>JANJGN010000966.1:0-228805 GCA_026770705.1 Isurus oxyrinchus | reverse complement strand
AGCAAGAGAGAGAGAGAGAGAGACAAGCAGAGAGAGAGAGAAGCAGAGAGAGAGAGAGAGACAAGCAGAGAGAGAGAGAGACAAGCAGAGAGAGAGAGACAAGCAGAGAGAGAAAGAGACAAGCAGAGAGAGAGAGAGAAGCAGAGAGAGAGAGAGAAGCAGAGAGAGAGAGAGACAAGCAGAGAGAGAGAGAGACAAGCAGAGAGAGAGACAAGCAGAGAGAGAGAGAGACAAGCAGAGAGAGAGAGACAAGCAGAGAGAGAGAGACAAGCAGAGAGAGAGAGAGAGACAAGCAGAGAGAGAGAGACAAGCAGAGAGAGAGAGACAAGCAGAGAGAGAGAGACAAGCAGAGAGAGACAAGCAGAGAGAGAGAGAGACAAGCAGAGAGAGAGAGAGACAAGCAGAGAGAGAGAGAGAGACAAGCAGAGAGAGAGAGACAAGCAGAGAGAGAGAGACAAGCAGAGAGAGAGAGACAAGCAGAGAGAGAGAGACAAGCAGAGAGAGAGAGAAGCAGAGAGAGAGAGAGAGAGAGAAGCAGAGAGAGAGAGACAAGAGAGAGAGAGAGACAAGCAGAGAGAGAGAGACAAGCAGAGAGAGAGAGAGACAAGCAGAGAGAGAGAGAGACAGGCAGAGAGAGAGAGACAAGCAGAGAGAGAGAGAGAGACAAGCAGAGAGAGAGAGAGAGAGGAGAAGCAGAGAGAGAGAGACAAGCAGAGAGAGAGAAGCAGAGAGAGAGAGAGACAAGCAGAGAGAGAGAGACAAGCAGAGAGAGAGAGAGAAGCAGAGAGAGAGAGAGACAAGCAGAGAGAGAGAGAGAGACAAGCAGAGAGAGAGAGAGAGAGAGAGAGAAGCAGAGAGAGAGAGACAAGCAGAGAGAGAGAAGCAGAGAGAGAGAGAAGCAGAGAGAGAGAGAGACAAGCAGAAGAGAGAGAGAGACAAGCAGAGAGAGAGAGACAAGCAGAGAGAGAGAGAGAAGCAGAGAGAGAGAGACAAGCAGAGAGAGAGAGAGAGAGAGAGACAAGCAGAGAGAGAGAGACAAGCAGAGAGAGAGAGAGAAGCAGAGAGAGAGAGACAAGCAGAGAGAGAGAGAGAGAGAGAGACAAGCAGAGAGAGAGAGAAAGAGAGGGAGTGCAGCTAATCTGAGAGATTAAACCAACGCCGGGACCAGCGGATCTGGTGGGAGCTCCGGCAGCTATTTTCATCTTTCAGATCAATTCAGAAGCTTCCAGTTGATTGCAGAGAGAGAGAGAGAGAGAGAAAGGAGATCGAGAAGCAGCAGGAGCTCGGGAGCCGCAAGGCAGGTCGCAGGTAGGTGACACAGAGAGAGAGAGAGAGAGAAGTCTTAACTCACTTTCTCAAAACTTATTGCTGCTTTTTGAAATGCGCCCAGCCCCCCTGGCGTCCAGCCCTATCTTGACCACTTGGGCCCCCTGATCTTTTACACCTGAACTCAGCGCTGGTCGGGGTCCCATCCACATTTGGGACGTCCTCGTTCGAGGCCAGACCGGAGTTACTGGTTTGGAAATGGGGACCAGGGGCGCTGACAGATCCCCCCCCCCCCCCCCCACCCCCTCCACCGCCAGCGCCAAGCTGGATCTCACTGACACCCGGGACGGGACCCCCTGCTCACCCCCAGGTTTGGGGTTTGGCATCACTCGACCCCCTGATGTCCGTCCCGAAAATCCCAAAGAGACAGTCGCAATCCAAACCATTAAGTCTCTCGCACCCCCCCCCCCCCGCCCCCCCCCCTCCTCACCCCAACATTCACAGTCCCCCATTCCAAACTCACTTTCTCCTATTATCCCCCACGTGTACCAGCCTCACTGGGGTACGGGTCCCACACACACTGACTCTCACTGGGGTACGGGTACCACACACACTGACTCTCACTGGGGTACGGGTACCACACACACTGACTCTCACTGGGGTACGGGTCCCACACACAATGACTCTCACTGGGGTACGTGTCCCACACACACTGACTCTCACTGGGGTACGGGTCCCACACACACTGACTCTCACTGGGGTACAGGTCTGACACACACTGACTCTCACTGGGGTACGGGTCCCACACACACTGACTCTCACTTGGGTACGGGTCCCACACACACTGACTCTCACTGGGGTACGGGTCCCACACACACTGACTCTCACTGGGGTACGGGTCCCTCACACACTGACTCTCGCTGGGGTACGGGTCCCTCACACACTGACTCTCACTTGGGTACGGGGTCCCCACACACACACTGACTCTCACTGGGGTACGGGTCCCTCACACACTGACTCTCACTTGGGTACGGGTCCCACACACACTGACTCTCACTGGGGTACGGGTCCCACACACACTGACTCTCACTGGGGTACGGGGTCCCACACACACTGACTCTCACTGGGGTACGGGTCCCACACACACTGACTCTCACTGGGGTACGGGGTCCCACACACATTGACTCTCACTGGGGTACGGGTCCCACGCACACTGACTCTCAGTGGGGTACGGGTCCCACACACACTGACTCTCACTGGGGTATGGGTCACACACACACTGACTCTCACTGGGGTACGGGTCCCACACACGCTGACTCTCACTGGGGTACGGGTCCCACACACACTGTCTCTCACTGGGGTACGGTCCCACACACACTGTCTCTCACTGGGGTACGGGTCCCCACACACACTGACTCTCACTGGGGTATGGGTCCCACACACACTGACTCTCACTGGGGTACGAGTGCCACACACACTGACTCTCACTGGGGTACGGGTCACACACACACTGACTCTCACTGGGGTACGAGTGCCACACACACTGACTGTCACTGGAGTACGGGGTCCCACAAAGACCGACACTCACTGGGATACGGTCCACACACACTGACTCTCACTGGTGTACAGGTCCCACACGCACTGCCTCTCACTGGGATATGGACCACAAACACTGACACTCACTGGGGTACGGGTCCCACACACACTGACAGTCACTGGGGTACAGGTCCCACAAACACACTCCTTTGGAGTACGGGTCCCACAAACAGTGACTCTCACTGGGATACGGGTTTCACACACACTGACTCTCACTGGCATAGGGGTCCCACACACACTGAGACTCACTGGGGTACGGGTCCCACACACACTGTCTCTCACTGGGCTACGGGTCCCACATATACTGACTCTCACTGCGGTACGGGTCCCACACACACTGACTCTCACTGGGGTACGGGTCCCACACACACTGACTCTCACTGGGATACGGGTCGCACACACAATGACTCTCAGTGGGGTACGGGTCCACACACACTGACTCTCACTGGGGCACGGGTCCCACAAACACTGACTCTCACTGCGGTACGGGTCCCACACACGCTGACTCTCACTGGGTTACGGGTCCCACACACACTGACTCTCACTGGGGTACGGGTCCCACACACAATGACTCTCAGTGGCGTACGGGACCCACACACACTGACTCTCACTGGGGTACGGGTCCCACACACACTGAATCTCACTTGGGCACGGGATCCACACAAACTGACTCTCACTGGGGCACGGTCCCACACAAACTGACTCTCACTGGGGCACGGGTCCCACACACACTGACTCTCACTGGGGTACGGGTCCCACACACACTGACTCTCACTTGGGTACGGGTCCACACAAACTGATTCTCACTGGGATACGGGTCCAACACACACTGACTCTCACTGGGGTACACATCCCACACTCACTGACTCTCACTGGGGCACGGGTCCCACACACACTGACTCTCACTGGGGTACGGGTCCCACACACACTGACTCTCACTTGGGTACGGGGTCCCACACAAACTGACTCTCACTGGGGTACGGGTCCAACACACACTGACTCTCACTGGGGTACACTTCCCACACTCACTGACTCTCACTGGGGTACGGGTCCCACACACACTGACTCTCACTGGGGTACGGGTCCCACACACACCGACTCTCACTGGGGTACGGGTCCCACACACACTGACATTCACTGGGGGTACAGGTCCCAAACACACTGACTCTCACTGTGGTGCGTCTCCCAAACACACTGACTCTCACTGGGGTATGGGTCCCACACACACTGACTCTCACAGGGGTACGGGTCCCACACACACTGACTCTCACCGGGGTACGGGTCCCACACACACTGACACTCACTGGGGTACAGGTCCCAAACACACTGACTGTTACTGGGTTTCGGGTCCCACACACACTGACTCTCACTGGGGTACGGGTGCCACACACACTGACTCTCACTGGGGTACGGGTCTCACACGCACTGACTCTCACTGGGGTAAGGGTCCACACACACTGACTCTCACTGGGGGTACGGGTCCCACACACACTGACTCTCACTGGGGTACGGGTCCCACACACACAGGTGATGTGATTGTCTGCGAAACATGGGACCATCGATATGAGATCGTCACTAATAAACCCAATGGCGGGGATTCAGGAGAAACCTCTTCACCCAGAGAGTGGGGGAGAATGTGGGACTCGCTCCCACGGGGAGTGGTCGAGGTGAATAGTGTCGATGTGTTTAAGGTGGATGCTGGATAAACACGTGAGAGTGAAAGGAATTTAATGATATAGGGATGGGGTGAGATGGAGAGAGGGGAGGGAGGAGGCAGGAGTGGAGCAGAAACACTGTCAAGGAGGAGATGAGACGAATGGCATTTTTCTGTGCTGGTGAATTCTCAGCAAATAAACTGTTCAAATATTCCAATACTCCATATTCCTTCAAGGATTTGATCTCATTATGAAGAGTCTTGAAATCATTTGGTCCAACTGAGCCGTATAATCCAGCTAAAGATCCCCAATACTAGTATTGCGGAAGTACAGCACGGTTTGAAGGGTCAGTACAGAGAGAGTGCCGCACTGTCAGAGGGTCAGTACTGAGGGAGTGCTGCACTGTCAGAGGGTCAGTACTGAGGGAGTGCTGCACTGTCGGTGGGTCAGTACTGAGGGAGTGCCGCATTGTCAGAGGGTCAGTACTGAGGGAGTGCTGCAGTGTCGAAGCGTCAGTCCTGAGGGAGCGCCGCACTGTGCAAGGGTCAGTACTGACGGAGTGCTGCACTGTCAGAGGGTCAGTACTGAGAGAGTGCTGCACTGTAAGAGGGTCAGTACTGAGGGAGTGTGGATTCTCGGAGGGTCAGTACTAAAGGAGTGCTGCAGTGTTGGAGGGTCAGTACTGAGTGAGTGCCGCACTGTCGGATGGTCAGTACTGAGGGAGTATTGATTGTCGGAGGGTCAGTACTGAGGGAGTGCTACCCTGTCAGAGGGTCAGTACTGAGGGAGTGCCGCACTGTCAGATTGTCAGTACTAGGGAGAGTGGATTGTCGGTGGGTCAGTACTGAGGGAGTGCTGCACTGTCAGAGGGTCAGTACTGAGGGAGTGCCGCACTGTCAGAGGGTCAGTACTGAGGGAGTGCCGCATAGTCAGTGGGTCAGTACTGAGGAGAGTGCTGCACTGTCAGAGGGTCAGTACTGAGGAGTGCTGCACTGTCAGAGCGTCAGTACTGAGGAAGTGCTGCACTGTCGGAGGGTTAGTACTGAGGGACTGCTGCACTGTCAGAGGGTCAGTGCTGAGGGAGTGTTGCACTGTCGGAGGGTCAGTACTGAGGGAGTGCTGCACTGTCAGAGGGTCAGTACTGAGGGAGTGCTGCACTGTCAGAGGGTCAGTACTGAGGGAGTGCCGCACTGTCGGAGGGTCAGTACTGAGGGAGTGCCGCACTGTCGCAGGGTCAGTACTGAGGGAGTGCCGCACCGTCGGAGTGTCAGTACCTGAGGGAGATCTGCACTGTCGTAGGGTCAGTACTGAGGGAGCGCTGCAATGTCAGAGGGTCTGTAATGAGGGAGTGCCGCACTGTCAGTTCGTCAGTACTGAGGGAGTGCTGCACTGTCAGAGGGTCATTAATGAGGGATTGCTGCACTGTCGGAGGGTCAGTACTGAGGGAGTGCTGCACTGTCAGAGGGTCAGTACTGAAGAAGTGCGCACTGTCAGTTCGTCAGTACTGAGGGAGTGCTGCACTGTCAGAGGGTCATTAATGAGGGAGTGCTGCACGGTCAGAGGGTCAGTACTGAGGGACTGCTGCACTATCGGAGTGTCAGTATTGATGGACTGCTGCACTGTCGGAGGGTCAGTACTGAGGGAATGCTGCACTGTCGAGGGTCAGTACTGAGGGACTGCTGCACTGTCAGAGGGTCAGTACTGAGAGAGTGCTGCAGTGTCGAAGCGTCAGTACTGAGGGAGTGCTGAACCTTCAGAGATCAGTACTGAGAGAGGGCTGCACTGTCTGAGGTTCAGAACTGAGGGAGTTCTGCACTGTCAGAGGGTCAGTACTGAGGGAGTGCTGCACTTTCAGAGGGAACTTACTGAGGGGAGAGCTGCACTGTCGGGGGTCAGTACTGAGGGAGCGCTGCACTGTCAGAGGGTCAGCACTGAGGGATTGCTGCACTGTAGGAGGGTCAGGACAGAGGGAGTGCTGCACTTTCCAAGGGTCAGTACTGAGGGAGTGCGGCATTGTCGTAGGGTCATACTGAGGGAGTGCTGCACTGTCAGTTCGTCAGTACTGAGGGAGTGCTGCACTGTCAGAGGGTCATTACTGAGGGGAGTGCTGCACTGTCAGAGGGTCAGTACTGAGGGAGTGTGGATTCTCGGAGGGTCAGTACTAAAGGAGTGCTGCACTATCGGGGGGTCAGTACTGAGGGAGTGCTGCACAGTCAGAGGGTCAGTACTGAGTGAGTGCCGCACTGTCAGAGGGTCAGTACTGAGGGAGTGCTGCACGGTCAGAGGGTCAGTACTGAGGGACTGCTGCACTATCGGAGTGTCAGTACTGAGGGAATGCTGCACTGTTGGAGGGTCAGTACTGAGTGAGTGCCCGCACTGTCGGATGGTCAGTACTGAGGGAGTATTGATTGTCGGAGGGTCAGCACTGAGGGAGTGCTACCCTGTCAGAGGGTCAGTACTGAGGGGAGTGCCGCATAGTCAGTGGGTCAGTACTGAGGGAGTGATGCACTGTCAGAGGGTCAGTACTGAGGAGTGCTGCACTGTCAGAGCGTCAGTACTGAGGAAGTGCTGCACTGTCGGAGGGTTAGTACTGAGGGGAGTGCTGCACTGTCGGAGGGTCAGTACTGAGGGAGTGCCGCACTGTCGGAGGGGTCAGTACTGAGGGAGCGCTGCAATGTCAGAGGGTCAGTACTGATAGAGTGCCGCCACTGTCGGAGGGTCAGTACTGAGGGAGTGCTGCACTGTCAGAGGGTCAGTACTGAGGGAGTGCTGCACTGTCAGAGGGTCATTAATGAGGGAGTGCTGCACGGTCAGAGAGTCAGTACTGAGGGACTGCTGCACTATCGAGTGTCAGTATTGATGGACTGCTGCACTGTCGGAGGGTCAGTACTGAGGGAGTGCTGCACTGTCAGAGGGTCAGTACTGAGGGAGTGCTGCACTGTCAGAGGGTCATTAATGAGGGAGTGCTGCACGGTCAGAGAGTCAGTACTGAGGGACTGCTGCACTATCGGAGTGTCAGTATTGATTGGACTGCTGCACTGTCGGAGGGTCAGTACTGAGGGACTGCTGCACTGTCAGAGGGTCAGTACTGAGAGAGTGCTGCAGTGTCGAAGCGTCAGTACTGAGGGAGTGCTGAACCTTCAGAGGGTCAGTACTGAGAGAGGGCTGCACTGTCTGAGGTTCAGAACTGAGGGAGTGCTGCACTGTCAGAGGTTCAGTACTGAGGGAGTTCTGCACTGTCAGAGGGTCAGTACTGAGGGAGTTCTGCACTGTCAGAGGGTCAGCACTGAGGGAGTGTGGCATTGTCAGAGTGTCATACTGAGGGAGTGCTGCACTTTCAGAGGGAACTGACTGAGGGAGTGCTTGCACTGTCGGGAGTCCAGTACTGAGGGTGTGCTGCACTGCCGAGGGTCAGTACTGAGGAAGCGCTGCATAGTCAGAGGGTCAGTAATGAGGAAGCACTGCACTGTCGGAGGGTCAGTACTGAGGGAGTGCTGCACTGTCAGAGGGTCAGTACTGAGTGAGTGCCGCACTGTCAGAGGGTCAGTACTGAGGGAGTGCTACACTGTCAGAGGGTCAGTACTGAGTGAGTGCCGCACTGTCAGAGGGTCAGTACTGAGTGAGTGCCGCACTGTCAGAGGGTCAGTACTGAGGGAGTGCTGCACTGTTGGAGGGTCAGTACTGAGGGAGTATTGATTGTCGGAGGGTCAGCACTGAGGGAGTGCTACCCTGTCAGAGGGTCAGTACTGAGGGAGTGCCGCATAGTCAGAGGGTCAGTGCTGAGGGAGTGTTGCACTGTCGGAGGGTCAGTCCTGAGGGAGTGCTGCACTATCAGAGGGTCAGTACTGAGGGGAGTGCTGCACTGTCAGAGGGTCAGTACTGAGGGAGTGCTGCACTGTCGGAGGGTCAGTACTGAGGGAGTGCCGCACTGTCGGAGGGTCAGTACTGAGGGGAGTGCCGCACTGTCGCAGGGTCAGTACTGAGGGAGTGCCGCACCGTCGGAGTGTCAGTACCTGAGGGAGATCTGCACTGTCGTAGGGTCAGTACTGAGGGAGCGCTGCAATGTCAGAGGGTCAGTATTGAGGGAGTGCTGCACTGTCAGAGGGTCAGTACTGATAGAGTGCCGCACTGTCGGAGGGTCAGTACTGAGGGAGTGCTGCACTGTCAGAGGGTCAGTGCTGAGAGAGTGCTGCAGTGTCGAAGCGTCAGTACTGAGAGAGGGCTGCACTGTCTGAGGTTCAGAACTGAGGGAGTTCTGCACTGTCAGAGGGTCAGTACTGAGGGAGTTCTGCACTGTCAGAGGGTCAGCACTGAGGGAGTGTGGCATTGTCAGAGTGTCATACTGAGGGAGTGCTGCACTTTCAGAGGGAACTTACTGAGGGAGTGCTGCACTGTCGGGAGTCAGTACTGAGGGTGTGCTGCACTGCCGGAGGGTCAGTACTGAGGAAGCGCTGCATAGTCAGAGGGTCAGTAATGAGGAAGCACTGCACTGTCAGAGGGTCAGTACTGAGGGAGTGCTGCACTGTCAGAGGGTCAGTACTGAGTGAGTGCCGCACTGTCAGAGGGTCAGTACTGAGGGAGTGCCGCACTGTCGCAGGGTCAGTACTGAGGGAGTGCCGCACCGTCGGAGTGTCAGTACCTGAGGGAGATCTGCACTGTCGTAGGGTCAGTACTGAGGGAGCGCTGCAATGTCAGAGGGTCTGTAATGAGGGAGTGCCGCACTGTCAGTTCGTCAGTACTGAGGGAGTGCTGCACTGTCAGAGGGTCATTAATGAGGGATTGCTGCACTGTCGGAGGGTCAGTACTGAGGGAGTGCTGCACTGTCAGAGGGTCAGTACTGAAGAAGTGCGCACTGTCAGTTCGTCAGTACTGAGGGAGTGCTGCACTGTCAGAGGGTCATTAATGAGGGAGTGCTGCACGGTCAGAGGGTCAGTACTGAGGGACTGCTGCACTATCGGAGTGTCAGTATTGATGGACTGCTGCACTGTCGGAGGGTTAGTACTGAGGGACTGCTGCACTGTCAGAGGGTCAGTGCTGAGGGAGTGTTGCACTGTCGGAGGGTCAGTACTGAGGGAGTGCTGCACTGTCAGAGGGTCAGTACTGAGGGAGTGCTGCACTGTCAGAGGGTCAGTACTGAGGGAGTGCTGCACTGTCGGAGGGTCAGTACTGAGGGAGTGCCGCACTGTCGGAGGGTCAGTACTGAGGGAGTGCCGCACTGTCGCAGGGTCAGTACTGAGGGAGTGCCGCACCGTCGGAGTGTCAGTACCTGAGGGAGATCTGCACTGTCGTAGGGTCAGTACTGAGGGAGCGCTGCAATGTCAGAGGGTCAATACTGAGGGAGTGCTGCACTGTCAGAGGGTCAGCACTGAGGGATTGCTGCACTGTCGGAGGGTCAGTACTGAGGGAGTGCTGCATTGTCAGAGGGTCAGTACTGAAGAAGTGCGCACTGTCAGTTCGTCAGTACTGAGGGAGTGCTGCACTGTCAGAGGGTCATTAATGAGGGAGTGCTGCACGGTCAGAGGGTCAGTATTGATGGACTGCTGCACTGTCGGAGGGTCAGTACTGAGAGAGTGCTGCAGTGTCGAAGCGTCAGTACTGAGGGAGCGCTGAACCTTCAGAGGGTCAGTACTGAGGGAGTGCTGCACTGTCTGAGGTTCAGAACTGAGGGAGTTCTGCACTGTCAGAGGGTCAGTACTGAGGGAGTGCTGCACTGTCAGAGGGTCAGCACTGAGGGAGTGCTGCACTGTCAGAGGGTCAGCACTGAGGGAGTGTGGCATTGTCAGAGTGTCATACTGAGGGAGTGCTGCACTTTCAGAGGGAACTTACTGAGGGAGTGCTGCACTGTCGGGGGTCAGTACTGAGGGTGTGCTGCACTGCCGGAGGGTCAGTACTGAGGAAGCGCTGCATAGTCAGAGGGTCAGTAATGAGGAAGCACTGCACTGTCAGAGGGTCAGTACTGAGGGAGCGCTGCACTGTCAGAGGGTCAGCACTGAGGGATTGCTGCACTGTAGGAGGGTCAGGACAGAGGGAGTGCTGCACTTTCCAAGGGTCAGTACTGAGGGAGTGCGGCATTGTCGTAGGGTCATACTGAGGGAGTGCTGCACTGTCAGTTCGTCAGTACTGAGGGAGTGCTGCACTGTCAGAGGGTCAATAATGAGGGAGTGCTGCACAGTCAGAGGGTCAGTACTGAGGGACTGCTGCACTATCGGAGTGTCAGTATTGATGGACTGCTGCACTGTCGGAGGGTCAGTACTGAGGGAATGCTGCACTGTCGGAGGGTCAGTACTGAGGGACTGCTGCACTGTCAGAGGGTCAGTACTGAGAGAGTGCTGCAGTGTCAAAGCGTCAGTACTGAGGGAGTGCCGCACTGTCTGAGGGTCATTAATGAGGGAATGCTGCACTGTCAGAGGTTCAGCACTGAGGGAGCACTGCACTGTCAGAGGGGGAGTACTGAGGGAGTTCCGCACTGTCGGAGGGTCAGTACTGAGGGAGTGCTGAATCTTCAGAGGGTCAGTACTGAGGGAGGGCTGCACTGTCTGAGGTTCAGTACTGAGGGAGTTCTGCACTGTCAGAGGGTCATGCTGAGGGAGTGCTGAACTGTCAGAGGGTCAGTACTGAGGGAGTGCTGCACTGTCAGAGGGTCAGTACTGAGGGAGTTCTGCACTGTCAGAGGGTCAGTACTGTGGGAGTTCTGCACTGTCAGAGGGTCAGCACTGAGGGAGTGTGGCATTGTCCGAGTGTCATACTGAGGGAGTGCTGCACTTTCAGAGGGAAAGTGCTGAGGGAGTGCTGCACTGTCGGAGGGTCAGTACTGAGGAAGCGCTGCATAGTCAGAGGGTCAGTAATGAGGGATTGCTGCACTGTAGGAGGGTCAGGACAGAGGGAGTGCTGCACTGTAGGAGGGTCATTACTGAGGGAGCGCTGCACTGTCAGAGGGTCAGCACTGAGGGATTTCTGCACTGTAGGAGGGTCAGGACTGAGGGAGTGCTGCACTGTCCAAGGGTCAGTGCTGAGGGAGTACGGCATTGTCGTAGGGTCATACTGAGGGAGTGCTGCACTGTCAGAGAGCCAGTACTGTGGGAGTGTTGCGCTGTCAGAGGGTGGGTACTGAGGGAATGCTGCACTGTAGCAGGGTCAGTATTGAGGGAGTGCTGCGCTGTCAGAGGGTCAGTACTGAGGGAGTATGGATTGTCGGAGTGTCAGTACTGAGGGAGTGCTACATTGTCAGAGGGTCAGTACTGAGGGAGTGCCGCACTGTCAGATTGTCAGTACTGAGGGAGTGTGGATTGTCGGAGGGTCAGTACTGAGGGAGTGCTGCACTGTCAGAGTGTCAGTACTGAGGGAGTGCTGCACTGTCAGAGGGTCAGTACTGAGGAAGTGCTGCGCTGTCAGATGGTCAGAACTGAGGGAGTGCTGCACTGTCAGAGGGTCAGTACTGAGGGATGCTGCACTGTCAGAGGGTCAGTACTGAGGGAGGGCTGCAATGTCAGAGGTTCAGTACTGAGGGAGTGCTGCACTGTAGGAGGGCCAATACTGAGGGAGTGCTGCGCTGTGAGAGTTTCAGTACTGAGGGCGTGTGGATTGTCAGAGGGTCACTACTAAAGGAGTGCTGCACTGTCGGGGGGGTCAGTACTGAGGGAGTACTGCACTGCTGGAGGGTCAGTACTGAGGAAACGCTGCATAGTCAGAGGATCAGTACTGAGGAAGCGCTGCATTGTCAGAGGGTCAGTACTGAGGAAGAGCTGCACTGTCAGAGGGTCAGTACTGAGGGAGCGCTGCACTGTAGGAGGGTCAGGACTGAGGGAGTGCTACATTGTCAGATGGTCAGTACTGAGGAAGTGCCGCACTGTCAGATTGTCAGTACTGAGGGAGTGTGGATTGTTGGAGGGTCAGTACTGAGGGAGTGCCGCACTGTCAGAGGGTCAGTACTGAGGGAGTGCCGCACTGTCAGAGTGTCAGTACTGAGGAAGTGCCGCACTGTCAGTGGGTCAGTACTGAGGGATTGTGGATTTTCAGAGGGTCAGTACTGAGGAGTGCCGCACTGTCAGAAGGTCAGTGCTGAGGGAGTGTTGCACTGTCAGAGGGTCAGTACTGAGGGAGTGCTGCACTGTCAGAGGGTCAGTACTGAGGGAGTGCTGCACTGTCGGATGGTCAGTACTGAGGGAGTGCCGCACTGTCGGAGGGTCAGTACTGAGGGAGTGCCGCACTGTCGGAGGGTCAGTACTGAGGGAGTGCCGCACCGTCGGAGTGTCAGTACCTGAGGGAGAACTGCACGGTCGTAGGGTCAGTACAGAGGGAGCGCTGCAATGTCAGAGGGTCAGTCCTGAGGGAGTGCTGCACTGTCAGAGTATCAGTACTGATAGAGTGCCGTACTGTCTGAGGGTCAGTACTGAGGGAGTTCCACACTGTCGGAGGGTCAGTACTGAGGGAGTGCTGCACTGTCAGAGGGTCAGTACTGAGGGAGTGCTGCGCTGTCAGAGTGTCAGTACTGAGGGAGTGTTGCACTGCCAGAGGGTCACACTGAGGGAGTGCTGCACTGTCAGAGGGTCAGCACTGAGGAACCGCTGCACTGTCAGAGGGTCAGCACTGAGGGAATGCTGCACTGTAGGAGGGTCAGTACTGAGGGAGTGCTGCGCTGTCAGAGGGTCAGTACTGAGGGAGTATGGATTGTCGGAGGGTGAGTACTGAGGGAGCGCTGCACTGTCAGAGGGTCAGCACTGAGGGAATGCTGCACTGTAGGAGGGTCAGTATTGAGGGAGTGCTGCGCTGTCAGAGGGTAGGTACTGAGGGAGTTTGGATTGTCGGAGGGTCAGTACTGAGGGAGCGCTACACTGTCAGAGGGTCAGTACTGAGGGAGTGCTGCACTGTAGGAGGGTCAGTACTGAGGGAGTGCTGCGCTGTCAGAGGGTCAGTACTGAGGCATTGCTGCACTGCCGGAGAGTCAGTACTGAGGAAGCGCTGCATAGTCAGAGGATCAGTACTGAGGAAGCGCTGCTCTGTCAGAGGGTCAGTACTGAGGGAACACTGCACTGTCAGAAGGTCAGCACTGAGGGATTGCTGCACTGTAGGAGGGTCAGGACTGAGGGAGTGCTGCACTATCCAAGGGTCAGTACTGAGGGAGTGCGGCATTGTCGTAGGCTCATACTGAGGGAGTGCTGCACTGTCAGAGGGTCAGTACTGAGGGAATGCTGCACTGTAGGTGGGTCAGTATTGAGGGAGTGCTGCGCTGTCAGAGGGTCAGTACTGAGTGAGTATGGATTGTCGGAGGGTCAGAACTGAGGGAGTGCTACACTGTCAGAGGGTCAGTACTGAGGGAGTGTGCATTGTCGGAGGGACAGTACTGAGGGAGTGCTGCCCTGTCGGAGGGTCAGTACTGAGGGAGTGCCGCACTGTCAGAGGGTCAGTACTGAGGGAGAGCCGCACTGTCAGTGGGTCAGTACTGAGGGATTGTGGATTGTCGGAGGGTCAGTACTGAGGACTGCTGCACTGTCGGAGCGACAGTGCTGAGGGAGTGCTGCACTGCCGGAGGGTAAGTACTGAGGGATTGCTGTACTGTCAGAGGGTCAGTACTGAGGGAGTGCTGCACTGTCGGAGGGTCAGTACTGAGGGAGCGCTGCACTGTCAGAGGGTCAGTACTGAGGGAGTGCTGCACTGTCAGAGGGTAGTACTGATAGAGTGCCGGACTGTCGGAGGGTCAGTACTGAGGGAGTGCTGCACCTTCAGAGGGTCAGTACTGAGGGAGTGCTGCACTGTCAGATGGTCAGTACTGAAGGAGTGCTGCACTGTCAGAGGGTCATTACTGAAGGAGTGCTGCACGGTCAGAGGATCAGTACTGAGCGTGTGCTGCAACGCCGGAGGGTCAGTATTGAGGGACTGCTGCACTGTCAGAGGGTCATACTGAGAGAGTGCCGCACTGTCAGAGGGTCAGCACTGAGGGAGCACTGCACTGTGAGAGTGTGAGTACTGAGGTAGTTATGCACTGTCGGAGGGTCAGTATTGAGGGAATGCTGCACCTTCAGAGGGTCAGTACTGAGGGAGGGTTGCACTGTCAGAGGTTCAGTACTGAGGGAGTTCTGCACTCTCAGAGGGTTAGCACTGAGGGAGTGTGGCATTGTCAGAGTGTCATACTGAGGGAGTGCTGCACTGTCAGAGTGTCATAGTGAGGGAGCGCTGCACTGTCAGAGGGTCAGTCCTGAGGGAGTGTTGCGCTGTCAGATGGTTAGTACTGAGGGAGTGCCACACTGTCAGAGAGTCAGTACTGAGGGAGAGCCGCACTGTCAGTGGGTCAGTACTGAGGGATTGTGGATTGTCGGAGGGTCAGTACTGAGGACTGCTGCACTGTCGGAGCGACAGTGCTGAGGGAGTGGTGCACTGCCGGAGGGTAAGTACTGAGGGATTGCTGCACTGTCAGAGGGTCAGTACTGAGGAAGTGCTGCACTGTCGGAGGGTCAGTACTGAGGGAGCGCTGCACTGTCAGAGGGTCATTACTGAGGGAGTGCTGCACTGTCAGAGGGTAGTACTGATAGAGTGCCGGACTGTCGGGGGTTCAGTACTGAGGGAGTGCTGCACTGTTGGTGGGTCAGTACTGAGGAAGCGCTGCATAGTCAGAGGATCAGTACTGAGGAAGCGCTGCACTATCAGAGGGTCAGTACTGAGGGAGCGCTGCACTGTCAGAGGGTCAGCACTGAGGGAATGCTGCACTGTAGGAGGGTCAGTATTGAAGGAGTGCTGCGCTGTCAGAGGGTAGGTACTGAGGGAGTTTGGATTGTCGGAGGGTCAGTACTGAGGGAGCGCTACACTGTCAGAGGGTCCGTACTGAGGGACTGCTGCACTGTCAGAGGGTCAGTACTCAGGGAGTGCTGCACAGTCAGAGGGACATTACTGAGGGAGTGCTGCACTCTCAGAGGGTCAGTACTGAGAGAGTGCTGCAGTGTCGAAGCGTCAGTATTGAGGGAGCGTCGCACTGTCAGAGGGTCAGTACTGAGAGAGTGCTGCAGTGTCGAAGCGTCAGTATTGAGGGAGCGTCGCACTGTCAGAGGGTCAGTACTGAGGGAGTGCTGCACCTTCAGACGGTCAGTACTGAGGGATTGCTGCACTTTCAAAGGGTCAGTACTGAGGGAGTTCTGCACTCTCAGAGGGTCAGCACTGAGCGAGTGTGGCATTGTCGGAGGGTCATAATGTGGGAGTGCTGAACTGTCGGAGGGTCAGTACTAAAGGAGTGCTGCACTGCCAGAGGGTCAGTACTGAGGGAGTGCTGCACTGCCGGAGGGTCAGTACTGAGGGAGCGCTGCACTTTCAGACGGTCAGCAATGAGGGAGCGCTGCACTGTCAGAGGGTCTGCACTGAGGGAATGCTGCACTGTAGGAGGGTCAGTATTGAGGGAGTGCTGAGCTGTCAGAGGGTCAGTACTGAGGGAGTATGGATTGTCGGAGGGTCAGGACTGAGGGAGTGCTGCACTGTCAGAGGGTCAGTACTGAGGGAGAGTGCTGCGCTGTCAGAGGGTAAGTACGGAGGGAGTGCTGCAGTTTCGGAGGGTCAGTACTGAGGGAGTGCTGCATTGTAGGAGGGTCAGTACTGAGGGAGTGCTGCATTGTAGGAGGGTCAGTACTGAGGGAGTGCTGCACTGTCGGAGGGTCAGTACTGAGGATGTGCTGCACTGTCAGAAGGTAAGTATTGAGGGAGTGCTGCACTGTCAGAGGGTCAGTCCTGAAGGAGTGTTGCGCTGTCAGATGGTGAGTACTGAGGGAGTATGGATTCTCGGAGGTTCAGTATTGAGGGAGTGCTACACTGTAAGAGGGTCAGGACTGAGGGAGTGCTGCACTGTAGGAGGGTCAGCACTGAGCGAGTGTGGCATTGTCAGAGGGTCATACTGAGGGAGTGCTGAACTGTCGGAGGGTCAGTACTAAAGGAGTGCTGCACTGTCGGGGGGTCAGTACTGAGGGAGTGCTGCACTGCCGGAGGGTCAGTACTGAGGGAGCGCTGCACTGTCAGAGGGTCTGCACTGAGGGAATGCTGCACTGTAGGAGGGTCAGTATTGAGGGAGTGCTGCGCTGTCAGAGGGTCAGTACTGAGGGAGTATGGATTGTCGGAGGGTCAGGACTGAGGGAGTGCCGCACTGTCAGAGGGTCAGTACTGAGGGAGAGTGCTGCGCTGTCAGAGGGTAAGTACGGAGGGAGTGCTGCAGTTTCGGAGGGTCAGTACTGAGGGAGTTGCGCACTGTCGGAGGGTCAGTACTGAGGATGTGCTGCACTGTCAGAGGGTAAGTATTGAGGGAGTGTTGCGCTGTCAGATGGTGAGTACTGAGGGAGTGCTGCTCTGTCAGAGTGTCAGTACTGAGGGAGTGCTGCACTGTCAGAGGGTCAGTACTGAGGGAGTGCGGCAGAGTCGAAGCGTCAGAACTGAGAGAGCGCCGCACTGTCAGAGAGTCAGTACTGAGGGAGGGCTGCACTGTCGGAGGGTCAGTGCTGAGGGAGTGCTGCACTGTCAGAGGGTCAGTACTGAGGGAGCGCTGCACTGTCGGAGGGTCAGTGCTGAGGGAGTGCTGCACTGTCAGAGGCTCAGTACTGAGTGAGTGCCGCACTGTCAGAGGGTCAGCACTGAGGGAATGCTGCACTGTAGGAGGGTCAGTACTGAGGGAGAGCGCTGCACTGTCAGAGGGTCAGTAATGAGGAAGTGCTGCACTGTCAGAGGGTAGGTACTGAGGGAGTTTGGATTGTCGGAGGGTCAGTACTGAGGGAGCGCTACACTGTCTGAGGGTCAGTACTGAGGGAGTGCTGCACTGTAGGAGGGTCAGTACTGAGGGAGTGCTGCGCTGTCAGAGGGTCAGTACTGAGGCATTGCTGCACTGCCGGAGAGTCAGTACTGAGGAAGCGCTGCATAGTCAGAGGATCAGTACTGAGGAAGCGCTGCTCTGTCAGAGGGTCAGTACTGAGGGAGCACTGCACTGTCAGAAGGTCAGCACTGAGGGATTGCTGCACTGTAGGAGGGTCAGGACTGAGGGAGTGCTGCACTATCCAAGGGTCAGTACTGAGGGAGTGCGGCATTGTCGTAGGCTCATACTGAGGGAGTGCTGCACTGTCAGAGGGTCAGTACTGAGGGAGAGCGCTGCACTGTCAGAGGGTCAGTAATGAGGAAGTGCTGCACTGTCAGAGGGTCAGTACTGAGGGAATGCTGCACTGTAGGTGGGTCAGTATTGAGGGAGTGCTGCGCTGTCAGAGGGTCAGTACTGAGTGAGTATGGATTGTCGGAGGGTCAGAACTGAGGGAGTGCTACACTGTCAGAGGGTCAGTACTGAGGGAGTGTGCATTGTCGGAGGGACAGTACTGAGGGAGTGCTGCCCTGTCGGAGGGTCAGTACTGAGGGAGTGCCGCACTGTCAGAGGGTCAGTACTGAGGGAGAGCCGCACTGTCAGTGGGTCAGTACTGAGGGATTGTGGATTGTCGGAGGGTCAGTACTGAGGACTGCTGCACTGTCGGAGCGACAGTGCTGAGGGAGTGGTGCACTGCCGGAGGGTAAGTACTGAGGGATTGCTGTACTGTCAGAGGGTCAGTACTGAGGGAGTGCTGCACTGTCGGAGGGTCAGTACTGAGGGAGCGCTGCACTGTCAGAGGGTCAGTACTGAGGGAGTGCTGCACTGTCAGAGGGTAGTACTGATAGAGTGCCGGACTGTCGGAGGGTCAGTACTGAGGGAGTGCTGCACCTTCAGAGGGTCAGTACTGAGGGAGTGCTGCACTGTCAGATGGTCAGTACTGAAGGAGTGCTGCACTGTCAGAGGGTCATTACTGAAGGAGTGCTGCACGGTCAGAGGATCAGTACTGAGCGTGTGCTGCAACGCCGGAGGGTCAGTATTGAGGGACTGCTGCACTGTCAGAGGGTCAGTGCTGAGTGAGTGCCGCACTGTCAGAGGATCATACTGAGAGAGTGCCGCACTGTCAGAGGGTCAGCACTGAGGGAGCACTGCACTGTGAGAGTGTGAGTACTGAGGTAGTTATGCACTGTCGGAGGGTCAGTATTGAGGGAATGCTGCACCTTCAGAGGGTCAGTACTGAGGGAGGGTTGCACTGTCAGAGGTTCAGTACTGAGGGAGTTCTGCACTCTCAGAGGGTTAGCACTGAGGGAGTGTGGCATTGTCAGAGTGTCATACTGAGGGAGTGCTGCACTGTCAGAGTGTCATAGTGAGGGAGCGCTGCACTGTCAGAGGGTCAGTCCTGAGGGAGTGTTGCGCTGTCAGATGGTTAGTACTGAGGGAGTGCCACACTGTCAGAGGGTCAGTACTGAGGGAGAGCCGCACTGTCAGTGGGTCAGTACTGAGGGATTGTGGATTGTCGGAGGGTCAGTACTGAGGACTGCTGCACTGTCGGAGCGACAGTGCTGAGGGAGTGGTGCACTGCCGGAGGGTAAGTACTGAGGGATTGCTGCACTGTCAGAGGGTCAGTACTGAGGAAGTGCTGCACTGTCGGAGGGTCAGTACTGAGGGAGCGCTGCACTGTCAGAGGGTCAGTACTGAGGGAGTGCTGCACTGTCAGAGGGTAGTACTGATAGAGTGCCGGACTGTCGGGGGTTCAGTACTGAGGGAGTGCTGCACTGTTGGTGGGTCAGTACTGAGGAAGCGCTGCATAGTCAGAGGATCAGTACTGAGGAAGCGCTGCACTATCAGAGGGTCAGTACTGAGGGAGCGCTGCACTGTCAGAGGGTCAGCACTGAGGGAATGCTGCACTGTAGGAGGGTCAGTATTGAGGGAGTGCTGCGCTGTCAGAGGGTAGGTACTGAGGGAGTTTGGATTGTCGGAGGGTCAGTACTGAGGGAGCGCTACACTGTCAGAGGGTCAGTACTGAGGGAGTGCTGCACTGTAGGAGGGTCAGTACTGAGGGAGTGCTGCGCTGTCAGAGGGTCAGTACTGAGGCATTGCTGCACTGCCGGAGAGTCAGTACTGAGGAAGCGCTGCATAGTCAGAGGATCAGTACTGAGGAAGCGCTGCTCTGTCAGAGGGTCAGTACTGAGGGAGCACTGCACTGTCAGAAGGTCAGCACTGAGGGATTGCTGCACTGTCAGAGGGTCAGTACTCAGGGAGTGCTGCACAGTCAGAGGGACATTACTGAGGGAGTGCTGCACTCTCAGAGGGTCAGTACTGAGAGAGTGCTGCAGTGTCGAAGCGTCAGTATTGAGGGAGCGTCGCACTGTCAGAGGGTCAGTACTGAGAGAGTGCTGCAGTGTCGAAGCGTCAGTATTGAGGGAGCGTCGCACTGTCAGAGGGTCAGTACTGAGGGAGTGCTGCACCTTCAGACGGTCAGTACTGAGGGATTGCTGCACTTTCAAAGGGTCAGTACTGAGGGAGTTCTGCACTCTCAGAGGGTCAGCACTGAGCGAGTGTGGCATTGTCGGAGGGTCATAATGTGGGAGTGCTGAACTGTCGGAGGGTCAGTACTAAAGGAGTGCTGCACTGCCAGAGGGTCAGTACTGAGGGAGTGCTGCACTGCCGGAGGGTCAGTACTGAGGGAGCGCTGCACTTTCAGACGGTCAGCAATGAGGGAGCGCTGCACTGTCAGAGGGTCTGCACTGAGGGAATGCTGCACTGTAGGAGGGTCAGTATTGAGGGAGTGCTGAGCTGTCAGAGGGTCAGTACTGAGGGAGTATGGATTGTCGGAGGGTCAGGACTGAGGGAGTGCTGCACTGTCAGAGGGTCAGTACTGAGGGAGAGTGCTGCGCTGTCAGAGGGTAAGTACGGAGGGAGTGCTGCAGTTTCGGAGGGTCAGTACTGAGGGAGTGCTGCATTGTAGGAGGGTCAGTACTGAGGGAGTGCTGCATTGTAGGAGGGTCAGTACTGAGGGAGTGCTGCACTGTCGGAGGGTCAGTACTGAGGATGTGCTGCACTGTCAGAAGGTAAGTATTGAGGGAGTGCTGCACTGTCAGAGGGTCAGTCCTGAAGGAGTGTTGCGCTGTCAGATGGTGAGTACTGAGGGAGTATGGATTCTCGGAGGTTCAGTACTGAGGGAGTGCTACACTGTAAGAGGGTCAGGACTGAGGGAGTGCTGCACTGTAGGAGGGTCAGCACTGAGCGAGTGTGGCATTGTCAGAGGGTCATACTGAGGGAGTGCTGAACTGTCGGAGGGTCAGTACTAAAGGAGTGCTGCACTGTCGGGGGGTCAGTACTGAGGGAGTGCTGCACTGCCGGAGGGTCAGTACTGAGGGAGCGCTGCACTGTCAGAGGGTCTGCACTGAGGGAATGCTGCACTGTAGGAGGGTCAGTATTGAGGGAGTGCTGCGCTGTCAGAGGGTCAGTACGGAGGGAGTGCTGCAGTTTCGGAGGGTCAGTACTGAGGGAGTTGCGCACTGTCGGAGGGTCAGTACTGAGGATGTGCTGCACTGTCAGAGGGTAAGTATTGAGGGAGTGTTGCGCTGTCAGATGGTGAGTACTGAGGGAGTGCTGCTCTGTCAGAGTGTCAGTACTGAGGGAGTGCTGCACTGTCAGAGGGTCAGTACTGAGGGGGTGCGGCAGAGTCGAAGCGTCAGAACTGAGAGAGCGCCGCACTGTCAGAGAGTCAGTACTGAGGGAGGGCTGCACTGTCGGAGGGTCAGTGCTGAGGGAGTGCTGCACTGTCAGAGGGTCAGTACTGAGGGAGCGCTGCACTGTCGGAGGGTCAGTGCTGAGGGAGTGCTGCACTGTCAGAGGCTCAGTACTGAGTGAGTGCCGCACTGTCAGAGGGTCAGTACTGAGGGAGTGCTGAACCTTCAGAGGGTCAGTACTGAAGGTGGGCTGCACTGTCAGAGGGTCAGTACTGAGGGAGTTCTGCACTGTCAGAGGGTCAGCACTGAGCGAATGTGGCATTGTCAGAGGGTCATACTGAGGGAGTGCTGAACTTTTGGAGGGTCAGTACTAAAGGTGTGCTGCACTGTCGGGGGGTCAGTACTGAGGGAGTGCTGAACTGCCAGAGGGTCAGTACTGAGGAAGCGCTGCACAGTCAGAGGATCAGTACTGAGGAGGCGCTGCTCTGTCAGAGGGTCAGTACTGAGGGAGCACTGCACTGTCAGAAGGTCAGCACTGAGGGAGTGCTGCACTGTAGGAGGGTCAGGACTGAGGGAGCGGTGCACTGTCCAAGGGTCAGTACTGAGGGAATGCAGCATTGTCGTAGGGTCACACTGAGGGAGTGCTGCACTGTCAGAGGGTCAGTACTGAGGGAGAGTGCTGCGCTGTCAGAGGGTCAGCGCTGAGGGAGTTTTGCGCTGTCAGATGGTCAGTACTGAGGGAGTGCTGCACTGTCAGAGGGTCAGTACTGAGGGAGTGCTGCACTGTCGGAGGGTCAGTACTGAGGGAGTTCCGCACTGTCAGAGGGTCAGTACTGAGGGAGTGCTGCACTGTCAGAGGGTCAGTACTGAGGGAGCGCTGCACTGTCAGAGGGTCAGTACTGAGGGAGTGTTGCGCCGTCAGATGGTTAGTACTGAGGGAGTGTTTCACTGTCAGAGGGTCAGTACTGAGGGACTGCTGCACTGTCGGAGGATCAGTACTGAGGGAGTGCTGCACTGTCGGTGGGTCAGCACTGAGGGAGTGCTGCACTGTCAGAGGGTCAGTACTGAGGGAGAGCGCTGCGCTGTCATAGGGTCAGTACCGAGGGAGTGTTGCCCTGTCAGATGGTCAGTACTGAGGGAGTGCTGCACTGTCAGAGGGTCAGTACTGAGGGAGTGCTGCACTGTCAGAGGGTCAGTACTGAGGGAGTGCTGCACAGTCGGTGGGTCAGTACTCAGGGAGTGCTGCACTGTCAGAGGGTCAGTACTCAGGGAGTGCTGCAGTGTTGAAGCGTCAGTGCTGAGGGAGTGCTGCACTGTGAAAGGGTCATTACTGTGGGAGTGCTGCACTCTCAGAGGGTCAGTACTGAGAGAGTGCTGCTGTGTCGAAGCGTCCGTACTGAGGGAGTGCTGCACTGTCGGTGGGTCAGTACTGAGGGAGTGCTGCACTGTCATAGGGTCAGCACTGAGTGAGTGCCGCACTGTCAGAGGGTCAGTACTGAGGGAGTGCTGCACCTTCAGAGGGTCAGTACTGAGGTAGGGCTGCACTGTCAGAGGGTCAGTACTGAGGGAGCGCTGCATTGTCAGAAGGTCAGCACTGAGGGATTGCTGCACTGTAGGAGGGTCAGGACTGAGGGAGTGCTGCACTGTCCAAGGGTCAGGACTGAGGGAGTGCTGCATTGTCAGAGGGTCAGCACTGAGGGAGTTTTGCGCTGTCAGATGGACAGTACTGAGGGAGTGCTGCACTGTTGAAGCGTCAGTACTGAGGGAGTGCTGCACTGTTGGTGGTTCAGTACTGAGGGAGTGCTGCACTGTCAGAGGGTCAGTGCTGAGAGAGTGCTGCAGTGTTGAAGCGTCAGTACTGAGGGAGTGCTGCTCTGTGAGAGGGTCATTACAGAGGGAGTGCTGCACTCTCAGAGGGTCAGTACTGAGTGAGTGCCGCACTGTCAGAGAGTCAGTACTGAGGGAGTGCTGCACATTCAGAGGGTCAGTACTGAGGGAGGGCTGCACTGTCAGCTGGTCAGTACTGAGGGAGTTCTGCACTGTAGGAGGGTAAGTACTAAAGGAGTGCTGCACTGTCGGGGGGTCAAAACTGAGGGAGTGCTGCACTGCCGGAGGGTCAGTACTGAGGAAGCGCTGCACTGTCAGAGAGTCAGTACTGAGGGAGCGCTGCACTGTCAGAGGATCAGTACTGAGGAAGCGCTGCACTGTCAGAGAGTCAGTACTGAGGGAGCGCTGCACTGTAGGAGGGTCAGGACTGAGGGAGTGCTGCACTATCCAAGGGTCAGTACTGAGGGAGTGCGGCATTGTCGTACGGTCATACTGAGGGGGAGCTGCACTGTCAGAGGGTCAGTACTGAGGGAGTGCTGCACTGTCGGAGCGTCAGTACTGAGGGAGTGCTGCACTGTCGGAGGGTTAGTACTGAGGGAGTGCTGCACTGTCAGAGGGGCAGTACTGAGGGAGAACCGCACTGTCAGTGGGTCAGTACTGAGGGATTGTGGATTGTCGGAGGGTCAGTACTGAGGGAGTGCTGCACTGTCGGAGGGTTAGTACTGAGGGAGTGCTGCACTGTCAGAGGGTCAGTGCTGAGGGAGTGGTGCACTGCCGGAGGGTAAGTACGGAGGGATTGCTGCACTGTCAGAGGGTCAGTACTGAGGTAGTGCTGCACTGTCAGAGGGTCAGTACTGAGGGAGTGCTGCACTGTCAGAGGGTAGTACTGATAGAGTGCCGGACTGTCGGAGGGTCAGTGCTGAGGGAGTGCTGCACTGTGAGAGGCTCAGTACTGAGAGAGTGCTGCTGTGTCGAAGCGTCCATACTGAGGGAGTGCTGCACTGTCAGATGGTCAGTGCTGAGGGAGTGCTGCACTGTCAGAGGGTCAGTACTGAGGGAGTGCTGCACTGTCGGTGGGTCAGTACTGAGGGAGTGCTGCACTCTCAGAGGGTCAGTACTGAGTGAGTGCCGCACTGTCAGAGGGTCAGTACTGAGGGAGTGCTGCACCTTCCAGAGGGTCAGTACTGAGGTAGGGCTGCACTGTCAGAGGGTCAGTACTGAGGGAGCGCTGCATTGTCAGAAGGTCAGCACTGAGGGATTGCTGCACTGTAGGAGGGTCAGGACTGAGGGAGTGCTGCACTGTCCAAGGGTCAGTACTGAGGGAGTGCGGCATTGTCGTAGGGTCATACTGAGGGAGTGCTGCATTGTCAGAGGGTCAGCACTGAGGGAGTTTTGCGCTGTCAGATGGTCAGTCCTGAGGGAGTGCTGCACTGTTGAAGCGTCAATACTGAGGGAGTGCTGCACTGTTGGTGGTTCAGTACTGAAGGAGTCCTGCACTGTCAGAGGGTCAGTACTCAGGGAGTGCTGCAGTGTTGAAGCGTCAGTACTGAGGGAGTGCTGCTCTGTGAGAGGGTCATTACAGAGGGAGTGCTGCACTCACAGAGGGTCAGTACTGAGTGAGTGCCGCACTGTCGGAGAGTCAGTAGTGAGGGAGTGCTGCACCTTCAGAGGGTCAGTACTGAGGGAGGGCTGCACTGTCAGCTGGTCAGTACTGAGGGAGTTCTGCACTGTAGGAGGGTCAGTACTAAAGGAGTGCTGCACTGTCGGGGGGTCAGTACTGAGGAAGCGCTGCATCGTCAGAGGATCAGTACTGAGGAAGCGCTGCACTGTCAGAGTGTCAGTACTGAGGGAGCGCTGCACTGTCAGAGGGTCAGCACTGAGGGATTGCTGCACTGTAGGAGGATCAGGACTGAGGGAGTGCTGCACTATCCAAGGGTCAGTACTGAGGGAGTGCGGCATTGTCGTAGGCTCATACTGAGGGGGAGCTGCACTGTCAGAGGGTCAGTACTGAGCGAGAGCGCTGCGCTGTCAGAGGGTCAGTAATGAGGGACTGTCGCGCTGTCAGATGGTCACTATTGAGTGAGTGCTGCACTTTCAGAGGGTCAGTACTGAGGGAATGCTGCACTGTAGGTGGGTCAGTATTGAGGGAGTGCTGCGCTGTCAGAGGGTCAGTACTGAGTGAGTATGGATTGTCGGAGGGTCAGAACTGAGGGAGTGCTACACTGTCAGAGGGTCAGTACTGAGGGAGTGTGCATTGTCGGAGGGACAGTACTGAGGGAGTGCTGCCCTGTCGGAGGGTCAGTACTGAGGGAGTGCCGCACTGTCAGAGGGTCAGTACTGAGGGAGAGCCGCACTGTCAGTGGGTCAGTACTGAGGGATTGTGGATTGTCGGAGGGTCAGTACTGAGGACTGCTGCACTGTCGGAGCGACAGTGCTGAGGGAGTGGTGCACTGCCGGAGGGTAAGTACTGAGGGATTGCTGCACGGTCAGAGGGTCAGTACTGAGGAAGTGCTGCACTGTCGGAGGGTCAGTACTGAGGGAGCGCTGCACTGTCAGAGGGTCAGTACTGAGGGAGTGCTGCACTGTCAGAGGGTAGTACTGATAGAGTGCCGGACTGTCGGGGGTTCAGTACTGAGGGAGTGCTGCACTGTTGGTGGGACAGTACTGAGGAAGCGCTGCATAGTCAGAGGATCAGTACTGAGGAAGCGCTGCACTATCAGAGGGTCATTACTGAGGGAGCGCTGCACTGTCAGAGGGTCAGCACTGAGGGAATGCTGCACTGTAGGAGGGTCAGTATTGAGGGAGTGCTGCGCTGTCAGAGGGTAGGTACTGAGGGAGTTTGGATTGTCGGAGGGTCAGTACTGAGGGAGCGCTACACTGTCAGAGGGTCAGTACTGAGGGAGTGCTGCACTGTAGGAGGGTCAGTACTGAGGGAGTGCTGCGCTGTCAGAGGGTCAGTACTGAGGCATTGCTGCACTGCCGGAGAGTCAGTACTGAGGAAGCGCTGCATAGTCAGAGGATCAGTACTGAGGAAGCGCTGCTCTGTCAGAGGGTCAGTACTGAGGGAGCACTGCACTGTCAGAAGGTCAGCACTGAGGGATTGCTGCACTGTAGGAGGGTCAGGACTGAGGGAGTGCTGCACTATCCAAGGGTCAGTACTGAGGGAGTGCGGCATTGTCGTAGGCTCATACTGAGGGAGTGCTGCACTGTCAGAGGGTCAGTACTGAGGGAGAGCGCTGCACTGTCAGAGGGTCAGTAATGAGGAAGTGCTGCACTGTCAGAGGGTCAGTACTGAGGGAATGCTGCACTGTAGGTGGGTCAGTATTGAGGGAGTGCTGCGCTGTCAGAGGGTCAGTACTGAGTGAGTATGGATTGTCGGAGGGTCAGAACTGAGGGAGTGCTACACTGTCAGAGGGTCAGTACTGAGGGAGTGTGCATTGTCGGAGGGACAGTACTGAGGGAGTGCTGCCCTGTCGGAGGGTCAGTACTGAGGGAGTGCCGCACTGTCAGAGGGTCAGTACTGAGGGAGAGCCGCACTGTCAGTGGGTCAGTACTGAGGGATTGTGGATTGTCGGAGGGTCAGTACTGAGGACTGCTGCACTGTCGGAGCGACAGTGCTGAGGGAGTGGTGCACTGCCGGAGGGTAAGTACTGAGGGATTGCTGTACTGTCAGAGGGTCAGTACTGAGGGAGTGCTGCACTGTCGGAGGGTCAGTACTGAGGGAGCGCTGCACTGTCAGAGGGTCAGTACTGAGGGAGTGCTGCACTGTCAGAGGGTAGTACTGATAGAGTGCCGGACTGTCGGAGGGTCAGTACTGAGGGAGTGCTGCACCTTCAGAGGGTCAGTACTGAGGGAGTGCTGCACTGTCAGATGGTCAGTACTGAAGGAGTGCTGCACTGTCAGAGGGTCATTACTGAAGGAGTGCTGCACGGTCAGAGGATCAGTACTGAGCGTGTGCTGCAACGCCGGAGGGTCAGTATTGAGGGACTGCTGCACTGTCAGAGGGTCAGTGCTGAGTGAGTGCCGCACTGTCAGAGGATCATACTGAGAGAGTGCCGCACTGTCAGAGGGTCAGCACTGAGGGAGCACTGCACTGTGAGAGTGTGAGTACTGAGGTAGTTATGCACTGTCGGAGGGTCAGTATTGAGGGAATGCTGCACCTTCAGAGGGTCAGTACTGAGGGAGGGTTGCACTGTCAGAGGTTCAGTACTGAGGGAGTTCTGCACTCTCAGAGGGTTAGCACTGAGGGAGTGTGGCATTGTCAGAGTGTCATACTGAGGGAGTGCTGCACTGTCAGAGTGTCATAGTGAGGGAGCGCTGCACTGTCAGAGGGTCAGTCCTGAGGGAGTGTTGCGCTGTCAGATGGTTAGTACTGAGGGAGTGCCACACTGTCAGAGGGTCAGTACTGAGGGAGAGCCGCACTGTCAGTGGGTCAGTACTGAGGGATTGTGGATTGTCGGAGGGTCAGTACTGAGGACTGCTGCACTGTCGGAGCGACAGTGCTGAGGGAGTGGTGCACTGCCGGAGGGTAAGTACTGAGGGATTGCTGCACTGTCAGAGGGTCAGTACTGAGGAAGTGCTGCACTGTCGGAGGGTCAGTACTGAGGGAGCGCTGCACTGTCAGAGGGTCAGTACTGAGGGAGTGCTGCACTGTCAGAGGGTAGTACTGATAGAGTGCCGGACTGTCGGGGGTTCAGTACTGAGGGAGTGCTGCACTGTTGGTGGGTCAGTACTGAGGAAGCGCTGCATAGTCAGAGGATCAGTACTGAGGAAGCGCTGCACTATCAGAGGGTCAGTACTGAGGGAGCGCTGCACTGTCAGAGGGTCAGCACTGAGGGAATGCTGCACTGTAGGAGGGTCAGTATTGAGGGAGTGCTGCGCTGTCAGAGGGTAGGTACTGAGGGAGTTTGGATTGTCGGAGGGTCAGTACTGAGGGAGCGCTACACTGTCAGAGGGTCAGTACTGAGGGAGTGCTGCACTGTAGGAGGGTCAGTACTGAGGGAGTGCTGCGCTGTCAGAGGGTCAGTACTGAGGCATTGCTGCACTGCCGGAGAGTCAGTACTGAGGAAGCGCTGCATAGTCAGAGGATCAGTACTGAGGAAGCGCTGCTCTGTCAGAGGGTCAGTACTGAGGGAGCACTGCACTGTCAGAAGGTCAGCACTGAGGGATTGCTGCACTGTAGGAGGGTCAGGACTGAGGGAGTGCTGCACTATCCAAGGGTCAGTACTGAGGGAGTGCGGCATTGTCATAGGCTCATACTGAGGGGGAGCTGCACTGTCAGAGGGTCAGTACTGAGGGAGAGCGCTGCGCTGTCAGAGGGTCAGTAATGAGGGACTGTTGCGCTGTCAGATGGTCAGTAATGAGGAAGTGCTGCACTGTCAGAGGGTCAGTGCTGCGTGATTTCTGCACTGTTGGAGGATCAGTATTGAGTGAGTGCTGCACTTTCAGAGGGTCAGTACTGAGGGAATGCTGCACTGTAGGTGGGTCAGTATTGAGGGAGTGCTGCGCTGTCAGAGGGTCAGTACTGAGTGAGTATGGATTGTCGGAGGGTCAGAACTGAGGGAGTGCTACACTGTCAGAGGGTCAGTACTGAGGGAGTGTGCATTGTCGGAGGGACAGTACTGAGGGAGTGCTGCCCTGTCGGAGGGTCAGTACTGAGGGAGTGCCGCACTGTCAGAGGGTCAGTACTGAGGGAGAGCCGCACTGTCAGTGGGTCAGTACTGAGGGAGTGTGCATTGTCGGAGGGACAGTACTGAGGGAGTGCCGCACTGTCAGAGGGTCAGTACTGAGGGAGAGCCGCACTGTCAGTGGGTCAGTACTGAGGGATTGTGGATTGTCCGAGGGTCAGTACTGAGGACTGCTGCACTGTCGGAGCGACAGTGCTGAGGGAGTGGTGCACTGCCGGAGGGTAAGTACTGAGGGATTGCTGCATTGTCAGAGGGTCAGTACTGAGGGAGTGCTGCACTGTCGGAGGGTCAGTACTGAGGGAGCGCTGCACTGTCAGAGGGTCAGTACTGAGGGAGTGCTGCACTGTCAGAGGGTAGTACTGATAGAGTGCCGGACTGTCGGAGGGTCAGTACTGAGGGAGTGCTGCACCTTCAGAGGGTCAGTACTGAGGGAGTGCTGCACTGTCAGATGGTCAGTACTGAAGGAGTGCTGCACTGTCAGAGGGTCATTACTGAAGGAGTGCTGCACTGTCAGAGGATCAGTACTGAGCGTGTGCTGCAACGCCGGAGGGTCAGTATTGAGGGACTGCTGCACTGTCAGAGGGTCAGTGCTGAGTGAGTGCCGCACTGTCAGAGGATCATACTGAGAGAGTGCCGCACTGTCAGAGGGTCAGCACTGAGGGAGCACTGCACTGTGAGAGTGTGAGTACTGAGGTAGTTATGCACTGTCGGAGGGTCAGTATTGAGGGAATGCTGCACCTTCAGAGGGTCAGTACTGAGGGAGGGTTGCACTGTCAGAGGTTCAGTACTGAGGGAGTTCTGCACTCTCAGAGGGTTAGCACTGAGGGAGTGTGGCATTGTCAGAGTGTCATACTGAGGGAGTGCTGCACTGTCAGAGTGTCATAGTGAGGGAGCGCAGCACTGTCAGAGGATCAGTCCTGAGGGAGTGTTGCGCTGTCAGATGGTTAGTACTGAGGGAGTGCTGCTCTGTCAGAGGGTCAGTACTGAGGGACTGCTGCACTGTCAGACGGTCATTACTGAGGGAGTGCTGCACTGTCGGTGGATCAGTACTGAGGGAGTGCTGCACTGTCGGAGGGTCAGTACTGAGGGAGTGCTGCACTGTCCAAGGGTCAGTACTGAGGGAGTGCGGCATTGTCGTTGGGTCATATTGAGGGGGTGCTGCACTGTCAGAGGGTCAGTACTGAGGGAGAGCGCTGCTCTGTCATAGGGTCAGTACTGAGGGAGTGTTGCGCTGTCAGATGGTCAGTACTGAGGGAGTGCTGCACTGTCAGAGGGTCAGTACTGAGGGACTGCTGCAATGTAGGAGGGTCAGGAGTGAGGGAGTGCTGCACTGTCAGAGGGTCAGTACTGAGGGAGAGCGCTGCGCTGTCAGAGGGTCAGCGCTGAGGGAGTTTTGCGCTGTCAGATGGTCAGTACTGAGGGAGTGCTGCACTGTCAGAGGGTCAGTACGGAGGGTGTGCTGCACTGTCGGAGGGTCAGTACTGAAGGAGTTCCGCACTGTCGGAGGGTCAGTACTGAGGGAGTGCTGCACTGTCAGAGGGTCAGTACTGAGGGAGCGCTGCACTGTCAGAGGGTCAGTACTGAGGGAGTGTTGCGCCGTCAGATGGTCAGTACTGAGGGCGTGCTTCACTGTCAGAGGGTCAGTACTGAGGGACTGCTGCACTGTCGGAGGATCAGTACTGAGGGAGTGCTGCACTGTCGGTGGGTCAGTACTGAGGGAGTGCTGCATTGTCAGAGGGTCAGGACCGAGGGAGAGCGCTGCGCTGTCATAGGGTCAGTACTGAGCGAGTGTTGCGCAGTCAGATGGTCAGTACTGAGGGAGTGCTGCAGTGTCAGAGGGTCAGTACTGAGGGAGTGCTGCACTGTCAGAGGGTCAGTACTGAGGGAGTGCTGCACTGTCGGTGGGTCAGTACTGATGGAGTGCTGCACTGTCGGAGGGTCAGTACTGAGGGAGTGCTGCACTGTCAGAGGGTCAGAAATGAGGGAGTGCTGCACTGTCAGAGGGTCAGTACTCAGGGAGTGCTGCCGTGTCGAAGCGTCAGTACTGAGGGAGCGCCGCACTGTCAGAGGGTCATTACTGAGGGAGTGCTGCACTCTCAGAGGGTCAGTACTGAGAGAGTGCTGCAGTGTCGAAGCGTCAGAACTGAGAGAGCGCCGCACTGTCAGAGGGTCAGTACTGAGGGAGCGCTGCACTGTCAGAGGGTCAGTACTGAGGGAGTTCTGCATTGTCAGATGGTCATACTGAGGGAGTGCTGAACTGTCGGAGGGTCAGTACTAAAGGAGTGCTGCACTGTCGGGGGGTCAGTACTGAGGGCGTGCGGCACTGCCAGAGGGTCAGTACTGAGGAAGCGCTGCATAGTCAGAGGATCAGTACTGAGGAAGCGCTGCACTATCAGAGGGTCAGTACTGAGGGAGTGCTGCACTGTCAGAGTGTCAGCACTGAGGGAGTGCTGCTCTGTCAGAGGGTCAGCACTGAGGGAATGCTGCACTGTTGGAGGGTCAGTATTGAGGGAGAGCTGCACTGTCAGAGGGTCAGTACTGAGGGAGTATGGATTGTCGGAGGGTCAGTACTGAGGGAGTGCGACACTGTCAGAGGGTCAGTAATGAGGGAGTGCTGCACTGTAGGAGGGTCAGTACTGAGGCAGTGCTGCGCTGTCAGAGGGTCAGTACTGAGGGAGTGATGATTGTCGGAGAGTCAGTACTAAAGAAGTGCTGCAATGTCGGGGGTTCAGTACTGAGGGAGTGCTGCACTGCCGGAGGGTCAGTACTGAGGAAGCGCTGCATAGTCAGAGGATCAGTACTGAGGAAGCGCTGCACTGTCAGAGGGCCAGTACTGAGGGAGCGCTGCACTGTCAGAAGGTCAGCACTGAGGGATTGCTGCACTGTAGGAGGGTCAGGACTGAGGGAGTGCTCCACTGTCCAAGGGTCAGTACTGAGGGAGTGCGGCATTGTTGTAGGGTCATACTGAGGGAGTGCTGCACTGTCAGAGGGTCAGTACTGAGGGAGAGCGCTGCGCTGTCATAGGGTCAGTACTGAGGGAGTGTTGCGCTGTCAGATGGTCAGTACTGAGGGAGTGCTGCACTGACAGAGGGTCAGTACTGAGGGAGTGCTGCACTGTCAGAGGGTCAGTACTGAGGGAGTGCTGCAGTGTTGAAGTGTCAGTGCTGAGGGAGTGCTGCACTGTGACAGGGTCATTACTGAGGGAGTGCTGCACTCTCAGAGGGTCAGTACTGAGACAGTGCTGCTGTGTCGAAGCGTCCGTACTGAGGGAGTGCTGCACTGTTGGTGGGTCAGTACTGAGGGAGTGCTGCACTGTCAGAGGGTCAGTACTGAGTGATTGCCGCACTGTCAGAGGGTCAGTACTGAGGGAGGGCCGCACTGTCCAAGGGTCAGTACTGAGGGAGTGCTGTATTGTCTTGGGTCATACTGAAGGAGTGCTGCATTGTCAGAGGGTCAGCACTGAGGGAGTTTTGCGCTGTCAGATGGTCAATACTGAGGGAGTGCTGCACTGTTGAAGCGTCAGTACTGAGGGAGTGCTGCACTGTGAGAAGGTCATTACTGATGGAGTGCTGCGCTCTCAGAGGGTCAGTACTGAGAGAGTGCTGCTGTGTCGAAGCGTCAGTACTGAGGGAGTGCTGCACTGTCAGAGGGTTAGTACAGAGGGAGCGCTGCACTGTCAGAGGGTCAGTACTGAGGCATTGCTGCACTGTAGGAGGGTCAGGACTGAGGGAGTGCTGCATTGTCCAAGGGTCAGTACGGAGGGAGTGCGACATTGTCGTAGGGTCACACTGAGGGAGTGCTCCATTGTCAGATGGTCAGTGCTGAGGGAGTGCTCCACTGTCAGAGGGCCAGTACTAAGGGATGCTGCACTCGCAGAGGGTCAGTACTGAGGGATTGCTGCACTGTCGGAGGGTCAGTACTGAGGGAGCGCTGCACTGTCAGAGGGTCAGTACTGAGGGAGTGCTGCACTGTCAGAGGGTAGTACTGATAGAGTGCCGGACTGTCGGGGGTTCAATACTGAGGGAGTGCTGCACTGTTGGTGGGTCAGTACTGAGGAAGCGCTGCATAGTCAGAGGATCAGTACTGAGGAAGCGCTGCACTATCAGAGGGTCAGTACTGAGGGAGCGCTGCACTGTCAGAGGGTCAGCACTGAGGGAATGCTGCACTGTAGGAGGGTCAGTATTGAGGGAGTGCTGCGCTGTCAGAGGGTAGGTACTGAGGGAGTTTGGATTGTCGGAGGGTCAGTACTGAGGGAGCGCTACACTGTCAGAGGGTCCGTACTGAGGGACTGCTGCACTGTCAGAGGGTCAGTACTCAGGGAGTGCTGCACAGTCAGAGGGACATTACTGAGGGAGTGCTGCACTCTCAGAGGGTCAGTACTGAGAGAGTGCTGCAGTGTCGAAGCGTCAGTATTGAGGGAGCGTCGCACTGTCAGAGGGTCAGTACTGAGAGAGTGCTGCAGTGTCGAAGCGTCAGTATTGAGGGAGCGTCGCACTGTCAGAGGGTCAGTACTGAGGGAGTGCTGCACCTTCAGACGGTCAGTACTGAGGGATTGCTGCACTTTCAAAGGGTCAGTACTGAGGGAGTTCTGCACTCTCAGAGGGTCAGCACTGAGCGAGTGTGGCATTGTCGGAGGGTCATAATGTGGGAGTGCTGAACTGTCGGAGGGTCAGTACTAAAGGAGTGCTGCACTGCCAGAGGGTCAGTACTGAGGGAGTGCTGCACTGCCGGAGGGTCAGTACTGAGGGAGCGCTGCACTTTCAGACGGTCAGCAATGAGGGAGCGCTGCACTGTCAGAGGGTCTGCACTGAGGGAATGCTGCACTGTAGGAGGGTCAGTATTGAGGGAGTGCTGAGCTGTCAGAGGGTCAGTACTGAGGGAGTATGGATTGTCGGAGGGTCAGGACTGAGGGAGTGCTGCACTGTCAGAGGGTCAGTACTGAGGGAGAGTGCTGCGCTGTCAGAGGGTAAGTACGGAGGGAGTGCTGCAGTTTCGGAGGGTCAGTACTGAGGGAGTGCTGCATTGTAGGAGGGTCAGTACTGAGGGAGTGCTGCATTGTAGGAGGGTCAGTACTGAGGATGTGCTGCACTGTCAGAAGGTAAGTATTGAGGGAGTGCTGCACTGTCAGAGGGTCAGTCCTGAAGGAGTGTTGCGCTGTCAGATGGTGAGTACTGAGGGAGTATGGATTCTCGGAGGTTCAGTACTGAGGGAGTGCTACACTGTAAGAGGGTCAGGACTGAGGGAGTGCTGCACTGTAGGAGGGTCAGCACTGAGCGAGTGTGGCATTGTCAGAGGGTCATACTGAGGGAGTGCTGAACTGTCGGAGGGTCAGTACTAAAGGAGTGCTGCACTGTCGGGGGGTCAGTACTGAGGGAGTGCTGCACTGCCGGAGGGTCAGTACTGAGGGAGCGCTGCACTGTCAGAGGGTCTGCACTGAGGGAATGCTGCACTGTAGGAGGGTCAGTATTGAGGGAGTGCTGCGCTGTCAGAGGGTCAGTACTGAGGGAGTATGGATTGTCGGAGGGTCAGGACTGAGGGAGTGCCGCACTGTCAGAGGGTCAGTACTGAGGGAGAGTGCTGCGCTGTCAGAGGGTAAGTACGGAGGGAGTGCTGCAGTTTCGGAGGGTCAGTACTGAGGGAGTTGCGCACTGTCGGAGGGTCAGTACTGAGGATGTGCTGCACTGTCAGAGGGTAAGTATTGAGGGAGTGTTGCGCTGTCAGATGGTGAGTACTGAGGGAGTGCTGCTCTGTCAGAGTGTCAGTACTGAGGGAGTGCTGCACTGTCAGAGGGTCAGTACTGAGGGAGTGCGGCAGAGTCGAAGCGTCAGAACTGAGAGAGCGCCGCACTGTCAGAGAGTCAGTGCTGAGGGAGTGCTGCACTGTCAGAGGGTCAGTGCTGAGGGAGCGCTGCACTGTCGGAGGTTCAGTGCTGAGGGAGTGCTGCACTGTCAGAGGCTCAGTACTGAGTGAGTGCCGCACTGTCAGAGGGTCAGTACTGAGGGAGTGCTGAACCTTCAGAGGGTCAGTACTGAAGGTGGGCTGCACTGTCAGAGGGTCAGTACTGAGGGAGTTCTGCACTGTCAGAGGGTCAGCACTGAGCGAATGTGGCATTGTCAGAGGGTCATACTGAGGGAGTGCTGAACTTTTGGAGGGTCAGTACTAAAGGTGTGCTGCACTGTCGGGGGGTCAGTACTGAGGGAGTGCTGAACTGCCAGAGGGTCAGTACTGAGGAAGCGCTGCACAGTCAGAGGATCAGTACTGAGGAGGCGCTGCTCTGTCAGAGGGTCAGTACTGAGGGAGCACTGCACTGTCAGAAGGTCAGCACTGAGGGAGTGCTGCACTGTAGGAGGGTCAGGACTGAGGGAGCGGTGCACTGTCCAAGGGTCAGTACTGAGGGAATGCAGCATTGTCGTAGGGTCACACTGAGGGAGTGCTGCACTGTCAGAGGGTCAGTACTGAGGGAGAGTGCTGCGCTGTCAGAGGGTCAGCGCTGAGGGAGTTTTGCGCTGTCAGATGGTCAGTACTGAGGGAGTGCTGCACTGTCAGAGGGTCAGTACTGAGGGAGTGCTGCACTGTCGGAGGGTCAGTACTGAGGGAGTTCCGCACTGTCAGAGGGTCAGTACTGAGGGAGTGCTGCACTGTCAGAGGGTCAGTACTGAGGGAGCGCTGCACTGTCAGAGGGTCAGTACTGAGGGAGTGTTGCGCCGTCAGATGGTTAGTACTGAGGGAGTGTTTCACTGTCAGAGGGTCAGTACTGAGGGACTGCTGCACTGTCGGAGGATCAGTACTGAGGGAGTGCTGCACTGTCGGTGGGTCAGCACTGAGGGAGTGCTGCACTGTCAGAGGGTCAGTACTGAGGGAGAGCGCTGCGCTGTCATAGGGTCAGTACCGAGGGAGTGTTGCCCTGTCAGATGGTCAGTACTGAGGGAGTGCTGCACTGTCAGAGGGTCAGTACTGAGGGAGTGCTGCACTGTCAGAGGGTCAGTACTGAGGGAGTGCTGCACAGTCGGTGGGTCAGTACTCAGGGAGTGCTGCAGTGTTGAAGCGTCAGTGCTGAGGGAGTGCTGCACTGTGAAAGGGTCATTACTGTGGGAGTGCTGCACTCTCAGAGGGTCAGTACTGAGAGAGTGCTGCTGTGTCGAAGCGTCCGTACTGAGGGAGTGCTGCACTGTCGGTGGGTCAGTACTGAGGGAGTGCTGCACTGTCAGAGGGTCAGCACTGAGTGAGTGCCGCACTGTCAAAGGGTCAGTACTGAGGGAGTGCTGCACCTTCAGAGGGTCAGTACTGAGGTAGGGCTGCACTGTCAGAGGGTCAGTACTGAGGGAGCGCTGCATTGTCAGAAGGTCAGCACTGAGGGATTGCTGCACTGTAGGAGGGTCAGGACTGAGGGAGTGCTGCACTGTCCAAGGGTCAGGACTGAGGGAGTGCTGCATTGTCAGAGGGTCAGCACTGAGGGAGTTTTGCGCTGTCAGATGGACAGTACTGAGGGAGTGCTGCACTGTTGAAGCGTCAGTACTGAGGGAGTGCTGCACTGTTGGTGGTTCAGTACTGAGGGAGTGCTGCACTGTCAGAGGGTCAGTGCTGAGAGAGTGCTGCAGTGTTGAAGCGTCAGTACTGAGGGAGTGCTGCTCTGTGAGAGGGTCATTACAGAGGGAGTGCTGCACTCTCAGAGGGTCAGTACTGAGTGAGTGCCGCACTGTCAGAGAGTCAGTACTGAGGGAGTGCTGCACATTCAGAGGGTCAGTACTGAGGGAGGGCTGCACTGTCAGCTGGTCAGTACTGAGGGAGTTCTGCACTGTAGGAGGGTAAGTACTAAAGGAGTGCTGCACTGTCGGGGGGTCAAAACTGAGGGAGTGCTGCACTGCCGGAGGGTCAGTACTGAGGAAGCGCTGCACTGTCAGAGAGTCAGTACTGAGGGAGCGCTGCACTGTCAGAGGATCAGTACTGAGGAAGCGCTGCACTGTCAGAGAGTCAGTACTGAGGGAGCGCTGCACTGTAGGAGGGTCAGGACTGAGGGAGTGCTGCACTATCCAAGGGTCAGTACTGAGGGAGTGCGGCATTGTCGTACGGTCATACTGAGGGGGAGCTGCACTGTCAGAGGGTCAGTACTGAGGGAGTGCTGCACTGTCGGAGCGTCAGTACTGAGGGAGTGCTGCACTGTCGGAGGGTTAGTACTGAGGGAGTGCTGCACTGTCAGAGGGGCAGTACTGAGGGAGAACCGCACTGTCAGTGGGTCAGTACTGAGGGATTGTGGATTGTCGGAGGGTCAGTACTGAGGGAGTGCTGCACTGTCGGAGGGTTAGTACTGAGGGAGTGCTGCACTGTCAGAGGGTCAGTGCTGAGGGAGTGGTGCACTGCCGGAGGGTAAGTACGGAGGGATTGCTGCACTGTCAGAGGGTCAGTACTGAGGTAGTGCTGCACTGTCAGAGGGTCAGTACTGAGGGAGTGCTGCACTGTCAGAGGGTAGTACTGATAGAGTGCCGGACTGTCGGAGGGTCAGTGCTGAGGGAGTGCTGCACTGTGAGAGGCTCAGTACTGAGAGAGTGCTGCTGTGTCGAAGCGTCCATACTGAGGGAGTGCTGCACTGTCAGATGGTCAGTGCTGAGGGAGTGCTGCACTGTCAGAGGGTCAGTACTGAGGGAGTGCTGCACTGTCGGTGGGTCAGTACTGAGTGAGTGCTGCACTGTCAGAGGGTCAGTACTGAGGGAGTGCTGCACCTTCCAGAGGGTCAGTACTGAGGTAGGGCTGCACTGTCAGAGGGTCAGTACTGAGGGAGCGCTGCATTGTCAGAAGGTCAGCACTGAGGGATTGCTGCACTGTAGGAGGGTCAGGACTGAGGGAGTGCTGCACTGTCCAAGGGTCAGTACTGAGGGAGTGCGGCATTGTCGTAGGGTCATACTGAGGGAGTGCTGCATTGTCAGAGGGTCAGCACTGAGGGAGTTTTGCGCTGTCAGATGGTCAGTCCTGAGGGAGTGCTGCACTGTTGAAGCGTCAATACTGAGGGAGTGCTGCACTGTTGGTGGTTCAGTACTGAGGGAGTGCTGCACTGTCAGAGGGTCAGTACTCAGGGAGTGCTGCAGTGTTGAAGCGTCAGTACTGAGGGAGTGCTGCTCTGTGAGAGGGTCATTACAGAGGGAGTGCTGCACTCACAGAGGGTCAGTACTGAGTGAGTGCCGCACTGTCGGAGAGTCAGTAGTGAGGGAGTGCTGCACCTTCAGAGGGTCAGTACTGAGGGAGGGCTGCACTGTCAGCTGGTCAGTACTGAGGGAGTTCTGCACTGTAGGAGGGTCAGTACTAAAGGAGTGCTGCACTGTCGGGGGGTCAGTACTGAGGAAGCGCTGCATCGTCAGAGGATCAGTACTGAGGAAGCGCTGCACTGTCAGAGTGTCAGTACTGAGGGAGCGCTGCACTGTCAGAGGGTCAGCACTGAGGGATTGCTGCACTGTAGGAGGATCAGGACTGAGGGAGTGCTGCACTATCCAAGGGTCAGGACTGAGGGAGTGCGGCATTGTCGTAGGCTCATACTGAGGGGGAGCTGCACTGTCAGAGGGTCAGTACTGAGCGAGAGCGCTGCGCTGTCAGAGGGTCAGTAATGAGGGACTGTCGCGCTGTCAGATGGTCAGTATTGAGTGAGTGCTGCACTTTCAGAGGGTCAGTACTGAGGGAATGCTGCACTGTAGGTGGGTCAGTATTGAGGGAGTGCTGCGCTGTCAGAGGGTCAGTACTGAGAGAGTGCCGCACTGTCAGAGGGTCAGCACTGAGGGAGCACTGCACTGTGAGAGTGTGAGTACTGAGGTAGTTATGCACTGTCGGAGGGTCAGTATTGAGGGAATGCTGCACCTTCAGAGGGTCAGTACTGAGGGAGGGTTGCACTGTCAGAGGTTCAGTACTGAGGGAGTTCTGCACTCTCAGAGGGTTAGCACTGAGGGAGTGTGGCATTGTCAGAGTGTCATACTGAGGGAGTGCTGCACTGTCAGAGTGTCATAGTGAGGGAGCGCTGCACTGTCAGAGGGTCAGTCCTGAGGGAGTGTTGCGCTGTCAGATGGTTAGTACTGAGGGAGTGCCACACTGTCAGAGGGTCAGTACTGAGGGAGAGCCGCACTGTCAGTGGGTCAGTACTGAGGGATTGTGGATTGTCGGAGGGTCAGTACTGAGGACTGCTGCACTGTCGGAGCGACAGTGCTGAGGGAGTGGTGCACTGCCGGAGGGTAAGTACTGAGGGATTGCTGCACTGTCAGAGGGTCAGTACTGAGGAAGTGCTGCACTGTCGGAGGGTCAGTACTGAGGGAGCGCTGCACTGTCAGAGGGTCAGTACTGAGGGAGTGCTGCACTGTCAGAGGGTAGTACTGATAGAGTGCCGGACTGTCGGGGGTTCAGTACTGAGGGAGTGCTGCACTGTTGGTGGGTCAGTACTGAGGAAGCGCTGCATAGTCAGAGGATCAGTACTGAGGAAGCGCTGCACTATCAGAGGGTCAGTACTGAGGGAGCGCTGCACTGTCAGAGGGTCAGCACTGAGGGAATGCTGCACTGTAGGAGGGTCAGTATTGAGGGAGTGCTGCGCTGTCAGAGGGTAGGTACTGAGGGAGTTTGGATTGTCGGAGGGTCAGTACTGAGGGAGCGCTACACTGTCAGAGGGTCAGTACTGAGGGAGTGCTGCACTGTAGGAGGGTCAGTACTGAGGGAGTGCTGCGCTGTCAGAGGGTCAGTACTGAGGCATTGCTGCACTGCCGGAGAGTCAGTACTGAGGAAGCGCTGCATAGTCAGAGGATCAGTACTGAGGAAGCGCTGCTCTGTCAGAGGGTCAGTACTGAGGGAGCACTGCACTGTCAGAAGGTCAGCACTGAGGGATTGCTGCACTGTAGGAGGGTCAGGACTGAGGGAGTGCTGCACTATCCAAGGGTCAGTACTGAGGGAGTGCGGCATTGTCATAGGCTCATACTGAGGGGGAGCTGCACTGTCAGAGGGTCAGTACTGAGGGAGAGCGCTGCGCTGTCAGAGGGTCAGTAATGAGGGACTGTTGCGCTGTCAGATGGTCAGTAATGAGGAAGTGCTGCACTGTCAGAGGGTCAGTACTGCGTGATTTCTGCACTGTTGGAGGATCAGTATTGAGTGAGTGCTGCACTTTCAGAGGGTCAGTACTGAGGGAATGCTGCACTGTAGGTGGGTCAGTATTGAGGGAGTGCTGCGCTGTCAGAGGGTCAGTACTGAGTGAGTATGGATTGTCGGAGGGTCAGAACTGAGGGAGTGCTACACTGTCAGAGGGTCAGTACTGAGGGAGTGTGCATTGTCGGAGGGACAGTACTGAGGGAGTGCTGCCCTGTCGGAGGGTCAGTACTGAGAGAGTGCCGCACTGTCAGAGGGTCAGTACTGAGGGAGAGCCGCACTGTCAGTGGGTCAGTACTGAGGGAGTGTGCATTGTCGGAGGGACAGTACTGAGGGAGTGCCGCACTGTCAGAGGGTCAGTACTGAGGGAGAGCCGCACTGTCAGTGGGTCAGTACTGAGGGATTGTGGATTGTCCGAGGGTCAGTACTGAGGACTGCTGCACTGTCGGAGCGACAGTGCTGAGGGAGTGGTGCACTGCTGGAGGGTAAGTACTGAGGGATTGCTGCATTGTCAGAGGGTCAGTACTGAGGGAGTGCTGCACTGTCGGAGGGTCAGTACTGAGGGAGCGCTGCACTGTCAGAGGGTCAGTACTGAGGGAGTGCTGCACTGTCAGAGGGTAGTACTGATAGAGTGCCGGACTGTCGGAGGGTCAGTACTGAGGGAGTGCTGCACCTTCAGAGGGTCAGTACTGAGGGAGTGCTGCACTGTCAGATGGTCAGTACTGAAGGAGTGCTGCACTGTCAGAGGGTCATTACTGAAGGAGTGCTGCACTGTCAGAGGATCAGTACTGAGCGTGTGCTGCAACGCCGGAGGGTCAGTATTGAGGGACTGCTGCACTGTCAGAGGGTCAGTGCTGAGTGAGTGCCGCACTGTCAGAGGATCATACTGAGAGAGTGCCGCACTGTCAGAGGGTCAGCACTGAGGGAGCACTGCACTGTGAGAGTGTGAGTACTGAGGTAGTTATGCACTGTCGGAGGGTCAGTATTGAGGGAATGCTGCACCTTCAGAGGGTCAGTACTGAGGGAGGGTTGCACTGTCAGAGGTTCAGTACTGAGGGAGTTCTGCACTCTCAGAGGGTTAGCACTGAGGGAGTGTGGCATTGTCAGAGTGTCATACTGAGGGAGTGCTGCACTGTCAGAGTGTCATAGTGAGGGAGCGCTGCACTGTCAGAGGATCAGTCCTGAGGGAGTGTTGCGCTGTAAGATGGTTAGTACTGAGGGAGTGCTGCTCTGTCAGAGGGTCAGTACTGAGGGACTGCTGCACTGTCAGACGGTCATTACTGAGGGAGTGCTGCACTGTCGGTGGATCAGTACTGAGGGAGTGCTGCACTGTCGGAGGGTCAGTACTGAGGGAGTGCTGCACTGTCCAAGGGTCAGTACTGAGGGAGTGCGGCATTGTCGTTGGGTCATATTGAGGGGGTGCTGCACTGTCAGAGGGTCAGTACTGAGGGAAAGCGCTGCTCTGTCATAGGGTCAGTACTGAGGGAGTGTTGCGCTGTCAGATGGTCAGTACTGAGGGAGTGCTGCACTGTCAGAGGGTCAGTACTGAGGGACTGCTGCAATGTAGGAGGGTCAGGAGTGAGGGAGTGCTGCACTGTCAGAGGGTCAGTACTGAGGGAGAGTGCTGCGCTGTCAGAGGGTCAGCGCTGAGGGAGTTTTGCGCTGTCAGATGGTCAGTACTGAGGGAGTGCTGCACTGTCAGAGGGTCAGTACGGAGGGTGTGCTGCACTGTCGGAGGGTCAGTACTGAAGGAGTTCCGCACTGTCGGAGTGTCAGTACTGAGGGAGTGCTGCACTGTCAGAGGGTCAGTACTGAGGGAGCGCTGCACTGTCAGAGGGTCAGTACTGAGGGAGTGTTGCGCCGTCAGATGGTCAGTACTGAGGGCGTGCTTCACTGTCAGAGGGTCAGTACTGAGGGACTGCTGCACTGTCGGAGGATCAGTACTGAGGGAGTGCTGCACTGTCGGTGGGTCAGTACTGAGGGAGTGCTGCATTGTCAGAGGGTCAGGACCGAGGGAGAGCGCTGCGCTGTCATAGGGTCAGTACTGAGCGAGTGTTGCGCTGTCAGAGGGAGTGCTGCAGTGTCAGAGGGTCAGTACTGAGGGAGTGCTGCACTGTCAGAGGGTCAGTACTGAGGGAGTGCTGCACTGTCGGTGGGTCAGTACTGATGGAGTGCTGCACTGTCGGAGGGTCAGTACTGAGGGAGTGCTGCACTGTCAGAGGGTCAGAAATGAGGGAGTGCTGCACTGTCAGAGGGTCAGTACTCAGGGAGTGCTGCAGTGTCGAAGCGTCAGTACTGAGGGAGCGCCGCACTGTCAGAGGGTCATTACTGAGGGAGTGCTGCACTCTCAGAGGGTCAGTACTGAGAGAGTGCTGCAGTGTCGAAGCGTCAGAACTGAGAGAGCGCCGCACTGTCAGAGGGTCAGTACTGAGGCAATGCTGCAGCTTCAGAGGGTCAGTACTGAGGGAGGGCTGCACTGTCAGAGGGTCAGTACTGAGGGAGTTCTGCATTGTCAGATGGTCATACTGAGGGAGTGCTGAACTGTCGGAGGGTCAGTACTAAAGGAGTGCTGCACTGTCGGGGGGTCAGTACTGAGGGCGTGCGGCACTGCCAGAGGGTCAGTACTGAGGAAGCGCTGCATAGTCAGAGGATCAGTACTGAGGAAGCGCTTCACTATCAGAGGGTCAGTACTGAGGGAGTGCTGCACTGTCAGAGTGTCAGCACTGAGGGAGTGCTGCTCTGTCAGAGGGTCAGCACTGAGGGAATGCTGCACTGTTGGAGGGTCAGTATTGAGGGAGAGCTGCACTGTCAGAGGGTCAGTACTGAGGGAGTATGGATTGTCGGAGGGTCAGTACTGAGGGAGTGCGACACTGTCAGAGGGTCAGTAATGAGGGAGTGCTGCACTGTAGGAGGGTCAGTACTGAGGCAGTGCTGCGCTGTCAGAGGGTCAGTACTGAGGGAGTGTGGATTGTCGGAGAGTCAGTACTAAAGAAGTGCTGCAATGTCGGGGGTTCAGTACTGAGGGAGTGCTGCACTGCCGGAGGGTCAGTACTGAGGAAGCGCTGCATAGTCAGAGGATCAGTACTGAGGAAGCGCTGCACTGTCAGAGGGCCAGTACTGAGGGAGCGCTGCACTGTCAGAAGGTCAGCACTGAGGGATTGCTGCACTGTAGGAGGGTCAGGACTGAGGGAGTGCTCCACTGTCCAAGGGTCAGTACTGAGGGAGTGCGGCATTGTCGTAGGGTCATACTGAGGGAGTGCTGCACTGTCAGAGGGTCAGTACTGAGGGAGAGCGCTGCGCTGTCATAGGGTCAGTACTGAGGGAGTGTTGCGCTGTCAGATGGTCAGTACTGAGGGAGTGCTGCACTGACAGAGGGTCAGTACTGAGGGAGTGCTGCACTGTCAGAGGGTCAGTACTGAGGGAGTGCTGCAGTGTTGAAGTGTCAGTGCTGAGGGAGTGCTGCACTGTGACAGGGTCATTACTGAGGGAGTGCTGCACTCTCAGAGGGTCAGTACTGAGACAGTGCTGCTGTGTCGAAGCGTCCGTACTGAGGGAGTGCTGCACTGTTGGTGGGTCAGTACTGAGGGAGTGCTGCACTGTCAGAGGGTCAGTACTGAGTGATTGCCGCACTGTCAGAGGGTCAGTACTGAGGGAGCGCTGCATTGTCAGAAGGTCAGCACTGAGGGATTGCTGCACTGTAGGAGGGTCAGGACTGAGGGAGGGCCGCACTGTCCAAGGGTCAGTACTGAGGGAGTGCGGTATTGTCTTGGGTCATACTGAGGGAGTGCTGCATTGTCAGAGGGTCAGCACTGAGGGAGTTTTGCGCTGTCAGATGGTCAATACTGAGGGAGTGCTGCACTGTTGAAGCGTCAGTACTGAGGGAGTGCTGCACTGTGAGAAGGTCATTACTGATGGAGTGCTGCGCTCTCAGAGGGTCAGTACTGAGAGAGTGCTGCTGTGTCGAAGCGTCAGTACTGAGGGAGTGCTGCACTGTCAGAGGGTCAGTACAGAGGGAGCGCTGCACTGTCAGAGGGTCAGTACTGAGGCATTGCTGCACTGTGGGAGGGTCAGGACTGAGGGAGTGCTGCATTGTCCAAGGGTCAGTACGGAGGGAGTGCGACATTGTCGTAGGGTCACACTGAGGGAGTGCTCCATTGTCAGATGGTCAGTGCTGAGGGAGTGCTCCACTGTCAGAGGGCCAGTACTAAGGGATGCTGCACTCGCAGAGGGTCAGTACTGAGGGATTGCTGCACTGTCAGAGGCACTGTCGGAGGGTCAGTACTGAGGGAGCGTAGCATTGTCAGACGGTCATACTGAGGGAGTGCTGCACTGTTGGAGGGTCAGTACTGTGGGAGTGCTGCACTGACGGAGGGTTAGTACTGAGGGAGTGCTGCACTGTCAGAGGGTCAGTACTGAGGGAACGCTACACTGTCAGAGGATCAGCACTGAGGGTGGCTGCACTGTAGGAGGATCAGGAGTGAGGGAGCGTTGCACTGTCCGAGGGTCAGTACTGAGGGAGTGTGGCATTGTCGTAGGGTCATACTGAGGGAGTGCTGCATTGTCAGAGGGTCAGCACTGAGGGAGTTTTGCGCTGTCAGATGGTCAATACTGAGGGAGTGCTGCACTGTTGAAGCGTCAGTACTGAGGGAGTGCTGCACTGTGAGAAGGTCATTACTGAGGGAGTGCTGCACTCTCAGAGGGTCAGTGCTGAGAGAGTGCTGCTGTGTCGAAGCATCAGTACTGAGGGAGTGCTGCACTGTTGGTGGGTCAGTACTGAGGGAGTGCTGCACTGTCAGAGGGTCAGTACTCAGGGAGTGCTGCAGTGTTGAAGCGTCAGTACTGAGGGAGTGCTGCTCTGTGAGAGGGTCATTACTGATGGTGTGCTGCACTCTCAGAGGGTCAGTACTGAGAGAGTGCTGCTGTGTCGAAGCGTCAGTACTGAGGGAGTGCTGCACTGTCAGAGGGTCAGTACTGAGGGAGCGCTGCACTGTCAGAGGGTCAGTACTGAGGCATTGCTGCACTGTAGGAGGGTCAGGACTGAGGGAGTGCTGCATTGTCCAAGGGTCAGTACGGAGGGAGTGCGACATTGTCGTAGGGTCATACTGAGGGAGTGCTCCATTGTCAGATGGTCAGTGCTGAGGGAGTGCTCCACTGTCAGAGGGCCAGTACTAAGGGATGCTGCACTCTCAGAGGGTCAGTACTGAGGGAGTGCTGCACTGTAGGAGGGTCAGTACTGAGGGAGTGCTGCGCTGTCAGAGGGTCAGTACTGAGGGAGTATGGATTGTCGGAGGGTCAGTACTGAGGGAGTGCCACAGTGTCAGGGGGGTCAGTAGAGAGGGACTCCCGCACTGTCAGAGGGTCAGTACTGAGGGACCGCGGCACTGTCGGAGGGTCAGTACTGAGGGAGTGTGGCATTGTCGGAGGATCATACTGAGTGAGTACTGCACTGTCAGAGGGTCAGCACTGAGGGAGCGTAGCATTGTCAGACGGTCATACTGAGGGAGTGCTGCACTGTCAGAGGGTCAGTACTGAGGGAGTGCTGCACTGTTGGAGGGTCAGTACTGTGGGAGTGCTGCACTGACGGAGGGTTAGTACTGAGGGAGTGCTGCACTGTCAGAGGGTCAGTACTGCGGGAACGCTACACTGTCAGAGGGTCAGCACTGAGGGATGGCTGCACTGTAGGAGGATCAGGAGTGAGGGAGCGTTGCACTGTCCGAGGGTCAGTACTGAGGGAGTGTGGCATTGTCGTAGGGTCATACTGAGGGAGTGCTGCACTGTCAGAGGGTCAGTACTGAGGGAGTGCTGCGCTGTCAGAGGGTCAGTACTGAGGGAGTGCCGCACTGTCAGAGGGTCAGTCCTGAGGGAGTGCTGCGCTGTCAGAGGGTCAGTACTGAGGGAGTGCTGCACTGTAGGAGGGTCAGCACTGAGGGACTGCTGTGTGTCCGAGGGTCGGTACTGTGGGATTGCTGCACTGTGGGAGTGTCAGTACTGAGGGAGTGCTGCACTGTCTGAGGGTCAGTACTGAGCGAGTGCTGCACTGTCAGAGGGTCAGTACTGAGTGAGTGCTGCACTGTAGGAGGATCAGTACTGTGCGGAGTGCTGCGCTGTCAGAGGGTCAGTACTGAGCCCAGTGCTGCACTGTAGGAGGGTCAGCACTGTTGGAGTGCTACGCTGTCCGAGGGTCGGTACTGTGGGAGTGCTGCACTGTGGGAGTGTCAGTACTGAGGGAGTGCTGCACTGTCTGAGGGTCAGTACTGAGGGAGTGCTGCACTTTAGGAGGGTCAGTCCTGAGGGAGTGCTGCGCTGTCAGAGGGTCAGTACTGAGGGAGTGCTGCACTGTAGGAGGGTCAGCACTGAGGGACTGCTGTGTGTCCGAGGGTCGGTACTGTGGGATTGCTGCACTGTGGGAGTGTCAGTACTGAGGGAGTGCTGCACTGTCTGAGGGTCAGTACTGAGCGAGTGCTGCACTGTCAGAGGGTCAGTACTGAGTGAGTGCTGCACTGTAGGAGGATCAGTACTGTGCGGAGTGCTGCGCTGTCAGAGGGTCAGTACTGAGCCCAGTGCTGCACTGTAGGAGGGTCAGCACTGTTGGAGTGCTACGCTGTCCGAGGGTCGGTACTGTGGGAGTGCTGCACTGTGGGAGTGTCAGTACTGAGGGAGTGCTGCACTGTGGGAGTGTCAGTACTGAGGGAGTGCTGCACTGTCTGAGGGTCAGTACTGTGGGAGTGCTGCACTGTCAGAGGGTCAGTACCGAGGGAGTGCTGAACTGTCAGAGGGTCAGTACTGAGGGAGTGTAGCACTGTCGGAGGGTCAGTACTGAGGGAGTGCTGCACTGTCAGAGGGTCAGTACTGAGGGAGTGCTGCACTGTCGGAGGGTCAGTACTGAGGGAGTGCCGCACTGTCAGAGGTTCTGTTTTTCAAACGAGACACTAAAACGAGGCTCCGTCTGCCCTCTCGGGTGGGTGTAAAAGATCCCACGGCCTCTATTCGGAAAAATAGTCCGGTGGGGTGGGGAGGGGGAGGTGGATGGAAGTTCTCCTTGGTGTCCTGGGGGCAATATTATCCCTCAACCAACATCAGTGAGAAGACAAGATGATCTGTGCCATTATCACCCTGCTGTTTGTGGGACCTTGCAGTGCGCTGATTGGCTGTCACTTTTCGTACACTTTTATCACTGTGACCACACAGCCAAAAATAAAACTACATGGGCTGTGAAACACATTGGACATCCTGAGCTGGTGACAGGATGCTAGAAAAATGTAAGTTCGTTCTTTTCCTGCTTCTGTCGTTCCTGTTCACTTGTCCTCTCTCTCTCTCTCTCTCTCTCTCTCTGTCTGTCTCTCCAACTCCACTCTCTCCTCAATGCTGGAAGGCTGGAGGTGGTCTAAAGGGCTCTTGGGTAACATTGTTGATAGGGATGGAAATTGCTCTGAGGACTAGGTTTGGTGAGGGAAATAGCGCCAGGTCCTCAGCAATCGCTGGACCCAGCTCCAACCTTGCAGGGACTTCCTCGCCCTTACAAACATCAGTCTGACATTGCCCAGTCATTCCGATCGGTGAATGAGTGGGTGACTGTGCGACTGATCAGGTTAATTGGCATGTGTATGGTTGCAGAGGTAGAGAGAGAGACAGAAGAAGGGATGGAGCGGTGAGCCACAGTCGCTGTGGGCTGGTGCATATTTCACGGGGAGGAGTAAGGTATTGCAATAATGAGGTGTGATTGTGTGAAGCCAATGTGAATTCAGTCAACATGCATCAGAGTTTGGCAGAGAGAGACCTGATACCCTGTTGTGTTTGAAAATTTTGTACTAGCATGAATTACAGACTGGAATCTAATCAAGAGGTTCAGGGTGGTTTATATACAGAATAACAGATACCCGGGAGTGAGTTACAGACTGGAATCTAATCGAGGGGTTCGGGGGGTTTATATATAGAATAACAGATACCCGGGAGTGAGTTACAGACTGGAATCTAATCGAGGGGTTCGGGGGGTTTATATATAGAATAACAGATACCCGGGAGTGAGTTACAGACTGGAATCTAATCGAGGGGTTCGGGGTGGTTTATATACAGAATAACAGATACCCGGGAGTGAGTTACTGACTGGAATCTAATCGAGGGGTTCGGGGTGGTTTATAGATAGCATAACAGATACCTGGGAGTGAGTTACATACTGGAATCTAATTGAGAGGTTTGGGGTGGTTTATATACAGAATAACAGATACCCGAGAGTGAGTTGCAGACTGGAATCTAATCGAGGGGCTCGGGGTGGTTTAGATATACAATAGCAGATACCTGGGAGTGAGTTACAGACTGGAATCTAATCAAGGGGTTCGGGGTGGTTTATATACAGAATAACAGATACCCGAGAGTGAGTTACAGACTGGAATCTAATCAAGGGGTTCGGGGGGGTTTATATATAGAATAACAGATACCCAGGAGTGAGTTACATACTGGAATCTAATCGAGGGGTTCGGGGGGGTTTATATATAGAATAACAGATACCCGGGAGTGAGTTACAGACAGGAATCTAATCGAGGGGCTCGGGGTGGTTTATCTATAGAATAACAGATACCCGGTAGTGAGTTACAGACTGGAATCTAATCGAGGGGTTCGGGGGGGTTTATATATAGAATAACAGATACCCGGGAGTGAGTTACAGACTGGAATCCAATCGAGGGGCTCGGGGTGGTTGAGATAGACAATAACAGATACCTGGGAGTGAGTAACAGACTGGAATCTAATTGAGGGGTTCGGGGTGGTTTATATATAGAATAACAGATACCCGGGAGTGAGTTACAGACTGGAAACTAATAGAGAGGTTCAGGGTGGTTTATATATAGAATAACAGATACCCGGGAGTGAGTTACAGACTGGAATCTAATCGAGGGGCTCGGGGTGGTTTATATATAGAATAACAGATACCCGGGAGTGAGTTACAGACTGGAATCTAATCGAGCGATTTCGGGGTGGTTTATATACGGAATAACAGATACCCGAGAGTGAGTTACAGACTGGAATCTAATCAAGGGGTTCGTGGGGGTTTATATATAGAATAACAGATACCCGGGAGTGAGTTACAGACTGGAATCTAATCAAGGGGATCGGGGTGGTTTATATATAGAATTACAGATACCCGGGAGTGAGATACAGACTGGAATCTAATCGAGAGGATCGGGGTGGTTTATATATAGAATAAGAGATACCCGGGAGTGAGTTACATACTGGAATCTAATCGAGGGGTTCGGGGGGGTTTATATACAGAATAACAGATACCCGGGAGAGAGTTACAGACTGGAATCTAATCGAGGGATTTCACGGTGGTTTATATACAGAATTACAGATACCGGGGGGGTGAGGTACAGACTGGAATCTGATTGATGACCTAGCCATACCAGGAAATCCAGTGAGCACTGAGGTGTGGCTAAAGAACAGAAATCAGCAGAGATTCGGTGGTAAGCACAGTGAGAGCCACGCCTCTGTGTTGACACGATTATTTTTACCACAATCTGTAACCAACCTGCTTTCTTCACAGCTCACCAACAGTTACCCAATAACAACGTCCTTTACCATAACACCATTGGAGCCAACCACACCCTCCCTACCAAACACAGCCATCAGCGGCCTCGAAACCACATACTTAACGGCGCCCAGCTCCTGCCCTGTGTCCGACCGATTGCCCCCTCTCTGTCCCGGGGCAGGCCTTGACTCCACATCCGCGAGGCGAGGGGTCGGGGAGGTGAGGGGGTCAGTCCTGCGCACTGGGGCCTGCAAAGTAACCACCCCCCCCCCCCCCCCCCCCCCCCCCGCCCACCGCCGCACTCCACCACCCGGTTTGTCGGGCGGACGCAGAGCCACGAGAAGGGCTGAGGCTAGAGGGGGTAAAGTACAAACGTTGGATGAGTGAGTGTGCGCGAGTCAGAGAGAGAGAAAGCAAAGGGAGACTACCCACGGAGTTCTTAGTAATCTCTGAAGTTCTGATGGAGGTGTTGGCTGGGTAGGTACAGTGTCTGAATTTCCTGTTATTGTGAGCTGTCGTGTAATGGTTTCGGATTGAGATCGCAGTCCAAGACAACACGCAGACGAAAAGTGCTGGCGTTGGAGCTCATGATGGGATGGAAGGGCGGGGGTGGGGTAGTAGCAGGCGTGGGGGTGGAGAGCGGTTTGGTGAATGGGATGAGACAACAGTTTGATGTTTCCACAGACCCCCTTCGCGCCTCTGGGGGGAGTTGGGGGGGGGGGGGGGGGGGGTGGGGGGGGGGGGGGTAGGTTGTGGGGGGTGGAATGTCCCAAAGAGGCATGTCCCCAGCGACTCAGGTTTGCGCACAGCAAGATTCCATAGAGCTGCACCAAATGCATCGCCATTTTTCCTTCCCTCCCGCTGTTCCCGGTTGAGGGAAAAGTCTCAGGAGTCTGGTCAGCTGCCGGGACCCAGCTTTCCCAAAGCTCTGGTTACCTCAGCACGATGGATGTGTGTTTGGCTCGGGCTGGTCACTGCAGTGTTTGGAAACCAGGATGCTCCACAGCTCTGAGCGGCTAAGCCAATAATTCCCCATCCAGTCACATCTCCGAAGGCTGGATGTGGCTTTCAACCAGCAATGATCCCCCCCTCAAGAATTCCTCTCAGCCAACATCAGTTAAAACAATGTCGGTTCCAGTACAGAGGGACTCTCCCTCGACCATGTCCCCATCAAACACTCCCAGGACAGGTACAGCACGGGGTTAGATACAGAGTAAAGCTCCCTCTACACTGTCCCCATCAAACACTCCCAGGACAGGTACAGCACGGGGTTAGATACAGAGTAAAGCTCCCTCTACACTGTCCCCATCAAACACTCCCAGGACAGGTACAGCACAGGGTTAGATACAGAGTAAAGCTCCCTCTACACTGTCCCCATCAAACACTCCCAGGACAGGTACAGCACAGGGTTAGATACAGAGTAAAGCTCCCTCTACACTGTCCCCATCAAACATTCCCAGGACAGGTACAGCCCGGGGTTAGATACTGAGTAAAGCTGGCTCTACACTGTCCCCATCAAACACTCCCAGGACAGGTACAGCACGGGGTTAGATACAGAGTAAAGCTCCCTCTACACTGTCCCTATCAAACACTCCCAGGACAGGTACAGCACGGGGTTAGATACAGAGTAAAGCTCCCTCTACACTGTCCCCATCAAACACTCCCAGGACAGGTACAGCACGGGGTTAGATACAGAGTAAAGCTCCCTCTGCACTGTCCCCATCAAACACTCCCAGGACAGGTACAGCACGGGGTTAGATACAGTGTAAATCTCCCTCTACACTGTCCCCATCAAACACTCCCAGGACAGGTACAGCACAGGGTTAGATACAGAGTAAAGCTCCCTCTACACCGTCCCCATCAAACACTCCCAGGACAGGTACAGCACGGGGTTAGATACAGAGTAAAGCTCCCTCTACACTGTCCCCATCAAACACTCCCAGGACAGGTACAGCACGGGGTTAGATACAGAGTAAAGCTCCCTCTACACTGACCCCATCAAAGACTACCTGGGTAAGTATAACACGGGATAAAAACAGAAAATGCTGGAAAAACTCTGCAAGTCTGGCAACATCTGTGGAGAGAGAAACAGAGTTAACGTTTCGAGTCTATATGACTCTTCTTCAGATTAGCATAGCACGGGGTTGGATACAGATACACTGTCCTGTTAAACACTGGCAGCACAAGCATGCTCTAATGCTCAATTACCCCAAATGCATATGGGACACAGGAGATAGAGACTGATATCAGACAGGGACAGAGAAAGAGAGGGTGGGAAGGAAGGAGAGAGAGACGGAGGGAAGGAAAAAGAGAGGGTGGGAGGGAAGGAGAGAGAGGTGGAGGGAAGGAGAGCAAGAGGGAGTAAGGGAGAGGTGATAGAGGGAGGGAGGAATGGGAGAGAGAGGGAGGGAGGGAAGAGGGAGAGGGAGGGAGGGAAGAGAGAGACGGAGGGAGGGAAGAGAGTGAGGGAGGGAAGGAGAGACAGCAAGAAGGAGGGAAGGAGAGAGCGAGAGGGAGGGAAGGAGAGAGAGCAAGAAAGAGGGAAGGAGAGAGCGAGAGGGAGGGAAGGAGAGAGCAAGCCAATAGGAGCAAGGGAGGGGGTAAGAGGAGAGAGCTGGAGGGAGGGAGAGTGACAGGGAAGGAGAGGGAGAGAGATGGGCAGAGGGAGCGAAAGGAGAGAGACAGCGAGAGAGTGAGAAAAATGTGGAGGGAGAGAGTGAGTGAGACAGATAGATGAAAGAAAATGCTGAAATTTAGAGAGAGACAAGATTTCTAGATATGAATACTCCGATTCGGGTTTGTTCAAAGGCAGTTCGGAGTCTGAAACCACAATTGCACCGTTACATTCAGCACCCAGTAGTTTTGGACGAGGTTGTAAATGTGTTTATTTCGAAGGGGTTTGTGCGGTGTCTTGGGTGTGTGTGGGGGGGGGGATGGTGGTGGGTGTGCGATCATTTGCACTGACTGGGACTTTCAGCCTCCATTCTGTGTCACACAGCATGGGGGTTATGATCGGATTTGCAAAGCTCTGATGGTGAGACAAACCAATACTGTACAGAAACGATAACCTCAACAGACAAACAGCGAGGCAACACTCAGCAGCTTCCACATCACCATGGTCCCACCTTCATCTTTAACCTCACAGCTACAAGCTTTATAAACCACCGGAAATATCAGCGAATTAATGTACAAACACTCCGAACCCCTCGATTTGATTCCAGTCTGAAACTTACTCCCAGGTACTTGTTATTCTATATATAAACCGCCCTGAACCCCTCGATTAGATTCCAGTCTGTAATTCACTCCCGGGTATCTATTATTCTGTATATAAACTACCCTGAACCCCTCGATTAGATTCCAGTCTGTAACTCACTCCAGGGTATCTGTTATTCTATATATAAACCACCCTGAAACCCTCGATTAGATTCCAGTCTGTAATTCACTCCCGGGTATCTATTATTCTGTATATAAACCACCCCGAACCCCTCGAATAGATTCCAGTCTGAAACTCCCTCCCGGGCATCTGTTATTCTATATATAAACCACCCCGAACCCCTCGATTAGATTCCAGTCTGTAACTCACTCCCGGGTACCTGTTATTCTATATATAAACCACCTTGACACCCCTCGATAAGATTCCAGTCTGTAACTCACTCCCGGGTACCTGTTATTCTATATATAAACCACCCCGAACCCCTCGATTCGATTCCAGTCTGTAACTCACTCCCAGGTATCTGTTATTCTATATATAAACCGCCCTGAACCCCTCGATTAGATTCCAGTCTGTAACTCACTCCCGGGTATCTGTTATTCTATATATAAACACCCCCAAATCCCTCGATTAGATTCCAGTATGTAACTCACTCCCGGGTATCTGTTATTCTATATATAAACACCCCCGAATCCCTCGATTAGATTCCAGTATGTAACTCACTCCCGGGTATCTGTTATTCTATATATAAACCACCCCGAACCCCTTGATTAGATTCCAGTCTGAAACTCACTCCAGAGTATCTGTTCTTCTATATATAAACCACCTTGAACTCCTCGATTAGATTCCAGTCTGTAACTCACTCCCGGGTATCTGTTATTCTGTATATAAACCATCCCGAACCCCTCAATTTGATTCCAGAATGTAACTCTTTTCCGGGTATCTGTTATTCTATATATAAACCACCCCGAAACCCTCGATTAGATTCCAGTCTGTAACTCATTCCCGGGTATCTGTTATTCTGTACATAAAGCACCCTGAACCCCTCAATTAGATTCCAGACTGTAGTTCACTCCCGGGTATCTGTTATTCTGTATATAAACCACCCTGAACCCCTTGATTAGATTCCAGTGTGTAACTCACTCCCAGCTATCTGTTATTCTTTATATAAACCACCCCTAACCCCTTGATTAGATTCCAGTCTGTAACTCACTCCCAGGTATCTGTTATTCTATATATAAACCACCCCAAACCCCCCCGATTAGATTCCAATCTGTCACTTTTGCAATTAGAGATTGGGAAGGTTCTAGGGGCTGGAGGAGGTTACAGAAATAGGGAGGGTTGTGGGGCTGGAGGAGGTTACAGAGATCGGGAGGATTTTATAAGCTGGAGGAGGTTACAGAGATAGAGAGGGTTGCAGGGGCTGGAGGAGGTTACAGAGATAGGGAGGGTTGTTGGGGCTGGAGGAGGTTACAGAGATTGGGAGGGTTATAGGGGCTGGAGGAGGTTACAGAGATAGGGAGGGTTGCAGGGGCTGGAGGAGGTTACAGAGATAGGCAGGGTTGTAGGAGCTGGAGGTGGTTACAGAGATAGGGAGGGTTCTAGGGGCTGGAGGAGGTTACAGAGATCGGGAAGGCTATAGGGGCTGGAGGAGGTTACAGAGATAGGGAGAGTTGTAGGGGCTGGAGGAGGTTACAGAGATAGGGAGAGTTGTAGGGGCTGGAGGAGGTTACAGAGATAGGGAGAGTTGTAGGGGCTGGAGGAGGTTACAGAGTTAGGGAGAGTTGTAGGGGCTGGAGGAGGTTACAGAGATAGGGAGAGTTGTAGGGGCTGGAGGAGGTTACAGAGATAGGGAGCGTTGTATGGACTGGAGGTGACAGATTAAGTGGGGGCGTGGAGTTCATGGAGGGATTTGAAAAGAACGCACAATTTAAAGTTGAGGCCGGACCGGGAGCCAACGTGGGTCAGTGCGCGACAGTGGATGGTGGGTGATTGGGATCTGATGTGAGTTTGTGCACGGGGGCAGCAGATGGGGAAGGAACTGGAGACTAAGTCCAAAATGGGAGATTGAAGCTTGATTTGGAGCTGAGTGGAGGTGTGGGTGCATTGAATATTGAATTGTGGAAGACTTACAGAAAATAAATTGAAGGAGAGAGAGAGAGATTAATCATTGAAGCACATATTGAGGCAGTGAACATACAAAATGACTATTTCAGTCTGCACTGTGGAAACTGCAGGCAGGACCCTCCAGCATGTAGCACAGGGCTCGATGATGTTCGTTAATGCACTTTTCACACCTTGTAGAATCATTTCTGTGCTCAATATTTTGGTTAACAGCTTCCTTGTCTTGTGAAAGCAGTAGTTAAATTGTCCGTCTGTGTGTGTTGGTGCCTTATCACTAGGATCACCAATTTTTTGATTGAGGTATTTGGGTGGAGGGCATTCGTGATCTGAAGGTACGGGTGCACCCTCTTAAAACCCACCCACGATGGCATTTTAGATCTCTTAACCCCACCCACCCTCAGGTCCCTCAATCCCACCTTCTCCCCATATCCACCCCATCTCACCCACGCACATTCTCCCCACATCCCATTTTGTAAGAGTCTTGACGAGACCAACGCCTGAAGTATTGTGGAGAGTTCTGATTTCCTTATCTAAGGAGGGATATACTTACCACATACTTAAGAGTCTAACGAAGGTCCACCAGCCTGATTCCTGGGATGGTGAGCTTGCCTGTGAAGAAGACTAGAGTTTCGAAGACCGAGAGGTGATCTGATTGAGGCATACAAAATGTTTACAGGGGTTCAACAGGGTCGGTGCAGGAACTGGTTCGGGTGGTCTAGAACCAGTGGTGAGGGGACAGTCTTAGAATAAGAGGTAGGCCATTTTGGATTGGGATGAGGAGGAATTGCTTCACTCAGAGGGGGGTGAATTTTTGGATTCTTTACCCCAGAGGGCTGGGAAGGTTCAATCATTGAGCATGTTCCAGACCGAGATCGATAGATTGCTGGGCACGAAATAAATCAGTCTTGTGAACTTTTGCTGCACTCCCTCTGTGGAATATATAGACCTAGGAACATTAGAAATAGGAGCAGGAGTAGGCCCCTCAAGCCTGCCCCAACCATTCAATAAGATCACAGCTGATCTGCCCCAGGCCTCGACTCCTCTATCGTGCCAGCTCCTCATAGCCCTCAACTCCCCGATATTTCAAAAATCTGTCTGCCTCCTCTTTAAATACTTTCAGTGATCGAGCCTCCACAACTCTCTGGGGTAGAGAATTCCGGACATCCACCACCCTCTGAGAAGAAATTACTTTGCATCTCAGTTTTAAACGCGTGCCCCCTTATTCTGTAACTATGTCCCTTAGTTCGAGATTCCACCACTAGTGGAAACATCTTCTCAACATCTAACCTGTCAAGCCCCCTCAGAATCTTGTACGTTTCAATAAGATCACTCCTCATTCTTCTAAACTCTAATGAATAAAGGCCTGACCTGTTTAGCCGTTCTTGATAAGTCAACCCCTTCACCCCAGGAATCAGCTGAATGAATCTCTTTTGCCATGTCTGCAATGCCAGTATGTCCTTTCTTAAATACAGGGACCAAAAGTGTACTCGGTACTCCAGGTGCAGCCTCACCCTGTACAGTTGTATCAAGACTTCTCTATTTTTAACCTCCAACCCCTCCCGAGCAATACAGGCCAAAATTCCACTTGCCTTCTTAATTAGGAGCTGCACCTGCATGCTAACTTTTTGTGTTTCATACACGAGAAAGCCCAGATCCCTCTGTGCTGCACTTCTTTGGAGTCTCTCTCCATTTAAATAATAGTCTGCATTTTGATTCTTCCTACCACAGTTCATGCCCTCACACTTTCCTACATGAAACTCCATCTGCCAAGTCTTTGCCCACTCACTCAACCTGTCCATACCCACTTGCAGATTCCTTCTGTCCTCATCACAACCTCTCCCACCTATTTTTGTATCATCAGCAAATTTGGATACATTACACTCTGCCCCCTCCTCCAAGTCATTAATATAGATAGTAAATAATTGAGGCCCAAGGACTGATCATTGTGGCACTTTCCAACCTGAAAAAGACCCATCAATCCCGATTCTTTGTCTTCTGAATGCCTGACTCCTGCTCCTATTTCTTATGTTCCTCATCTGCACCGACCCACCTTATCCCCATTTCCGTCAATTCCAACTACCAACCTTCTCCCCCGTATCCCTCGATCCCACTTACCCACCTTCTCCCAATATCTCTCAGTCCCCATCTACCTACCTTCCCCCATAATTCTGACACTTTTCACCTCCCCAGGACATCCCAAAATGTTTACAGCCAATGAAAGACTTCCTTTGAAGTGAGGTCACTGTTGTAATGTCGGAAAGGGTGGCAGCCAATTTACGCACAGCAAGATCCCACAACCAGTGATGTGATAATGACCCAGATCATCTGTTTTTAGTAATGTTGGTTGAGGGATAAATATTGACCCCAGAACACCTGAGAACTCCCCCCTGCTCTCCTTCCAAATAGTGACTGTGGGATCTTTTACACCCACCTGAGAGGGCAGACGGGTGCTGCGGTTCAATGTCTCATCTGAAAGACAGGACATCGGATTGTATGGCACTCCCTCAGTATGGACCTTCTGACAGTGCAGCACTCTCTCGATACTGACCCTCTGACAATGCGGTGCTCCCTCAGTACTGACCCTCCGACAGTGCAGCGCTCCCTCAGTACTGACCCTCCGACAGTGCAGCACTCCCTCAATACTGACCCTCTGACAGTGCGGCGCTCCCTCAGTACTGACCCTCTGACAGTGCAGCACTCCCTCAGTACTGACCCTCCGACAATGCAGCATTCCCTCAGTGCTGACTCTCCGACAGTGCAGCGCTCCCTCAGTACTGACCCTCCGACAGTGTGGCACTCCTTCAGTACTGACCCTCTGACAGTGCAGCACACCCTCAGTATTGACCCTCCAACAGTGCAGCACTCCCTCAGTACTGACCCTCTGACAGTGCTGCACACCCTCAGTACTGACCCTCTGACAGTGCTGCACACCCTCAGTACTGACCCTCTGACAGTGCAGCACTCCCTCAGTACTGACCCTCTGACAGTGCTGCACACCCTCAGTACTGACCCTCTGATAGTGCAGCACTCCCTCAGGACTGACCATCTGACAGTGCTGCACACCCTCGGTCCTGGAAGTGTCACTGTCAATCCGATGTGCTGTCTTTCAGATGAAACATTAAACTGCAGCCCCCATCTGCCCTCTCAGATGTCAGGAAAGATGGCTCGAGGCCACAACCTTCTGACTCACAGTTGAGGAGGGACCTACAGCCACTGAAGCAGGTCTGTGGAACAGTCATACAGACATTGCCGAGAAGGTTTGTACAGCAAGAGCTGCTGGACAACGCATGAGGTGCATAAATGTGTGGGATGCCTTAACCACAGCGTCAATGTACTGTGTTTAAGATGAAACGTTGTGACAGCTTGTCGGTCATTGGGAGTTGCGATTGAGGTCTTAGCTGGTGTGATCACATTGCAGACTTAGGGCAGCCTAAATGTTCTTCAGATCATAGCGTTGGGAGTTGCAATGACTCAGGGATTGAGAACATAAGTTTACAGACCACACTGCGGTCTAGAGACCCAGCATGTTCAATCTACTGACATTCATATGAATGGCCTTTCTTCAATGTACTTCCCCAGTCCAGTTAATCGGCTCAGATCGCACGTTCACTTCCACTGTACACAATCCCAATGGACCCAAACCCCTTCCCGTTCACGTCCACTGTACACAATCCCAATGGACCCAAACCCCTTCCCGTTCACTCCCACCATACACAATCCCAATGGACCCAAATCCCTTCCCGTTCACTACCACTGTACACATTCCCAATGGACCCAAACCCCTTCCTGTTCACTCCCACTACACAATCCCAATGGACCTAAACCACTTTCCATTCATTCCAGTCTCAGACAGCGTGTGTGGGACCCGTACCCCAGTGAGAGTCAGTGTGTGTGGGACCCGTACCCCAGTGAGAGTCAGTGTGTGTGGGACCTGTACCCAGTGAGAGTCAGTGTGTGTGGGACCCGTACCCCAGTGAGAGTCAGTGTGTGTGGGACCCGTACCCCAGTGAGAGTCAGTGTGTGTGGGACCCGTACCCCAGTGAGAGTCAGTGTGTGTGGGACCCGTACCCCAGTGAGAGTCAGTGTGTGTGGGACCCGTACCCCAGTGAGAGTCAGTGTGTGTGGGACCCGAACCCCAGTGAGAGTCAGTGTGTGTGGGACCCGTACCCCAGTGAGAGTCAGTGTGTGTGGGACCCGTACCCCAGTGAGAGTCAGTGTGTGTGGGACCCGTACCCCAGTGAGAGTCAGTGTGTGTGAGACCTGTACCCCAGTGAGAGTCAGTGTGTGTGGGACCCTTACCCCAATGAGAGTCAGTGTGTGTGGGACCCGTACCCCAGTGAGAGTCAGTGCGTGTGAGACCCGTACCCCAGTGACAGACAGTGTGTGTGGGATCCGTACCCCAGTGACATCAGTGTGTGTGGGACCCGTACCCCAGTGAGAGTCAGTGTGTGTGGGACCCGTACCCCAGTGAGAGTCAGTGTGTGTGGGACCCGGAGCCCAGTGAGAGTCAGTGTGTGTGGGACCCTTACCCCAGTGAGTCAGTGTGTGTGGGACACGTACCCCAGTGAGAGTCAGTGTGTGTGGGACCCGTACCCCTGTGAGAGACAGTGTGTGTGGGACCCGTACCCCAGTGAGAGTCAGTGTGTGTGGGACCCATACCCCAGTGAGAGTCAGTGTGTGTGGGATCCGTACCCCAGTGTGAGTAAGTGTGTGTGGGACCCGTACCCCAGTGAGAGTAAGTGTGTGTGGGACCCGTACCCCAGTGAGAGTCAGTGTGTGTGGGACCCGTACCCCAGTGAGAGTAAGTGTGTGTGGGACCCGTAGCCCAGTGAGAGTCAGTGTGTGTGGGACCCGTACCCCAGTGAGAGTCAGTGTGCGTGGGACCTGTACCCCAGTGAGAGTCAGTGTGTGTGGGACCCGTACCCCAGTGAGAGTCAGTGTGTGTGGGACCCGTACCCCAGTGAGAGTCAGTCTGTGCGGGACACGTACCCCAGTGAGAGTCAGTGTGTGTGGGACCCGTACCCCAGTGAGAGTCAGTGTGTGTGGGACCCGTACCCCAGTGAGAGTCAGTGTGTGTGGGACCCGTACCCCAGTGAGAGTCAGTGTGTGTGGGACCCGTACCCCAGTGAGAGTCAGTGTCTGTATGTGTGGGATGGGACAATCCGAGCTGGGGGGTGGGGGGGGGGGGGGGGGGAGGTCGGGCCAAGCGATGTCTAATTGTCCACCCTGTGGTGCTTGCTGTTTGAACAGATGCCTGGCCTGATGCCTGACGGTGTGAAGAGTCGGAAAGGCTGAGGACGACCAGGGAGCAAGATGTCTGGCGTCTGGCTGCACGACCCCCGGCACGCCACCTTGCTGCTGGAGCAAGCTCACCGAATGAGGCTGTGCGGGGCGCTGTGCGACGTGGTGGTCAGCGTGGAGGGCCAGGAGTTCCCCGTCCACGGCCTGGTGCTGGCCTGCGCGAGCCGGACCTTCGCGGCGCTCTTGAGGAGCGGGAGCGTCCGCTACAGCCTCGACTTCCTGGCGGGTCGCACCTTCAGGCGGATCCTCGAGTACTCCTACACCGGCCGCCTGGAGGCCCCGGCCGAGGAGCTGGGGGAGTTGCTGGAGGCGGCCGGGATCCTGGCCATGGAGGGGCTGAAGCAGCAGATCGCGGAGGTGGCCTCCCGCCGGGGGCTGGGGGGGGAGGGGCGAGGGGGAGGGGCCACTGAGGGGGCGGGGCAAGGAGGCCCAGAGCGGGAGGGGCGAGGGGCCCACGAGGGGGAGGGGCGAGGGGCCCACGAGGGGGAGGGGCGAGGGGCCCACGAGGGGGAGGGGCGAGGGGCCCACGAGGGGGAGGGGCGAGGGGCCCACGAGGGGGAGGGGCGAGGGGCCCACGAGGGGGAGGGGCGAGGGGGCCCAGCGGGGGAGGGGCGAGGGAGCCCAGCGGGGGAGGGGCGAGAGGACCCCGAGGGGGCGGGGCAAGGGGTCGCGGGGTCAGGCCAGACGGCGGAGGGCCGGGCCCAGCACCGGGAGGCCCGGGAGACCCCGACACCCCGCCCGCCCGAGGCAGGCGGGTCCCCGGGCGGGGGCGGGACTCCCCTCCGCCCCCCGGGCGCGCCGGTCCGCGGCACCGTCATCACGGCCCCTTGCCGCCCGGCGCCGGGGCCCGGGGACCAGCTCCAGGCCCAGGCCCCGATCCGGCCCGCGGCGGCCGGGCCCTTCCGGGCCGCTCCCGCTCTCCGGCACCCCCACCGCCTGGCGTTCCCCGCCACCGTGGACTTCGGCCCTTACCCGGGGCTGGGGCTGGGGCTTCAGGGCAGCGCCCGGCCGCAATTGCCCGGGCGGATCCAAGAGGCGGGCCGGAGGCCAATCCCAGCGTTCGGCGCGAGAGCAACGGACGGACATCCGGGGCCCGCGGAGGAGTCGGCCCAGCCCCCTCAGAGGTGAGCGTCGATGAACGGGGCTGGGCGGGGCTGGGGCGGGGAGGGGGCGGGGCTGGGGCGGGAAGGGGGCGTGGCTCGGGCGGGGGGCGTGGCTGAGGGTGGGACGTGCGCCAGTCGCGAGGCCACTCAGCCCATCAGATACTCCCCACAGGAACAGCAGGAGGTCCATTCAACGCCCTCCGACCTGTTCTACAGAGTAGTGGAGTGGAGAGAGGGGGGAAATCAGCCAGGGTTCCTGATCCTGATCACTGTCCAGTGATCCCTGGGGTAGAGAGAGAGAGGGGAAATCAGCCAGGGTCCCTGCTCCTGATCACTGTCCAGTGATCCCTGGGTTAGAGAGAGAGAGAGAGAGGGGAAATCAGCCAGGGTTCCTGCTCCTGATCACTGTCCAGTGTTCCCTGGGTTAGTGAGAGGGAGGCGAAATCAGCCAGGGTTCCTGCTCCTGATCACTGTCCAGTGATCCCTGGGTTAGAGAGAGAGAGAGGGGAAATCAGCCAGGGTTCCTGCTCCTGATCACTGTCCAGTGATCCCTGGGTTCGAGAGAGAGAGAGAGGGGAAATCAGCCAGGGTTCCTGCTCCTGATCACTGTCCAGTGACCCCTGGGTTAGAGAGAGAGAGAGAGGAAATCAGCCAGGGTTCCTGCTCCTGATCACTGTCCAGTGATCCCTGGGTTAGAGAGAGAGAGAGAGGGGAAATCGGCCAGGGTTCCTGCTCCTGATCACTGTCCAGTGATCCCTGGGCCTGAGAGGGAGAGAGGGGAAATCAGCCAGGGTTCCTGCTCCTGATCACTGTCCAGTGACCCCTGGGTTAGAGAGAGAGAGAGAGGGGAAATCAGCCAGGGTTCCTGCTCCTGATCACTGTCCAGTGACCCCTGGGTTAGAGAGAGAGAGAGAGGAAATCAGCCAGGGTTCCTGCTCCTGCTCACTGTCCAGTGATCCCTGGGTTAGAGAGAGAGAGAGAGGGGAAATCGGCCAGGGTTCCTGCTCCTGATCACTGTCCAGTGATCCCTGGGCCTGAGAGGGAGAGAGGGGAAATCAGCCAGGGTTCCTGCTCCTGATCACTGTCCAGTGATCCCTGGGTTAGAGAGAGAGAGAGGGGAAATCAGCCAGGGTTCCTGGTCCTGATCACTGTCCAGTGTTCCCTGGGTTAGTGAGAGGGAGGCGAAATCAGCCAGGGTTCCTGCTCCTGATCACTGTCCAGTGATCCCTGGGTTAGAGAGAGAGAGGGGAAATCAGCAAGGGTTCCTGCTCGTGATCACTGTCCAGTGACCCCCTGGGTTAGAGACAGAGAGAGGGGAAATCAGCCAGGGTTCCTGCTCCTGATCACTGTCCAGTGATCCCTGGGTTAGAGAGAGAGAGGGGAAATCAGCCAGGGTTCCTGCTCCTGATCACTGTCCAGTGATCCCTGGGTTAGAGAGAGAGAGAGAGGGGAAATCAGCGAGGGTTCCTGCTCCTGATCACTGTCCAGTGATCCCTGGGGTAGAGAGAGGGAGAGAGGGGAAATCAGCCAGGATTCCTGCTCCTGATCACTGTCCAGTGATCCCTGGGTTAGAGGGAGAGAGAGAGAGAGGGGAAATCGGCCAGGGTTCCTGCTCCTGATCACTGTCCAGTGATCCCTGGGTTAGGGAGAGAGAGAGAGAGGGGAAATCGGCCAGGGTTCCTGCTCCTGATCACTGTCCAGTGATCCCTGGGTTAGAGGGAAAGAGAGAGAGAGGGGAAATCGGCCAGGGTTCCTGCTCCTGATCACTGTCCAGTGAACCCTGGGTTAGAGAGAGAGAGAGGGGAAATCAGCCAGGGTTCCTGGTCCTGATCACTGTCCAGTGTTCCCTGGGTTAGTGGGAGGGAGGCGAAATCAGCCAGGGTTCCTGCTCCTGATCACTGTCCAGTGATCCCTGGGTTAGAGAGAGAGAGGGGAAATCAGCCAGGGTTCCTGCTCCTGATCACTGTGCAGTGATCCCTGGGTTAGAGAGAGAGAGGGGGGAAATCAGCCAGCGTTCCTGCTCCTGATCACGGTCCAGTGATCCCTGGGTTAGAGAGAGAGAGGGGGGAAATCAGCCAGGGTTCCTGCTTCTGATCTCTGTCCATTGATCCCTGGGTTAGAGAGAGAGGGAAGGGAAATCGGCCAGGGATCCTGATCCTGATTACTGTCCAGTGACCCCTGGGTTAGAGAGAGAGAGGGGAAATCAGCCAGGGTTCCTGCTCCTGAACACTGTCCAGTGATCCCTGGGGTAGAGAGAGGGAGAGAGGGGAAATCAGCCAGGATTCCTGCTCCTGATCACTGTCCAGTGATCCCTGGGTTAGAGGGAGAGAGAGAGAGAGGGGAAATCGGCCAGGGTTCCTGCTCCTGATCACTGTCCAGTGATCCCTGGGTTAGGGAGAGAGAGAGAGAGAGGGGAAATCGGCCAGGGTTCCTGCTCCTGATCACTGTCCAGTGATCCCTGGGTTAGAGGGAGAGAGAGAGAGAGGGGAAATCGGCCAGGGTTCCTGCTCCTGATCACTGTCCAGTGACCCCTGGGTTAGAGAGAGAGAGAGGGGAAATCAGCCAGGGTTCCTGGTCCTGATCACTGTCCAGTGTTCCCTGGGTTAGTGGGAGGGAGGCGAAATCAGCCAGGGTTCCTGCTCCTGATCACTGTCCAGTGATCCCTGGGTTAGAGAGAGAGAGGGGAAATCAGCCAGGGTTCCTGCTCCTGATCACTGTGCAGTGATCCCTGGGTTAGAGAGAGAGAGGGGGGAAATCAGCCAGCGTTCCTGCTCCTGATCACGGTCCAGTGATCCCTGGGTTAGAGAGAGAGAGGGGGGAAATCAGCCAGGGTTCCTGCTTCTGATCTCTGTCCATTGATCCCGGGGTTAGAGAGAGAGGGAAGGGAAATCGGCCAGGGTTCCTGATCCTGATTACTGTCCAGTGACCCCTGGGTTAGAGAGAGAGAGGGAAAATCAGCCAGGGTTCCTGCTCCTGATCACTGTCCAGTGATCCCTGGGTTAGAGAGAGAGAGGGGAAATCAGCCAGGGTTGCTGCTCCTGATCACTGTCCAGTGACCCCTGGGTTAGAGAGAGAGAGATAGAGGGGAAATCAGCGAGGGTTCCTGCTCCTGATCACTGTCCAGTGATCCCTGGGGTAGAGAGAGGGAGAGAGGGGAAATCAGCCAGGATTCCTGCTCCTGATCACTGTCCAGTGATCCCTGGGTTAGAGGGAGAGAGAGAGAGGGGGGAAATCAGCCAGGGTTCCTGCTCCTGATCACTGTCCAGTGATCCCTGGGTTAGAGAGAGAGAGAGAGAGAGGGGAAATCGGCCAGGGTTCCTGCTCCTGATCACTGTCCAGTGATCCCTGGGTTAGGGAGAGAGAGAGAGAGGGGAAATCGGCCAGGGTTCCTGCTCCTGATCACTGTCCAGTGATCCCTGGGTTAGAGAGAGAGAGAGGGGAAATCGGCCAGGGTTCCTGCTCCTGATCACTGTCCAGTGACCCCTGGGTTAGAGAGAGAGAGAGGGGAAATCAGCCAGGGTTCCTGGTCCTGATCACTGACCAGTGTTCCCTGGATTAGTGAGAGGGAGGCGAAATAAGCCAGGGTTCCTGCTCCTGATCACTGTCCAGTGATCCCTGGGTTAGAGAGAGAGAGGGGAAATCAGCCAGGGTCCCTGCTCCTGATCACTGTCCAGTGATCCCTGGGTTAGAGAGAGAGAGGGGAAATCAGCCAGGGTTCCTGCTCCTGATCACTGTCCAGTGATCCCTGGGTTTAGAGAGAGAGAGGGGAAATCAGCCAGGGTTGCTGCTCCTGATCACTGTCCAGTGACCCCTGGGTTAGAGAGAGAGAGAGAGGGGAAATCAGCGAGGGTTCCTGCTCCTGATCACTGTCCAATGATCCCTGGGGTAGAGAGAGGGAGAGAGGGGAAATCAGCCAGGATTCCTGCTCCTGATCACTGTCCAGTGACCCCTGGGTTAGAGAGAGAGAGAGGGGAAATCAGCCAGGGTTCCTGGTCCTGATCACTGTCCAGTGTTCCCTGGGTTAGTGAGAGGGAGGCGAAATCAGCCAGGGTTCCTGCTCCTGATCACTGTCCAGTGATCCCTGGGTTAGAGAGAGAGAGGGGAAATCAGACAGGGTTCCTGCTCCTGATCACTGTCCAGTGATCCCTGGGTTAGAGAGAGAGAGGGGGGAAATCGGCCAGGGTTTCTGCTCCTGATCACTGTCCAGTGACCCCTGGGTTAGAGAGAGAGAGGGGAAATCAGCCAGGGTTCCTGCTCCTGATCACTGTCCAGTGATCCCTGGTTTAGAGAGAGAGAGGGGGGAAATCAGCCAGGGTTCCTGCTCCTGATCACTGTCCAGTGATCCCTGGGTTAGAGAGAGAGAGGGGGGAAATCAGCCAGGGTTCCTGCTTCTGATCTCTGTCCACTGATCCCTGGGTTAGAGAGAGAGGGAAGGGAAATCGGCCAGGGTTCCTGATCCTGATTACTGTCCAGTGACCCCTGGGTTAGAGAGAGAGAGGGGAAATCAGCCAGGGTTCCTGCTCCTGATCACTGTCCAGTGACCCCTGGGTTAGAGAGAGAGAGAGAGGGGAAATCAGCCAGGGTCCCTGCTCCTGATCACTGTCCAGTGATCCCTGGGGTAGAGAGAGAGAGGGGGAAATCAGCCAGGGTTCCTGCTCCTGCTCACTGTCCAGTGATCCCTGGGTTAGAGAGAGAGAGGGGAAATCAGCCAGGGTTGCTGCTCCTGATCACTGTCCAGTGACCCCTGGGTTAGAGAGAGAGAGAGAGGGGAAATCAGCGAGGGTTCCTGCTCCTGATCACTGTCCAATGATCCCTGGGGTAGAGAGAGGGAGAGAGGGGAAATCAGCCAGGATTCCTGCTCCTGATCACTGTCCAGTGATCCCTGGGTTAGAGGGAGAGAGTGGGGAAATCAGCCATTGTTCCTGCTCCTGATCACTGTCCAGTGATCCCTGGGTTAGAGAGAGAGAGGGGAAATCAGTCAGGGTTGCTGCTCCTGATCACTGTCCAGTGACCCCTGGGTTAGAGAGAGAGAGAGAGGGGAAATCAGCGAGAGTTCCTGCTCCTGATCACTGTCCAGTGATCCCTGGGGTAGAGAGAGGGAGAGAGGGGAAATCAGCCAGGGTTCCTGCTCCTCATCACTGTCCAATGATCCCTGGGTTAGAGAGAGAGAGGGGAAATCAGCCAGGGTTGCTGCTCCTGATCACTGTCCAGTGATCCCTGGGTTAGAGAGAGAGACGGGGGAAATCAGCCAGGGTTCCTGCTCCTGATCACTGTCCAGTGATCCCTGGTTTAGAGAGAGAGAGGGGGGAAATCAGCCAGGGTTCCTGCTCCTGATCACTGTCCAGTGATCCCTGGGTTAGAGAGAGAGATGGGGGAAATCAGCCAGGGTTCCTGCTTCTGATCTCTGTCCACTGATCCCTGGGTTAGAGAGAGAGGGAAGGGAAATCGGCCAGGGTTCCTGATCCTGATTACTGTCCAGTGACCCCTGGGTTAGAGAGAGAGAGGGGAAATCAGCCAGGATTCCTGCTCCTGATCACTGTCCAGTGATCCCTGGGTTAGAGGGAGAGAGAGAGAGAGGGGAAATCGGCCAGGGTTCCTGCTCCTGATCACTGTCCAGTGATCCCTGGGTTAGGGAGAGAGAGAGAGAGGGGAAATCGGCCAGGGTTCCTGCTCCTGATCACTGTCCAGTGATCCCTGGGTTAGAGGGAGAGAGAGAGAGAGGGGAAATCGGCCAGGTTTCCTGCTCCTGATCACTGTCCAGTGACCCCTGGGTTAGAGAGAGAGAGAGGGGAAATCAGCCAGGGTTCCTGGTCCTGATCACTGTCCAGTGTTCCCTGGGTTAGTGGGAGGGAGGCGAAATCAGCCAGGGTTCCTGCTCCTGATCACTGTCCAGTGATCCCTGGGTTAGAGAGAGAGAGGGAAAATCAGCCAGGGTTCCTGCTCCTGATCACTGTCCAGTGATCCCTGGGTTAGAGAGAGAGAGGGGAAATCAACCAGGGTTGCTGCTCCTGATCACTGTCCAGTGACCCCTGGGTTAGAGAGAGAGAGATAGAGGGGAAATCAGCGAGGGTTCCTGCTCCTGATCACTGTCCAGTGATCCCTGGGGTAGAGAGAGGGAGAGAGGGGAAATCAGCCAGGATTCCTGCTCCTGATCACTGTCCAGTGATCCCTGGGTTAGAGGGAGAGAGAGAGAGGGGGGAAATCAGCCAGGGTTCCTGCTCCTGATCACTGTCCAGTGATCCCTGGGTTAGAGAGAGAGAGAGAGAGAGGGGAAATCGGCCAGGGTTCCTGCTCCTGATCACTGTCCAGTGATCCCTGGGTTAGGGAGAGAGAGAGAGAGGGGAAATCGGCCAGGGTTCCTGCTCCTGATCACTGTCCAGTGATCCCTGGGTTAGAGAGAGAGAGAGGGGAAATCGGCCAGGGTTCCTGCTCCTGATCACTGTCCAGTGACCCCTGGGTTAGAGAGAGAGAGAGGGGAAATCAGCCAGGGTTCCTGGTCCTGATCACTGACCAGTGTTCCCTGGATTAGTGAGAGGGAGGCGAAATAAGCCAGGGTTCCTGCTCCTGATCACTGTCCAGTGATCCCTGGGTTAGAGAGAGAGAGGGGAAATCAGCCAGGGTCCCTGCTCCTGATCACTGTCCAGTGATCCCTGGGTTAGAGAGAGAGAGGGGAAATCAGCCAGCGTTCCTGCTCCTGATCACTGTCCAGTGATCCCTGGGTTAGAGAGAGAGAGGGGAAATCAGCCAGGGTTGCTGCTCCTGATCACTGTCCAGTGACCCCTGGGTTAGAGAGAGAGAGAGAGGGGAAATCAGCGAGGGTTCCTGCTCCTGATCACTGTCCAATGATCCCTGGGGTAGAGAGAGGGAGAGAGGGGAAATCAGCCAGGATTCCTGCTCCTGATCACTGTCCAGTGACCCCTGGGTTAGAGAGAGAGAGAGGGGAAATCAGCCAGGGTTCCTGGTCCTGATCACTGTCCAGTGTTCCCTGGGTTAGTGAGAGGGAGGCGAAATCAGCCAGGGTTCCTGCTCCTGATCACTGTCCAGTGATCCCTGGGTTAGAGAGAGAGAGGGGAAATCAGACAGGGTTCCTGCTCCTGATCACTGTCCAGTGATCCCTGGGTTAGAGAGAGAGAGGGGGGAAATCGGCCAGGGTTTCTGCTCCTGATCACTGTCCAGTGACCCCTGGGTTAGAGAGAGAGAGGGGAAATCAGCCAGGGTTCCTGCTCCTGATCACTGTCCAGTGATCCCTGGTTTAGAGAGAGAGAGGGGGGAAATCAGCCAGGGTTCCTGCTCCTGATCACTGTCCAGTGATCCCTGGGTTAGGGAGAGAGAGGGGGGAAATCAGCCAGGCTTCCTGCTTCTGATCTCTGTCCACTGATCCCTGGGTTAGAGAGAGAGGGAAGGGAAATCGGCCAGGGTTCCTGATCCTGATTACTGTCCAGTGACCCCTGGGTTAGAGAGAGAGAGGGGAAATCAGCCAGGGTTCCTGCTCCTGATCACTGTCCAGTGACCCCTGGGTTAGAGAGAGAGAGAGAGGGGAAATCAGCCAGGGTCCCTGCTCCTGATCACTGTCCAGTGATCCCTGGGGTAGAGAGAGAGAGGGGAAATCAGCCAGGGTTCCTGCTCCTGATCACTGTCCAGTGATCCCTGGGTTAGAGCGAGAGAGGGGAAATCAGCCAGGGTTGCTGCTCCTGATCACTGTCCAGTGACCCCTGGGTTAGAGAGAGAGAGAGAGGGGAAATCAGTGAGGGTTCCTGCTCCTGATCACTGTCCAATGATCCCTGGGGTTGAGAGAGGGAGAGAGGGGAAATCAGCCATGATTCCTGCTCCTGATCACTGTCCAGTGATCCCTGGGTTAGAGGGAGAGAGTGGGGAAATCAGCCATTGTTCCTGCTCCTGATCACTGTCCAGTGATCCCTGGGTTAGAGAGAGAGAGGGGGGAAATCAGCCAGGGTTCCTGCTTCTGATCTCTGTCCACTGATCCCTGGGTTAGAGAGAGAGGGAAGGGAAATCGGCCAGGGTTCCTGATCCTGATTACTGTCCAGTGACCCCTGGGTTAGAGAGAGAGAGGGGAAATCAGCCAGGGTTCCTGCTCCTGATCACTGTCCAGTGACCCCTGGGTTAGAGAGAGAGAGAGAGGGGAAATCAGCCAGGGTCCCTGCTCCTGATCACTGTCCAGTGATCCCTGGGGTAGAGAGAGAGAGGGGAAATCAGCCAGGGTTCCTGCTCCTGCTCACTGTCCAGTGATCCCTGGGTTAGAGAGAGAGAGGGGAAATCAGCCAGGGTTGCTGCTCCTGATCACTGTCCAGTGACCCCTGGGTTAGAGAGAGAGAGAGAGGGGAAATCAGCGAGGGTTCCTGCTCCTGATCACTGTCCAATGATCCCTGGGGTAGAGAGAGGGAGAGAGGGGAAATCAGCCAGGATTCCTGCTCCTGATCACTGTCCAGTGATCCCTGGGTTAGAGGGAGAGAGTGGGGAAATCAGCCATTGTTCCTGCTCCTGATCACTGTCCAGTGATCCCTGGGTTAGAGAGAGAGAGGGGAAATCAGTCAGGGTTGCTGCTCCTGATCACTGTCCAGTGACCCCTGGGTTAGAGAGAGAGAGAGAGGGGAAATCAGCGAGAGTTCCTGCTCCTGATCACTGTCCAGTGATCCCTGGGGTAGAGAGAGGGAGAGACGGGAAATCAGCCAGGGTTCCTGCTCCTCATCACTGTCCAATGATCCCTGGGTTAGAGAGAGAGAGGGGAAATCAGCCAGGGTTGCTGCTCCTGATCACTGTCCAGTGATCCCTGGGTTAGAGAGAGAGACGGGGGAAATCAGCCAGGGTTCCTGCTCCTGATCACTGTCCAGTGATCCCTGGTTTAGAGAGAGAGAGGGGGGAAATCAGCCAGGGTTCCTGCTCCTGATCACTGTCCAGTGATCCCTGGGTTAGAGAGAGAGATGGGGGAAATCAGCCAGGGTTCCTGCTTCTGATCTCTGTCCACTGATCCCTGGGTTAGAGAGAGAGGGAAGGGAAATCGGCCAGGGTTCCTGATCCTGATTACTGTCCAGTGACCCCTGGGTTAGAGAGAGAGAGGGGAAATCAGCCAGGATTCCTGCTCCTGATCACTGTCCAGTGATCCCTGGGTTAGAGGGAGAGAGAGAGAGAGGGGAAATCGGCCAGGGTTCCTGCTCCTGATCACTGTCCAGTGATCCCTGGGTTAGGGAGAGAGAGAGAGAGGGGAAATCGGCCAGGGTTCCTGCTCCTGATCACTGTCCAGTGATCCCTGGGTTAGAGGGAGAGAGAGAGAGAGGGGAAATCGGCCAGGTTTCCTGCTCCTGATCACTGTCCAGTGACCCCTGGGTTAGAGAGAGAGAGAGGGGAAATCAGCCAGGGTTCCTGGTCCTGATCACTGTCCAGTGTTCCCTGGGTTAGTGGGAGGGAGGCGAAATCAGCCAGGGTTCCTGCTCCTGATCACTGTGCAGTGATCCCTGGGTTAGAGAGAGAGAGGGGGGAAATCAGCCAGCGTTCCTGCTCCTGATCACGGTCCAGTGATCCCTGGATTAGAGAGAGAGAGGGGGGAAATCAGCCAGGGTTCCTGCTTCTGATCTCTGTCCATTGATCCCGGGGTTAGAGAGAGAGGGAAGGGAAATCGGCCAGGGTTCCTGATCCTGATTACTGTCCAGTGACCCCTGGGTTAGAGAGAGAGAGGGAAAATCAGCCAGGGTTCCTGCTCCTGATCACTGTCCAGTGATCCCTGGGTTAGAGAGAGAGAGGGGAAATCAACCAGGGTTGCTGCTCCTGATCACTGTCCAGTGACCCCTGGGTTAGAGAGAGAGAGATAGAGGGGAAATCAGCGAGGGTTCCTGCTCCTGATCACTGTCCAGTGATCCCTGGGGTAGAGAGAGGGAGAGAGGGGAAATCAGCCAGGATTCCTGCTCCTGATCACTGTCCAGTGATCCCTGGGTTAGAGGGAGAGAGAGAGAGGGGGGAAATCAGCCAGGGTTCCTGCTCCTGATCACTGTCCAGTGATCCCTGGGTTAGAGAGAGAGAGAGAGAGAGGGGAAATCGGCCAGGGTTCCTGCTCCTGATCACTGTCCAGTGATCCCTGGGTTAGGGAGAGAGAGAGAGAGGGGAAATCGGCCAGGGTTCCTGCTCCTGATCACTGTCCAGTGATCCCTGGGTTAGAGAGAGAGAGAGGGGAAATCGGCCAGGGTTCCTGCTCCTGATCACTGTCCAGTGACCCCTGGGTTAGAGAGAGAGAGAGGGGAAATCAGCCAGGGTTCCTGGTCCTGATCACTGACCAGTGTTCCCTGGATTAGTGAGAGGGAGGCGAAATAAGCCAGGGTTCCTGCTCCTGATCACTGTCCAGTGATCCCTGGGTTAGAGAGAGAGAGGGGAAATCAGCCAGGGTCCCTGCTCCTGATCACTGTCCAGTGATCCCTGGGTTAGAGAGAGAGAGGGGAAATCAGCCAGCGTTCCTGCTCCTGATCACTGTCCAGTGATCCCTGGGTTAGAGAGAGAGAGGGGAAATCAGCCAGGGTTGCTGCTCCTGATCACTGTCCAGTGACCCCTGGGTTAGAGAGAGAGAGAGAGGGGAAATCAGCGAGGGTTCCTGCTCCTGATCACTGTCCAATGATCCCTGGGGTAGAGAGAGGGAGAGAGGGGAAATCAGCCAGGATTCCTGCTCCTGATCACTGTCCAGTGACCCCTGGGTTAGAGAGAGAGAGAGGGGAAATCAGCCAGGGTTCCTGGTCCTGATCACTGTCCAGTGTTCCCTGGGTTAGTGAGAGGGAGGCGAAATCAGCCAGGGTTCCTGCTCCTGATCACTGTCCAGTGATCCCTGGGTTAGAGAGAGAGAGGGGAAATCAGACAGGGTTCCTGCTCCTGATCACTGTCCAGTGATCCCTGGGTTAGAGAGAGAGAGGGGGGAAATCGGCCAGGGTTTCTGCTCCTGATCACTGTCCAGTGACCCCTGGGTTAGAGAGAGAGAGGGGAAATCAGCCAGGGTTCCTGCTCCTGATCACTGTCCAGTGATCCCTGGTTTAGAGAGAGAGAGGGGGGAAATCAGCCAGGGTTCCTGCTCCTGATCACTGTCCAGTGATCCCTGGGTTAGGGAGAGAGAGGGGGGAAATCAGCCAGGCTTCCTGCTTCTGATCTCTGTCCACTGATCCCTGGGTTAGAGAGAGAGGGAAGGGAAATCGGCCAGGGTTCCTGATCCTGATTACTGTCCAGTGACCCCTGGGTTAGAGAGAGAGAGGGGAAATCAGCCAGGGTTCCTGCTCCTGATCACTGTCCAGTGACCCCTGGGTTAGAGAGAGAGAGAGAGGGGAAATCAGCCAGGGTCCCTGCTCCTGATCACTGTCCAGTGATCCCTGGGGTAGAGAGAGAGAGGGGAAATCAGCCAGGGTTCCTGCTCCTGATCACTGTCCAGTGATCCCTGGGTTAGAGCGAGAGAGGGGAAATCAGCCAGGGTTGCTGCTCCTGATCACTGTCCAGTGACCCCTGGGTTAGAGAGAGAGAGAGAGGGGAAATCAGCGAGGGTTCCTGCTCCTGATCACTGTCCAATGATCCCTGGGGTAGAGAGAGGGAGAGAGGGGAAATCAGCCATGATTCCTGCTCCTGATCACTGTCCAGTGATCCCTGGGTTAGAGGGAGAGAGTGGGGAAATCAGCCATTGTTCCTGCTCCTGATCACTGTCCAGTGATCCCTGGGTTAGAGAGAGAGAGGGGAAATCAGTCAGGGTTGCTGCTCCTGATCACTGTCCAGTGACCCCTGGGTTAGAGAGAGAGAGAGAGGGGAAATCAGCGAGAGTTCCTGCTCCTGATCACTGTCCAGTGATCCCTGGGGTAGAGAGAGGGAGAGAGGGGAAATCAGCCAGGGTTCCTGCTCCTCATCACTGTCCAATGATCCCTGGGTTAGAGAGAGAGAGGGGAAATCAGCCAGGGTTGCTGCTCCTGATCACTGTCCAGTGATCCCTGGGTTAGAGAGAGAGAGGGGGGAAATCAGCCAGGGTTCCTGCTCCTGATCACTGTCCAGTGATCCCTGGTTTAGAGAGAGAGAGGGGGGAAATCAGCCAGGGTTCCTGCTCCTGATCACTGTCCAGTGATCCCTGGGTTAGAGAGAGAGATGGGGGAAATCAGCCAGGGTTCCTGCTTCTGATCTCTGTCCACTGATCCCTGGGTTAGAGAGAGAGGGAAGGGAAATCGGCCAGGGTTCCTGATCCTGATTACTGTCCAGTGACCCCTGGGTTAGAGAGAGAGAGGGGAAATCAGCCAGGGTTCCTGCTCCTGATCACTGTCCAGTGATCCCTGGGTTAGAGAGAGAGAGGGGAAATCAGCCAGGGTTGCTGCTCCTGATCACTGTCCAGTGACCCCTGGGTTAGAGAGAGAGAGAGAGGGGAAATCAGCCAGGGTCCCTGCTCCTGATCACTGTCCAGTGATCCCTGGGGTAGAGAGAGAGAGGGGAAATCAGCCAGGGTTCCTGCTCCTGATCACTGTCCAGTGATCCCTGGGTTAGAGAGAGAGAGGGGAAATCAGCCAGGGTTGCTGCTCCTGATCACTGTCCAGTGACCCCTGGGTTAGAGAGAGAGAGAGAGGGGAAATCAGCGAGGGTTCCTGCTCCTGATCACTGTCCAATGATCCCTGGGGTAGAGAGAGGGAGAGAGGGGAAATCAGCCAGGATTCCTGCTCCTGATCACTGTCCAGTGATCCCTGGGTTAGAGGGAGAGAGTGGGGAAATCAGCCATTGTTCCTGCTCCTGATCACTGTCCAGTGATCCCTGGGTTAGAGAGAGAGAGGGGAAATCAGTCAGGGTTGCTGCTCCTGATCACTGTCCAGTGACCCCTGGGTTAGAGAGAGAGAGAGAGGGGAAATCAGCGAGAGTTCCTGCTCCTGATCACTGTCCAGTGATCCCTGGGGTAGAGAGAGGGAGAGAGGGGAAATCAGCCAGGGTTCCTGCTCCTCATCACTGTCCAATGATCCCTGGGTTAGAGAGAGAGAGGGGAAATCAGCCAGGGTTGCTGCTCCTGATCACTGTCCAGTGATCCCTGGGTTAGAGAGAGAGAGGGGGGAAATCAGCCAGGGTTCCTGCTCCTGATCACTGTCCAGTGATCCCTGGGTTAGAGAGAGAGGGGGGGGAAATCAGCCAGGGTTCCTGCTTCTGATCTCTGTCCATTGATCCCTGGGTTAGAGAGAGAGGGAAGGGAAATCGGCCAGGGTTCCTGATCCTGATTACTGTCCAGTGACCCCTGGGTTAGAGAGAGAGAGGGGAAATCAGCCAGGGTTCCTGCTCCTGATCACTGTCCAGTGATCCCTGGGTTAGACAGAGGGAGAGAGGGGAAATCAGCCAGGGTTCCTGCTCCTGATCACTGTCCAGTGATCCCTGGGTTAGAGAGAGAGAGGGGAAATCAGCCAGGGTTCCTGCTCCTGATCACTGTCCAGTGAACCCTGCGTTTGAGAGAGAGGGGGGAAAACAGCCATTGTCCCTGCTCCTGATCACTGTCCAGTGACCCCTGGTTCGAGAGAGAGAGCGGAAATCAGCCAGGGTTCCTGTTCCTGATCACTGTCCAGTGACCCCTGGTTAGAGAGACAGAGGGGAAATCAGCCTGGATTCCTGCTACTGTTTACTGTCCAGTGATCCCTGGGTTAGAGAGAGAGAGAAAGGTTAAATCAGCCAGGGTTGCTGCTACTGATCACTGTCCAGTGACCCCTGGCTTAGAGAGAGAGGGGGGAAATCAGCCAGGGTTCCTGCTCCTGATCACTGTCCAGTGATCCCTGGGTTAGAGAGAGAGAGAAAGGGTAAATGAGCCAGGTTTCCAGCTCCTGATCACTGTCCAGTGATCCCTGGGTTAGAGAGAGAGAGAAAGGGTAAATCAGCCAGGGTTGCTGCTCCTGATCACTGTCCAGTGACCACTGGTTAGTGAGAGGGAGGGGAAATCAGCCAGGGTTCCTGTTCCTGATCACTGTCCAATGATCCCCTGTGTTAGAAAGAGAGAGAGAGGGGAAATCAGCCAGGGTTGCTGCTCCTGATCACTGTCCAGTGATCCCTGGGTGAGAGAGAGAGAGAGAAGGGAAATCAGCCAGGGTTCCTGCTCCTGATCACTGTCCAGTGATCCCTGGGTTAGAGAGAGAGAGTGGAAATCCGCCAGTGTTCCTGCTCCTGATCACTGTCGAGTGATTCCTGGGTTAGAGAGACAGAGGGGAAATCAGCCAGGGTTCCTGCTCCTGATCACTGTCCAGTGATCCCTGGGTTAGAGAGAGAGAGAGAGAGTGGAAATCAGCCAGGGTTCCTGCTCCTGTTCTCTGTCCGGTGATCCCTGGGTTAGTGAGAGGGGGGAAATCAGCCAGGGTTCCTGCTCCTGATCACTGTCCAGTGATCTTTGGGTTACACAGAGAGAGAGAGAGGGGAAATCAGCCTGGGTTCCTGCTCCTGATCACTGTCCAGTGATCCCCTGGGTTAGAGAGAGAGAGAGGGGAAATCAGCCAGGGTTGCTGCTCCTGATCACTATCCAGTGATCCCCAGTTTAGAGAGAGAGTGGGGAAATCACCCTGGGTCCCTGCTCCTGATCGCTGTCCAGTGATCCCTGGGTTAGAGAGAGAGAGAGAGATTGGAAATCAGCCAGGGTTCCAGCTCCTGGTCACTGTCCAGTGACCCCTGGGTTAGAGAGAGAGAGGGGAAATCAGCCAGTGTTCCTGCTCCTGATCACTGTCCAGTGACCCCTGGGTTAGAGAGAGGGGAAATCAGCCAGGGTTCCTGCTCCTGATCCCTGTCCAGTGACCCCTGGGTTAGAGAGAGAGGGGAAATCAGCCAGGGTTCCTGCTCCTGATCACTGTCCAGTGATCCCTGGGTTAGAGAGAGAGAGAGGGGAAATCAGCCAGTGTTCCTGCTCCTGATCACTGTCCAGTGACCCCTGGGTTAGAGAGAGAGGGAGGGGAAATCTGCCATGGTTCCTGCTCCTGATCACTGTCTAGTGACACCCGGGTTAGAGAGAGAGAGGGGAAATCAGCCAATGTTCCTGCTCCTGATCACTGTCCAGTGATCCCTGGGTTAGAGAGAGAGAGAGGGTAAATCAGCCAGTGTTCCTGCACCTGATCACTGTCCAGTGACCCCTGGGTTAGAGAGAGAGGGGAAATCAGCCAGGGTTCCTGCTCCTGATCACTGTCCAGTGATCCCTGGGTTAGAGAAAGACGGGGGAAAACAGCCAGGGTCCCTGCTCCTGATCACTGTCCAGTGACCCCTGGGTTAGAGAGAGAGAGAGGAAATCAGCCAGAGTTCCTGCTCATGATCACTGTCCAGTGATCCCTGGGTTAGAGAGAGAGAGGGGAAATCAGCCAGGGTTCCTGCTCCTGATCACTGTCCAGTGCTCCCTGCGTTAGAGAGAGAGAGAGAGGGGAAATCAGCGAGGGTTCCTGCTCCTGATCACTGTCCAGTGACTCCTGGGTTAGAGAGAGTGAGAAATAATCAGCCAGGGTTCCTGCTCCTGATCACTGTCCAGTGACCCATGGGTTAGAGAGAGAGAGAGGGGAAATCAGCCAGGGTTCCTGCTCCTGATCACTGTCCAGTGATCCCTGGGTTAGAGAGAGAGGGGAAATCAGCCATGGTTCCTGCTGCTGATCACTGTCCAGTGAACCCTGCGTTTGAGAGAGAGGGGGGAAAACAGCCAGTGTCCCTGCTCCTGATCACTGTCCAGTGACCCCTGGGTTAGAGAGAGAGAGAGGAAATCAGCCAGGGTTCCTGCTCCTGATCACTGTCCAGTGATCCCTGGGTTAGAGAGAGAGAGAACGGGGAAATCAGCCAAGGTTCCAGCTCCTGATCACTGTCCAGTGACCCCTGGTTAGAGAGAGAGAGCGGAAATCAGCCAGGGTTCCTGTTCCTGATCACTGTCCAGTGACCCCTGGTTAGAGAGACAGAGGGGAAATCAGCCTGGATTCCTGCTACTGTTTACTGTCCAGTGATCCCTGGGTTAGAGAGAGAGAGAAAGGGTAAATCAGCCAGGGTTGCTGCTACTGATCACTGTCCAGTGACCCCTGGCTTAGAGAGAGAGGGGGGAAATCAGCCAGGGTTCCTGCTCCTGATCACTGTCCAGTGATCCCTGGGTTAGAGAGAGAGAGAAAGGGTAAATGAGCCAGGTTTCCAGCTCCTGATCACTGTCCAGTGATCCCTGGGTTAGAGAGAGAGAGAAAGGGTAAATCAGCCAGGGTTGCTGCTCCTGATCGCTGTCCAATGATCCCTGGGTTAGAGAGAGAGAGAGAGAGGGGAAATCAGCCAGGGTTCCTGCTCCTGATCACTGTCCAGTGATCCCTGGGTTAGAGAGAGAGAGAGGGTAAATCAGCCAGTGTTCCTGCACCTGATCACTGTCCAGTGACCCCTGGGTTAGAGAGAGAGGGGAAATCAGCCAGGGTTCCTGCTCCTGATCACTGTCCAGTGATCCCTGGGTTAGAGGGAAAGAGAGGGGAAATCAGCCAGGGTTCCTGCTCCTGATCACTGTCTCGTGATCCCTGGGTTAGAGAGAGAGAGGAGAAATCAGCCAGGGTTCCTGCTCCTGATCACTGTCCAGTGACCCCTGGGTTAGAGAAAGACGGGGGAAAACAGCCAGGGTCCCTGCTCCTGATCACTGTCCAGTGACCCCTGGGTTAGAGAGAGAGAGAGGAAATCAGCCAGAGTTCCTGCTCATGATCACTGTCCAGTGATCCCTGGGTTAGAGAGAGAGAGAGGAAATCAGCCAGGGTTCCTGCTCCTGATCACTGTCCAGTGACCCCTGGGTTAGAGAGAGAGAGAGGAAATCAGCCAGGGTTCCTGCTCCTGATCACTGTCCAGTGATCCCTGGGTTAGAGAGAGAGAGGGGAAATCAGCCAGGGTTCCTCTTCCTGATCACTGTCCAGTGATCCCCTGGGTTAGCGAGAGAGAGAGAGGGGAAATCAGCCAGGGTTCCTGATCCTGATCACTGTCCAGTGATCTCTGGGTTAGAGAGATAGAGAGGGAAAATCAGCTAGGGTTCCTGCTCCTGATCACTGTCCAGTGACCCCTGGGTTAGAGAGAGAGAGAGGGGAAATCAGCCAGGGTTCCTGCTCCTGATCACTGTCCAGTGATCCCTGGGTTAGAGAGAGAGAGAGGGTAAATCAGCCAGTGTTCCTGCACCTGATCACTGTCCAGTGACCCCTGGGTTAGAGAGAGAGAGGGGAAATCAGCCAGGGTTCCTGATCCTGATCACTGTCCAGTGACGCCTGGGTTAGAGAGAGAGAGGGGAAATCAGCCAGGGTTCCTGCTCCTGATCACTGTCCAGTGATCCCTGGGTTAGAGGGAAAGAGAGGGGAAATCAGCCAGGGTTCCTGCTCCTGATCACTGTCTCGTGATCCCTGGGTTAGAGAGAGAGAGGGGAAATCAGCCAGGGTTCCTTCTCCTGATCACTGTCCAGTGATCCCTGGGTTAGAGAGAGAGAGAGGGGAAATCAGCCAGGGTCCCTGCTCCTGATCACTGTCCAGTGACCCCTGGGTTAGAGAGAGAGAGAGGAAATCAGCCAGAGTTCCTGCTCATGATCACTGTCCAGTGATCCCTGGGTTAGAGAGAGAGAGGGGAAATCAGCCAGGGTTCCTGCTCCTGATCACTGTCCAGTGCTCCCTGCGTTAGAGAGAGAGAGAGAGGGGAAATCAGCGAGGGTTCCTGCTCCTGATCACTGTCCAGTGACTCCTGGGTTAGAGAGAGTGAGAAATAATCAGCCAGGGTTCCTGCTCCTGATCACTGTCCAGTGACCCATGGGTTAGAGAGAGAGAGAGGGGAAATCAGCCAGGGTTCCTGCTCCTGATCACTGTCCAGTGATCCCTGGGTTAGAGAGAGAGGGGAAATCAGCCAGGGTTCCTGCTCCTGATCACTGTCCATTGATCCCTGGGTTACAGAGAGAGAGAGAGAGAGGCGAAATCAGCCAGTGTTCCTGCTCCTGATCACTGTCCAGTGATCCCCTGGGTTAGAGAGAGAGAAAGGGGAAATCAGCCAGGGTTCCTGCTCCCGATCTGTGTCCAGTGATCCCTGGGTTAGAGAGAGAGAGAGGGGAAATCAGCCAGGGTTCCTGATCCTGATCACTGTCCAGTGACCCCTGGGTTAGAGAGAGAGAGGGGAAATTAGCCAGGTTTCCTGCTCCTGATCACTGTCCAGTAATTCCCTGGGTTAGAGAGAGTGGGGAAATCAGCCAGTGTTCCTGCTCCTGATCACTGTCCAGTGATCCCCTGGGTTCTAGAGAGAGAGAGAGAGAGAGGCGAAATCAGCCGGGGTTCCTGCTCCTGATCACTGTCCAGTGATCCCTGGGTTAGAGAGAGAGAGAGGGGAAATCAGCCAGGGTTGCTGCTCCTGATCACTGTCCAGTGACCTCTTGGTTAGAGAGAGAGAGGGGAAATCAGCCAGGGTTCCTCTTCCTGATCACTGTCCAGTGATCCCCTGGGTTAGCGAGAGAGAGAGAGGGGAAATCAGCCAGGGTTCCTGATCCTGATCACTGTCCAGTGATCTCTGGGTTAGAGAGATAGAGAGGGGAAATCAGCTAGGGTTCCTGCTCCTGGTCACTGTCCAGTGATCCCCTGGGTTAGAGAGAGAGATACGGGAAATCAGCCAGGGTTCCTGCTCCTGATCACTGTCCAGTGATCCCTGGGTTAGAGAGAGAGAGAGGGGAAATCAGCCAGGGTTCCTGCTCCTGATCACTGTCCAGTGACCCCTGGGTTAGAGAGAGAGAGGGGAAATTAGCCAGGTTTCCTGCTCCTGATCACTGTCCAGTGATCCCTGGGTTAGAGAGAGAGAGAGGGGAAATCAGCCAGTGTTCCTGCTCCTGATCACTGTCCAGTGATCCCTGGGTTAGAGAGAGAGAGAGGGGAAATTAGCTAGGGTTCCTGCTCCTGATCACCGTCCAGTGATCCCCTGGGTTAGAGAGAGAGGGGAAATCAGCCAGTGTTCCTGCTCCTGATCACTGTCCAGTGATCCCCTGGGTTAGAGAGAGAGAGAGAGGCGAAATCTGCCAGTGTTCCTGCTCCTGATCTCTGTCCAGTGACCCCTGGTTTAGAGGGAGAGAGAGAGGAGTAATCAGCCAGGGTTTCTGCTCCTGATCACTGTCCAGTGATCCCTGGGTTAGAGAGAGAGAGGGGAAATCAGCCAGGGTTCCTGCTCCTGATCACTGTCCAGTGATCCCTGGGTTAGAGAGAGAGAGAGAGTGGGGAAATCAGCCAGGGTTCCTGCTCCTGATCACTGTCCAGTGATCTCTGGGTTAGAGAGAGAGAGAGGGGAAATCAGCCAGGGTTCCTGCTCCTGATCACTGTCCAGTGATCCCCTGGGTTAGAGAGAGAGAAACGGGAAATGAGCCAGGGTTCCTGCTCCTGATCACAGTCCAGTGATCCCTGGATTAGAGAGAGAGGGGGGAAATCAGCCAGGGTTCCTGCTCCTGATCACTGTGCAGTGATCCCTGGGTTAGAGAGAGAGAGAGGGGAAATCAGCCAGGGTTTCTGCTGCTGTTCACTGTCCAGTGACCCCTGGGTTAGAGAGAGAGAGGGGAAATTAGCTAGGGTTCCTGCTCCTGATCACCGTCCAGTGATCCCCTGGGTTAGAGAGAGAGGGGAAATCAGCCAGTGTTCCTGCTCCTCATCACTGTCCAGTGATCCCGTGGGTTAGAGAGAGAGAGAGAGGCGAAATCTGCCAGGGTTCCTGCTCCTGATCTCTGTCCAGTGACCCCTGGTTTAGAGGGAGAGAGAGAGGGGAAATCAGCCAGGGTTTCTGCTCCTGATCACTGTCCAGTGATCCCCTGGGTTAGAGAGAGAGAGAGGGGAAATCAGCCTGGGTTCCTGCTCCTGATCACAGTCCAGTGATCCCCGGATTAGAGAGAGAGAGGGGAAATCAGCCAGGGTTCCTGATCCTGATCACTGTCCAGTGATCCCTGGGTTAGAGAGAGAGAGGGGAAATTAGCCAGGGTTCCTGCTCCTGATCACTGTCCAGTGATCTCCTGGTTTAGAGAGAGAGGGAAAATCAGCGAGGGTTCCTGCTCCTGATCACTGTCCAGTGATCCCTGGGTTAGAGAGAGAGAGAGAGGGGAAATCCGTCAGGGTTCCTGCTCCTGATCACTGTCCAGTGATCCCCTGGGTTAGAGAGAGAGAGAGAGAGAGAGGGGAAATCAGCCAGGGATCCTGCTCCTGATCACTGTCCAGTGATCTCTGGGTTAGAGAGAGAGAGAGGGGAAATCAGCCAGGGTTCCTGCTCCTGATCACTGTCCAGTGATCCCCTGGGTTTGAGAGAGAGAAACGGGAAATGAGCCAGGGTTCCTCCTCCTGATTACAGTCCAGTGATCCCTGGATTAGAGAGAGACGGGGGAAATCAGCCAGGGTTCCTGCTCCTGATCACTGTGCAGTGATCCCTGGGTTAGAGAGAGAGAGAGGGGAAATCAGCCAGGGTTTCTGCTCCTGTTCACTGTCCAGTGACCCCTGGGTTAGAGAGAGAGAGGGGAAATTAGCTAGGGTTCCTGCTCCTGATCACCGTCCAGTGATCCCCTGGGTTAGAGAGAGAGGGGAAATCAGCCAGTGTTCCTGCTCCTGATCACTGTCCAGTGATCCCCTGGGTTAGAGAGAGAGAGAGAGGCGAAATCTGCCAGTGTTCCTGCTCCTGATCTCTGTCCAGTGACCCCTGGTTTAGAGGGAGAGAGAGAGGAGTAATCAGCCAGGGTTTCTGCTCCTGATCACTGTCTAGTGATCCCTGGGTTAGAGAGAGAGAGGGGAAATCAGCCAGGGTTCCTGCTCCTGATCACTGTCCAGTGATCCCTGGGTTAGAGAGAGAGAGAGAGTGGGGAAATCAGCCAGGGTTCCTGCTCCTGATCACTGTCCAGTGATCTCTGGGTTAGAGAGAGAGAGAGGGGAAATCAGCCAGGGTTCCTGCTCCTGATCACTGTCCAGTGATCCCCTGGGTTAGAGAGAGAGAAACGGGAAATGAGCCAGGGTTCCTGCTCCTGATCACAGTCCAGTGATCCCTGGATTAGAGAGAGAGGGGGGAAATCAGCCAGGGTTCCTGCTCCTGATCACTGTGCAGTGATCCCTGGGTTAGAGAGAGAGAGAGGGGAAATCAGCCAGGGTTTCTGCTGCTGTTCACTGTCCAGTGACCCCTGGGTTAGAGAGAGAGAGGGGAAATTAGCTAGGGTTCCTGCTCCTGATCACCGTCCAGTGATCCCCTGGGTTAGAGAGAGAGGGGAAATCAGCCAGTGTTCCTGCTCCTCATCACTGTCCAGTGATCCCGTGGGTTAGAGAGAGAGAGAGAGGCGAAATCTGCCAGGGTTCCTGCTCCTGATCTCTGTCCAGTGACCCCTGGTTTAGAGGGAGAGAGAGAGGGGAAATCAGCCAGGGTTTCTGCTCCTGATCACTGTCCAGTGATCCCCTGGGTTAGAGAGAGAGAGAGGGGAAATCAGCCTGGGTTCCTGCTCCTGATCACAGTCCAGTGATCCCCGGATTAGAGAGAGAGAGGGGAAATCAGCCAGGGTTCCTGATCCTGATCACTGTCCAGTGATCCCTGGGTTAGAGAGAGAGAGGGGAAATTAGCCAGGGTTCCTGCTCCTGATCACTGTCCAGTGATCTCCTGGTTTAGAGAGAGAGGGAAAATCAGCGAGGGTTCCTGCTCCTGATCACTGTCCAGTGATGCCTGGGTTAGAGAGAGAGAGAGAGGGGAAATCCGTCAGGGTTCCTGCTCCTGATCACTGTCCAGTGATCCCCTGGGTTAGAGAGAGAGAGAGAGAGAGAGGGGAAATCAGCCAGGGTTCCTGCTCCTGATCACTGTCCAGTGATCCCTGGGTTAGAGAGAGAGAGAGAGGGGAAATCCGTCAGGGTTCCTGCTCCTGATCACTGTCCAGTGATCCCTGGGTTAGAGAGAGAGGGGAAATCAGCCAGGGTTCTTGCTCCTGATCACTGTCCAGTGATCCCAGGGTTAGAGAGAGAGAGGGGAAATCAGCCAGGATTCCTGCTCCTGATCATTGCCCAGTCCTTCTCTGCTCTTCAGTTCTGTGTATCTCTCGAAATGAATCAGTGTTTGGTTGACTAAGTTTGTTTCAAAAGGCCTTTTTCGCCCACGCTGCTGTTGTCAGTGATTTGCTTATCTGTAACCCTAACGCAACCACGACTGATCTCCAGATGAGCTGGGCCGAGGGTGTTCTTTCGGCAGCAGAGAGGGCTACAGTAATACCTAGACATTGCCTGGTTGTTTGCAGTCTGTGAGTCAGCCTCGGAGCGCGGGCTGTTTCGGAATGAGTTCCTCATCCTATCAGGCGCTCGGGTTCCTGGTGACGCGGTTTCTGGCACCCGTGGAGGGGGCAGAGAGAAGGGGGGGGAAAGGCCTGCTGGGATGACACAGGGCCGCGCGAGGGTGGATTGTGACTGCGTGCTGAGCACGATGAGGCGCTGCGGGGACTTTCCGCCTTCCCGGGTGCAGTCACAACTTGACGTCCGCTCTCCTCCACACCACAACCACCCCCCCCTCCCCCGACCCCCCCCCCCCCCCCCACCCCACCACCCCACCCCCCCCACCCCACCATGTGCGAGTCAATCTCTCCCTCGGGGAGGGAGAGCCGCCCTGGACGGCTCCCAAAGCCTTTCGCGGCCAGCAAAGAACTTTGTGCCAATTTGCGCACAGCAAGATCCCACAAACAGCAGCGTGACCGTGACCCAGATCGTTTGTTTTTTAGTGATGTTGGCTGAGGGATCAATATCGGCCCCCGGGACACCAGGGGCGAACTCCCCCCCACCCACCCACGCCCCACCCCCCCCTCCCCCCCCAACCCCCCCTCCCCCCCCACCACCAACTGCACGGCTCTTCTCCCAAACAGTAGCCGTGGGATCTTTCACACCCGCCCGAGAGGGCAGACAGGGGCCTCAGTTTATTTTCTTATGTGAAAGACTGACCCTCCGACAGTGTGGCACTCCCTCAGTACTGACCCTCCGACAGTGCGGCACTCCCTCAGTACTGACCCTCCGACAGTGCAGCACTCCCTCAGTACTGACCCTCCGACAGTGCAGCACTCCCTCAGTACTGACCCTCCGACAGTGCTGCACTCCCTCAGGACTGACCCTCTGACAGTGCTGCACTCCCTCAGTACTGACCCTCCGACAGTGCAGCACTCCCTCAGTACTGACCCTCCGACAGTGCAGCACTCCCTCAGCATTGACCCTCCGACAGTGCAGCACTCCCTCAATACTGACCCTCTGACAGCGGCATTCCCTCAGTACTGCCCCTCCGACAGAGCAGCACTCCCTCAGTACTGACCCTCCGACAGTGCGGCACTCCCTCAGTACTGACCCTCCGACAGAGCAGCACTCTCTCAGTACCCACCCTCCGACAGTGCGACACTCCCTCAGCACTGATCCTCCGACAGTGAAGCACTCCCTCAGCACTGACCCTCCGACAGTGCAGCACTCCCTCAGCACTGACCCTCCGACAGTGCAGCACTCCCTCAGTACTGACCCGCCGACAGAGCAACACTCCCTCAGTACTGACCCTCCGACAGTGCGGCACTCCCTCAATACTGACCCTCTGACAGTGCAGCACCCCCTCAGTACCGACCCTCCGACAGTGCGGCACTCCCTCAATACTGACCCTCCGACAGTGCAGCACCCCCTCAGCACTGACCCTCCGACAGTGCAACACTCCCTCAATATTGACCCTCTGACAGTGCAGCACTCCTTCAGTACTGACCCTCTGACAGTGCGGCATTCCCTCAGCACTGACCCTCCGACAGTGCAACACTCCCTCAATATTGACCCTCTGACAGTGCAGCACTCCCTCAGTACTGACCCTCCGACAGTGCGGCATTCCCTCTGTACTGACACTCCGACAGTGCAGCGCTCCCTCAGTACTGACCCTCCGACAGTGCAGCACTCCCTCAGTACTTATCCTGTGACACTGCAGCATTCCCTCAGTACTGACCCTGGAGTACCAGCCTCAAATTTTATGCTCAGGACCTTGTGACTTGGAGACGAGCATGTTACTCATGGAGGCACAGATAACGCATAGCAACCAGGGGGTCGGTAACCAGAGGGACACAGATTGAAGAGAATCGGGAAAAGGACCAGAGGGGGGAGATGAGGAGGTATTTTTTTGACACAACGAGTTGTTGTGATCTGGAAGGCGCTTCCTGAAAGGGCGGTGGAAGCAGATTCAAGAGGAACTTTCAAAAACGGCGGGGGGGAATTGGAGAAATACTCGAAGGGGAAAAATTTGCAGGTCTGTGGGTAGAAGGAGCGGGGTGGTAGGTGGGTGGGAGGGGGGGAAGAGTGGGGACCAATTGGATAGATCTGTGAAAGAGCCAGCACAGGAATGATGGGCTGAGTGGCCTCCTTCTGTGCTGTATCCTTCTATTAGTAGGAGCCACTGCGAGTAGTATTGATGTTCAGAGAATGAGTCAAGGAGCGTTAGTAGGAGTCCACCCATATCGTGGGGTCTTCTCTGCTCCGGGCTGGTTAAAACCATTAAAGTTGATGTGATTTTTGACGTTAGAAAGATAGAATGAATCGGCACAAAGGAGTCCATTCAGCTCATCAATTATCTTCCACCCCGCTTTCAGGCAGCGCGTACCTGATCACAACAACTCACTGTGTTTACAAAAAACAAAATCCTCCTCATCTCCCCCCACTCTGGTCCTTTTCCCAGATTGTCTTCAACCTGTGTCCCTCTGGTTACTGACCCTCCTGCCACAGGAAACACTTTCTCCTCATCGACTCTGTCCAAACCCCCCTCCTGATGTTGAACGTCCCGATTCAATCTCCCCCTCGACCTTCTCCGCTCCGAGGGAGAACGACCCCGGCTTCTCCCTGTCCCTCCACGCGGGCTGAAATTTTGCAGCCTTGGGTCTTGTCCATGAACTTTGAACAGGCTGCAAATGTCTCTGCTTGCAGACTGCCGACCTGCCCTCAAACCCCAGGCCCCAGACGCACAGGCCTTTCATCTTGCGAGCGCAGTTCCAGGAACTGCGCTTGCAAGTAGAATCCTCCCAGCGACCCCATTTCATTCCTCTCTCTCTCTCTCTCTCCCTGAATCGCGTACAGACCACAAATGCCACAGTGTGTGTGTGTGTGTGTGTGTGTGCATGCATGTGCATGTGGGTTGAGACAAGAATTCTTAGAAGCAGGCCCTGCTCAGACACCAAGGGGCACCTTCTCTCAGTCGAGTCTGATTCACAGGGTCAGCCCCCGGGAGAGGGAAGGGATGGGTGAACAGTCGCGTGCGACTGTCTTCCTTCACCACTTCCCCCCTCACACACCCCTCGCTGGCCTCATGTGTCTGTTCAACCAGGGGTTTCACCAACCGTGCTGAGGAATGTTGTCTCTCGCATAGGTCACGCGCTCAGTAACCACAGGTTACATAAGTCAGGGACAATTTTCATCCTGGTTTTCAAACCCCTCCTCGGATTGCCACCCCTCCATTCTCACTTCTGTAACCTCCTCCAGTCCCTAGATCCCTCCCTATCTCTGTAACCTCCTCCAGTCCCTACATCCCTCCCTATCTCTGTAACCTCCTCCAGCCCCTACAATCCTCCCTATCTCTGTAACCTCCTCCAGCCCCTACAACCCTCCCGATCTCTGTAACCTCCTCCAGCCCCTACACCCCTCCCTATCTCTGTAACCTCCTCCAACCCCTACAACCCTCCCTATCCCTGTAACCTCCTCCAGTCCCTACAACCCTCCCTATCTCTGTAACCTCCTCCAGCCCCTACAACCCTCCCTATCTCTGTAACCTCCTCCAGTCCCTACAACCCTCCCTATCTCTGTAACCTCCTCCAGCCCCTACACCCCTCCCTATCTCTGTAACCTCCTCCAACCCCTACAACCCTCCCTATCCCTGTAACCTCCTCCAGTCCCTACAACCCTCCCTATCTCTGTAACCTCCTCCAGCCCCTACAACCCTCCCTATCTCTGTAACCTCCTCCAGTCCCTACAACCCTCCCTATCTCTGTAACCTCCTCCAGACCCTGCAACCCTCCCTATCTCTGTAACCTCCTCCAGCCCCTACAACCCTCCCTATCTCCCTAACCTCCTCCAGACCCTACAACCCTCCCTATCTCTGTAACCTCCTCCAGCCCCTACAACCCTCCCTATCTCTGTAACCTCCTCCAGCCCCTACAACCCTCTCTATCCCTGTAACCTCCTCCAGTCCCTACAACCCTCCCTATCCCTGTAACCTCCTCCAGCTTCTACAACCCTCCCTATCCCTGAAACCTCCTCCAGCCCCTACAACCCTCCCTATCTCTGTAACCCCCTCCAGCCCCTACAACCCTCCGAGATCTCTGAACTCCTTCAATTTCTGCCTCTTGACCATCCCCCGATTCCCATCGCTCCACCATTGGCGGCCATGCCTTCAGCTGCCTGGGGCACTAAGCTCTGGAAGTCCCTCCCTAAACCTCTTCGCCTCTCTTTCTCTCTCTCTTTCCTTTAAGACTCTCCTTAAAACTGACTTCTTTGACCAAGCTTTTGGTTGCCTATCCCTAATATCTCCTTTTGTGGCTCGGGGTCTGATTGGACTGGGAGTGAGTTACAGACTGGAATCTAATCAAGGGGTTCGGGGTGGTTTATATACAGAATAACAGATACCCGGGAGTGAGATACAGACTGGAATCTAATCGAGGGGTTCGGGGTGGTTTATATATAGAATAAGAGATACCCGGGAGTGAGTTACAGTCTGGAATCTAATCGAGGGGTTCAGTGGGGTTTATATATAGAATAACAGATACCCGGGAGTGAGTTACAGACTGGAATCTAATCGACGGGTTCGGGGTGGTTTATATACAGAATAACAGATACCCGGGAGTGAGTTACAGACTGGAATCTAATCGAGGTTTTCGGGTTAGTTTATATATAGAATAACAGATACCCGGGAGTAAGTTACATACTGGAATCTAATCGAGGGGTTCAGGGGGGTTTATATATAGAATAACAGATATCCGGGAGTGAGTTACAGACTGGAATCTAATCGAGGGGTTCGGGGGGTTTATATATAGAATAACAGATACCCGGGAGTGAGTTACAGACTGGAATCTAATCGACGGGTTCGGGGTGGTTTATATATAGAATAACAGATACCCGGGAGTGAGTTACAGACTGGAATCTAATTGAGGGTTTGGGGGGGTTTATATATAGAATAACAGATACCCGGGAGGGAGTTACAGACTGGAATCTAATCGAGGGGTTCGGGGGGTTTATATATAGAATAACAGATACCCGGGAGTGAGTTACAGACTGGAATCTAATCGACGGGTTCGGGGTGGTTTATATATAGAATAACAGATACCCGGGAGTGAGTTACAGACTGGAATCTAATTGAGGGTTTGGGGGGGTTTATATGTAGAATAACAGATACCCGGGAGTGAGTTACAGACCGGAATTATTCTCAGCCTGATTTGTGCTTCATTCTGTAAGACTATCTGTTATTTATTGACAGACTGACGCTGACGATGAATTCGTTTCCCTGCGAGTTGTGTGGAAAGAGATTTCCCGACAACCTACGTCTCAGAATGCATCTCCAGTCACATTCAGGTAAGGAGCTGTTACTCACAGGGGATGGAGATGTGCAGTGTGGAGGGTGAGTGGGGCAGGGGTGAAGCAAGAAAGCACAAAGGCAATCCTTGGTGATTCCTCCTGACAACAGAGTTAATTATCGGCATGTTGGACACATCAATCTGCTTTTCTCTTTCTCTCTGTCTATCTGTCTGTCTGTCTCTCTCTCTCTCTCTTTCTATGTGTGTGGTCCGTGTGTGTCTGTCCCTCTCTTATTCCTCTGTGCATGTCTCTCTCTCTCTCTCTCTGTCTGTCTCTCTCTCTGTCTCTCTCTTTCTGTCTGTCTTTCTCTCTCTGTCTCTCTCTCTATCTGACTGTCTCTCTCTCCATCAGTCTCTCTCTCTCCATCTGTGATTGTGGTGTGTGTCTGTCCCTCACTTACTCCCTCTGTGTGTCTCTCTTGATCTCTCTCTCTCTGTCTGCCTCGCACTCTGTCTGCCTGACTCTCTCTGTTGGTCTGTCTCTCTCTCTCTCTGTCGGTCTGTCTCTCTCTGTTGGTCTGTCTCTCTCACTGTCTGTCTCTCTCTCTGTCGGCCTCTCCCTCTCCCTGTCTGTCTCTCTCTCTCTCTCTCTCTGTCGGTCTGTCTGTCTCTCTCCCTCTGTGTCTCTCCGTCTGTGTGTGTAGTGTGTATGTGTCTGTCCCTCTCTTACTCCTTCTGTGTTTGTGTGTCTCTCTCTCTCTCTCTGTGTCCTCACCAATGTTGTTAATCTCATCCCAACATCACTCATTCTGTCTTCTCTGTGGTTACATAAAAGAACAAACTGTATGAGCTCTGAACAGGCTGGTTGGGCAGTGAGCCAACAGTGGCCGGTGTGTTGTGCAGACTGCTGAGCTCACAAAATCACAACTAGCCAGATCGGGTAGGACACAGGCTAAAGATTGAATGAAAAAGAAGGGACACTGAACGAGCAGATCTTTCAGGTCAGGGAGACCCAGCAGGATCACCGTGACACAGCAAAGTAGCAACTGTCTCATCCGGGCCTTAGTCGAACGACTAACTCGAGCGATGACAGAGACAGGGGCAGATGAGAGCAACTCAAACACACACGTGAGGGGGAGAGTGGGATTAGACTGGGTGGGATATTAAAGGGTGCGGGGAGTGAGGAGAGAGTGGGATTAGACTGGGTGGGATATTAAAGGGTGTGGGGAGTGAGGGGGAGAGTGGGATTAGACTGGGTGGGATATTAAAGGGTGCGGGGAGTGAGGAGAGAGTGGGATTAGACTGGGTGGGATATTAAAGGGTGTGGGGAGTGAGGGGGGGGGGTAGTGAGATTAGACTGGGTGGGATATTAAAGGGTGCGGGGAATGAGGAGAGAGTGGGATTCGACTGGGTGGGGTATTAAAGGGTGTGGGGAATGAGGGGGGGAGTGAGATTAGACTGGGTGGGATATTAAAGGGTGCAGGGAGTGAGAGGGAGGGTGGGATTAGACTGGGTGGGATATTAAAGGGTGTGGGGAGTGAGGGGGAGAGTGAGATTAGACTGGGTGGGATATTAAAGGGTGCGGGGAGTGAGGGGAGAGTGGGATTAGACTGGGTGGGATATTAAAGGGTGCGGGGAGTGAGGAGAGAATGGGATTAGACTGGGTGGGATATTAAAGGGTGCGGGGAGTGAGGGGGAGAGTGGGATTAGACTGGGTGGGATATTAAAGGGTGCGGGGAGTGAGGGGGAGAGTGGGATTAGACTGGGTGGGATATTAAAGGGTGCGGGGAGTGAGGGGGAGAGTGGGATTAGACTGGGTGGGATATTAAACGGTGTGGTGAGTGAGGGAGAGAGTTGGATTGGATTATCTATTTCTCTCTCCTCTTTCTCGTTCCCTCTCTCTGTCTCCATGCCTTTCTCTCCCTCTCTTATTCTGTCCCTCAATCTGTCTCTCTCGCTCACTGTTTCTCACTGTCTTTCTCTTTCTCTCGCTATCTCTCCCCTTTCTCTCTGTGTCTGTCTCTCTGTTGCTCTGTTGGTATGTCTTGCTCTGCCTGTTAGCTCTCTTTGCAGGCTTGTATTAGAAATGAATGAACGTCTGAGGGACAGTTCAGCCCGGATCCGTGCCGGCTGCTGGAGATGAGAAGACAAGATAAGATCAATATTTCTGAGCATTTCCTGTTTTGCTGACACCTCAAGCAGAATGGGCTCAAAGTGTGAAAGCAAGATACAAATATGTGTTAATAACAGGGAGGAGGAGGCAGAATGGGAATATCTGACAGATGTCCGAGCAATTCCTACTCCTAGTCAAGGTCTACACCCATCAAACACTCCCAGGACAGGTACAGCCCGGGGTTAGATACAGAGTAAAGCTCCCTCTACACTGTCCCCATCAAACACTCCCAGGACAGGTACAGCACGGGGTTAGATACAGAGTAAAGCTCCCTCTACACTGACCCCATCAAACACTCCCAACACAGATACAGCACGGGGTTAGATACAGTGTAAAGCTCCCTCTACACTGTCCCCATCAAACACTCCCAGGGCAAGTACAGCACGGGGTTAGATACAGAGTAAAGCTCCCTCTACACTGTCCCCATCAAACACTCCCAGGACAGGTACAGCCCGGGGTTAGATACAGAGTAAAGCTCCCTCTACACTTACCCCATCAAACACTCCCAGGACAGGTACAGCACGGGGTTAGATACAGAGTAAATCTCCCTCTACACTGTCCCCATCAAACACTCCCAGGACAGGTACAGCACGGGGTTAGATACAGAGTAAAGCTCCCTCTACACTGTCCCCATCAAACACTCCCAGGACAGGTACAGCACGGGGTTAGATACAGAGTAAAGCTCCCTCTACACTGTCCCCATCAAACACTCCCAGGACAGGTACAGCACGGGGTTAGATACAGAGTAAACCTCCCTCTACACCGTCACCATCAAACACTTCCAGGACAGGTACAGCACGGGGTTAGATACAGAGTAAAGCTCCCTCTGCACTCTCCCCATCAAACACTCCCAGGACAGGTACAGCACGGGGTTAGATACAGAGTAAACCTCCCTCTGCACCATCCCCATCAAAACACTCCCCACTTCTTGGATATGAATACAGGATCAGGCTGGTGGTGTGTGTCAGCGACATGAGTGGGTAGGGCGGCACGTGTGGAGCACGGTGGATGATTTAGGACTGGGGTGAGGAGGAAATTACTCTCAGAGGGTTGTGAGTCTGTGGAATTCTCTTTCCCAGAGAGCAGCGGAGGGCGGGTTATGGAAGATGTTGAAGTCAGTGAGTCAGAATTTTGAGCGACAAGGCAGTCAAGGGCTCTGCTTGGCAGGCAGCAATATGGAGTGAAGCTCCACCTTCAGCCATGTCCTTACAGAGTGAGGGAGCAGGCTCAAAGGGCCATGTCTGGCTGGGAGCAGTATTTCATCATCAGTGTTTTCTCCCATGCAGGCTGCAGTGTTGTCATGTGCAATCCCTGTGGAGTGAGGATAGACACAGAGGAAGAACCAATGATTCACCGTCAGGCTCATTCTGGTAGGTTGGTTGGTGGGTTAGGTTGGGTTGGGTTGGTGGGGGGTGGGGTGGGCAGGGAGGGGGTTGAGTGGTGATTGGCGGGCCATTTCCCACGTGGAGGTTAATGCGTTGTAGCAGGCAAGAAAAATGGAAGGTGAGCCTGGGAACTGAGAGCTTTACTCTGTATCTAACCCCGTGCTGTACGTGTAATGGGAGTGTTTGATGGGGGCAGTGTAGAGGGAGCTTTACTCTGTATCTAACCCCGTGCTGTACCTGTCCTGGGAGTGTTTGATGGGGACGGTGTAGAGGGAGCTTTACTCTGTATCTAACCCCGGGCTGTACCTGTCCTGGGAGTGTTTGATGGGGATGGTGTAAAAGGAGCTTTACTCTGTATCTAACCCCGTGCTGTACCTGTCCTGGGAGTGTTTGATGGGTCAGTGTAGAGTGAGATTTACTCTGTGTATCTAACCCCGTGCTGTACCTGTCCAGGGAGTGTTTGATGGGGACAGTGTAGAGGGAGCTTTACTCTGTGTATCTAACCCCGTGCTGTACCTGTCCTGGGAGTGTTTGATGGGGACAGTGTAGAGGGAGCTTTACTCTGTATCTAACCCTGTGCTGTACCTGTCCTGGGAGTGTTTCATGGGGACAGTGTAGAGGGAGCTTTACTCTGTATCTAACCCCGTGCTGTACCTGTCCTGGGAGTGTTTGATGGGGACAGTGTAGAGGGAGCTTTACTCTGTATCTAACCCCGTGCTGTACCTGTCCTGGGAGTGTTTGATGGGGACAGTGTAGAGGGAGCTTTACTCTGTATCTAACCTCGTGCTGTACCTGTTCTGGGAGTGTTTGATGGGGGTGGTGTAGTGGGAGCTTTACTCTGTTTTTACTCCCAAGCTGTACCTGTTCTGGGCGTGTTTGATGGGGACAGTGTAGAGGGAGTTTTAATCTGTATCTAACTCCGTGCTGTACCTGTCCTGGGAGTGTTTGATGGGGACAGTGTAGAGGGAGATTTACTCTGTATCTAACCCCGTGCTGTACCTGTCCTGCGAGTGTTTGATCGTGCTACTGTGGAAGGAGTTTTACTCTATCTAACCCCATGCTGCACCTATACTGTCAGTGCCAGTGTCGAGGGAGCAATACTCACTATCTAATCCCATGCTGTACCTGTTCTGGGATTGTTTGATGGGGACAGTGTAGAGGGAACTTTACACTGTATTTAACACAGTGCTGTACCTGTCCTGGGAGTGTTTGATGGGAAAGTTGTAGAGGGAGCTTTGCTCTGTATCCAATACCCTGCTGTACCTGTCCTTGGAGTGTTTGATGGGGACAGTGTAGAGGGAGCTTTACTCTGTATGTAACCCCGTGCTGTACCTGTCCTGGGAGTGTTTGATGAGGACAGTGTAGAGGGAGCTTTGCTCTCTATTTAACCCCTTGCTGTACCTGTCCTGTGCGTGTTTGATGGAGACAGTGTAGAGGGAGGTTTACTCTGTATCTCATTCCGTGCTGTACCTGGTCTGGGAATGTTTGATGGGGACAGTATAGAGTGAGATTTACTCTGTTTCTAATCCCGTGCTGTACCTGTCCTGGGAGTGTTTGATGGGGACAGTGTAGAGAGAGATTTACTCGGTATCTAATCCCGTGCTGCACCTGGTCTGGGAATGTTTGATGGGGACAGTATAGAGTGAGATTTACTCTGTTTCTAATCCCGTGCTGTACCTGTCCTGGGAGTGTTTGATGGTGCCAATGTCGAGGGAGCTATACTCAGTATCTAATCCCATGCTGTACTTGTCCTGGGATTGTTTGATGGGGACAGTGTAGAGGGAACTTTGCCCTGTATTTAACACAGTGCTGTACCTGTCCTGGGAGTGTTTGATACTGACAGTGCAGAGGCGACTTTACTCTGTATCTAACCCCGTGCTGTACCTGTCCTGGGAGTGTTTGATGGGGACAGTGAAGAGGGAGCTTTACTCTGTATCTAACCCCGTGCTGTACCTGCCCTGGGAATGTTTGATGGGGAAGGTGTAGAGGGAGCTTTACTCTGTATCTCATTCCGTGCTGTACCTGTCCTGGGAATGTTTGATGGGGAAGGTGTAGAGGGAGCTTTACTCTGTATCTAACCCCGTGCTGTACCTGTCCAGCGAGTGTTTGATGGGGATTGTGTAGATGGAGCTTTGCTCTGTATCTAACCCCGTGCTGAACCTGTCCAGGGAGTGTTTGATGGGGATTGTGTAGATGGAGCTTTGCTCTGTATCTAACCCCGTGCTGTACCTGTCCTGGGAGTGTTTGATGGGGACAGTGTAGATGGAGCTTTGCTCTGTATCTAACCCCGTGCTGTACCTGTCCTGGGAATGTTTAATGGTACCAGTGTAGAGGGAACTTTACTCTGTATCTAACCCCGAGCTGTACCTGTTCTGGGAGTGTTTGATGGGGATGGTGTAAAAGGAGCTTTACTCTGTATCTAACCCCGTGCTGTACCTGTCCAGCGAGTGTTTGATGGGGATTGTGTAGATGGAGCTTTGCTCTGTATCTAACCCCGTGCTGAACCTGTCCAGGGAGTGTTTGATGGGGATTGTGTAGATGGAGCTTTGCTCTGTATCTAACCCCGTGCTGTACCTGTCCTGGGAATGTTTAATGGTACCAGTGTAGAGGGAACTTTACTCTGTATCTAACCCCGAGCTGTACCTGTTCTGGGAGTGTTTGATGGGGATGGTGTAAAAGGAGCTTTACTCTGTATCTAACCCCGTGCTGTACCTGTCCTGGGAGTGTTTGATGGGTCAGTGTAGAGTGAGATTTACTCTGTATCTAACCCCGTGCTGTACCTGTCCTGGGAGTGTTTGATGGGGACAGTGTAGAGGGAGCTTGACTCTCTTTCTAACCCCATGCTGTATCTGTTCTGGGAGTGTTTGATGGGTACAGTGTAGTGAGAGCTTTACTCTGTTTTTACTCCCAAGATGTACCTGTTCTGGGCGTGTTTGATGGGGACATTGCAGAAGGAGTTTTAATCTTTATCTAACCCCGTGCTGGACCTGTCCTGGGAGTGTTTGATGGGGACAGTGTAGAGGGTGCTTTACTCTGTATCTAACCCCGTGCTGTACCTGTCCTGGGATTGTTTGATGGGGACAGTGTGGAGGGAACCTTACCCTGTATTTAACACAGTGCTGTACCTGTCCTGGGAGTGTTTGATGGGGACAGTGTAGATGGAGATTTACTCTGTATCTCACCCCGTGCTGTACCTGTCCAGGGAGTGTTTGATGGGGACAGTGTAGAGGGAGCTTTACTCTGTGTATCTAACCCCGTGCTGGACATTGCAGAAGGAGTACCTGTCCTGGGAATGTTTAATGGTACCAGTGTAGAGGGAACTTTACTCTGTATCTAACCCCGAGCTGTACCTGTTCTGGGAGTGTTTGATGGGGATGGTGTAAAAGGAGCTTTACTCTGTATCTAACCCCGTGCTGTACCTGTCCTGGGAGTGTTTGATGGGTCAGTGTAGAGTGAGTTTTACTCTGTGTATCTAACCCCGTGCTGTACCTGTCCTGGGAGTGTTTGATGGGGACAGTGTAGAGGGAGATTTACTCTGTATCTAACCCCATGCTGTACCTGTCCTGGGAGTGTTTGATGGGGAGAGTGTACAGGGAGCTTGACTTTGTATCTAACCCCGTGCTGTTCCTGTCCTGGGAGTGTTTGATGAGGACAGTGTAGAGGGGGCTTTACTCTGTATTTAACCTGGTGCTGTACTTGTCCTGGGCGAGTTTGATGCGGACAGTGTAGTGGGAGCTTTACTCGACATAACCCCATGCTGTATCTTTTCTGGGAGTGTCTGATGGGGGCGGTGTAGTGGGAGCTTTACTCTGTTTTTACTCCCAAGATGTACCTGTTCTGGGCGTGTTTGATGGGGACATTGCAGAGGGAGCTTTACTCTGTATCTAACCCCGTGCTGTACCTGTCCTGGGAGTGTTCGATGGGGACAGTGTAGAGGGGGTTTTAATCTGTATCTTACACCATGCAGTACCTGTCCTGGGAGTGTTTGATTGTGCTAGTGTACAGGGAGCTTTACTCTGTATCAAACCCCGTGCTGTACCTGTCCTGGGCGAGTTTGATGGGGACAGTGTCGAGGGAGTTTTAATCTGTATCTTACTCCATGCAGTACCTGTCCTGGGAGCGTTTGATTGTGCTAGTGTGGAGGGAGCTTTATACTGTAGCTAACCCTGTGCTGTACCTATACTGTGAGTGTTTTATGGGGACGGTGTAGAGGGAGCTTTACTCTGTATCTAACCCCGTGCTGTATCTGTCCTGGGAGTGTTTGATGGGGACGGTGTAGAAGGAGCTTTACTCTGCATCTAACCCCGTGCTGTACCTGTCCTGGGAGTGTTTGATGGGGACAGTGTAAAAGGAGCTTTAATCTGTATCTAACCCCGTGCTGTACATGTCCTGGGAGTGTTTGATGCGGACAGTGTAGGGGGAACTTTACTCTGTTTCTAACCCCATGCTGTATCTGTTCTGGGAGTGTTTGATGGGTACAGTGTAGTGGGAGCTTTACTCTGTTTTTACTCCCAAGATGTACCTGTTCTGGGCGTGTTTGATGGGGACATTGCAGAAGGAGTTTTAATCTTTATCTAACCCCGTGCTGTACCTGTCCTGGGAGTGTTTGATGGGGACAGTGTAGAGGGAGCTTTACTCTGTATCTAACCCCATGCTGTACCTGTCCTGGGAGTGTTTGATGGGGACAGTATAGACGGAGCTTGACTCTGTATCTAACCCTGTTCTGTACCTATACTGTGAGTGTTTGATGGGGACAGTTTAGAGGGAGCTATACTCAGTATCTAATCCCATGCTGTACCTGTCCTGGGATTGTTTGATGGGGACAGTGTAGAGGGAACTTTACCCTGTATTTAACACAGTGCTGTACCTGTCCTGGGAGTGTTTGATGGGGACAGTGTAGAGGGAACTTTACCCTGTATTTAACACAGTGCTGTACCTGTCCTGGGAGTGTTTGATGGGGACAGTGTAGATGGAGATTTACTCTGTATCTAACCCCGTGCTGTACCTGTCCAGGGAGTGTTTGATGGGGACAGTGTAGAGGGAGCTTTACTCTGTGTATCTAACCCCGTGCTGTACCTGGTCTGGGAATGTTTGATGGGGACATTGTAGAGGGAGCTTTACTCTGTATCTCACCCCGTGCTGTACCTGTCCTGGAATTGTTTGATGGGGACAGTGTAGAGTGGGCTTTAACCTTTATCTATCCCCATGCTTAACCTCTCCTCTGAGTGTTTGATGAGGACAATGTAGAGGGAGTTTTACTCTGTATATAACCCCATGCCGTACTTGTTCTGGGAGTGTTTGATGAAGACAGTATAAAGGGAGCTTTACTCTGTATCTAACACCGTGCTGTACCTGTCCTGGGAGTGTTTGATGGGGACAGTTTAGAGGGAGCTTTACTCTGTATCTAACCCCGTGCATTACCTGTCGTGGGAGTGTTTGGTGGGGACAGTTTAGAGGGAGCCTTACTCTGTATCTAACCTTCTGCCATACCTGTCCTGGGAGTGTTTTATGGGGACAGTGTAGAGGGAGCTTTAGTTTGTATTTATCCCCCATGCTGTTCCTGTCCTGGGAGTGTTTGATGGGGACAGTGTGGAGGGGGATTTACCCTGTATCTATCCTCATGCTTTACCTATCCTGTGAGTGTTTGATGAGGACAACGTAGAGGGAGTTTTACTCTGTATATAACCCCGTGCTGTACTTGTTCTGTGAGTATTTATTGGGGACAGTGTGCAGTGATCTTTACTGTGTATCTAACCCCGTGCTGTACGTGTCCTGGGATTGTTTGAAGGGGACAGTGTAGAGGGAGTTATAGTTTGTATCTAACCCCGTGCTGTACCTCTCCTGGGAGTGTTTGATTGGGACAGTGTAGTGGGAGCTTTAGTCTGTATCTATCCCCCGTGCTGTACCTGTCCTGGGAGTTTTTGATGGGGACAGTGTAAAGCGATCTTTACTCTGTATCTTACACCGTGCTGTACTTGTCCTGGGCGTGTTTGATGGGGACAGTATAGAGGGATTTTACTCTGTATCTAAACCCGTGCTATACCTTTCCTGGAAGTGTTTGATGGAGACAGTGTAGAGGGAGTTTACTCTGTATCTAAAACTGTGCTGTACCTGTACTGGGAGTGTTTGATGGGGGCGGTGTAGAGGGAGCTTTACTCTGTATCTAACCCCATGCTGTACCTGTCCTGGGAGTGTTTGATGGGGAAGGTGTAGAGGGAGCGTTATCCTGTATCTAATACCGTGCTGCCGAGTCCAGGGAGCATTTGATTTCACGCAGTCTGGAGGGAGCTTTGTTCTGTATTTAACCCTGCGCTGTAGCTGTCTTGGACGTATTTGATGCAGGCAATGCAGAGGGAGCTTTACTCTGTATCTAAACCCGAGCTGTCCCTGTCCTGGGAGTGTTTGATGGGGACTGTGTAGAGGGAGTTTACTCTGTATCTAACCCCGTGCTGTACCTGTACTGGGAGTGTTTTATGGGGACAGTGTTGAGGGAGCTTTACTCTGTATCTAAACCCTGCTGTACTTGTCCTGGGTGTTTTTGATGGGGACAGTGTAAAAGCAGCCTTACTCTGTATCTAACCCTGTGCTTTACATATCCTGGGACTTTTTGATGGGGACAATGTAGAGGGAGTTTTACTCTGTATCTAACCCCGTGCTGTACCTTTCCTGGAAGTGTTTGATGGAGACAGTGTAGAGGCAGTTGACTCTGTATCTAAACCCGTGCTGTACCTGTACTGGGAGAGTTTGATGGGGGCGATGTAGAGGGAGCTTTACTCTGTATCGAACCCTGTGCTGTACCTCTCTTGGGAGTGTTTGATGAGGACAATGTAGAGGGTGTTTTACTCTGTATATAACCCCATGCCGTACTTGTTCTGGGATTGTTTGATGAAGACAGTGCAAAGGGAGCTTTACTCTGTATCTATCCCCCGTGCTGTACCTGTCCTGGGAGTGTTTGATGGGCACAGTGTAGAGGGAGCTTTACTCTGTATCTAACCCCGTGCATTACCTGTCCTAGGAGTGTTTGATGGGGACAGAGTAGAGGGAGCCTTACTTTGTATCTAACACCGTGCTTTACCTGTCCTGGGAGTGTTTTATGGGGACAGTGTAGAGGGAGTTTTACTCTGTATCTGACCCCGTGCTGTACCTTTCCTGGAAGTGTTTGATGGAGACAGTGTAGAGGGAGTTAACTCTGTATCTAAACCCGTGCTGTACCTTTACTGGGAGTGTTTGATGGGGACGGTGTAGAGGGAGCTTTACTCTGTATCTAACCCTTTGCTGTACCTGTCCTGGGAGTGTTTTATGCGGACGGTGTAGAGGGAGCTTTACTCTGTATCTAACCCTGTGCTGTACCTGTCCTGGGAGTGTTTGATGGGGACAGAGTAGCGGGAGCTTTACTGTGTACCTAACCCTGTGCTGAACCTGTCCTTGGAGTGTTTGATGGGGACAGTGTAGAGGGGGTTTTACTCTGTATCTAACCCTCTGCTGTATCTGTCCTGGGAGTGTTTGATTGCGACAGTGTAGAGGGAGCTTTACTCTGTATCTAACCCCGTGCTGTACCTGTCCTGGGAGCGTTTGATGGAGATGGTGTAGAGCGAACTTTACCTTGTATTTAACCCAGTGTTGTTCCTGACCTTGGAGTGTTTGATGGAGACGGTGTAGAGGGAGCTTTACTTTGTATCTAACCCCGTGCTGTATCTGTCCTGGGCGAGTTTCATGGGGACAGTGTAGAGGGAGCCTGCCTCTTTATCTATCCCCATCCTGTGAGTGTTTCATGGTTCTAGTGTCGAGGAAGCCTTAGTCTGTATCTAACCCCGTACAGTACCTGTCCTGGGATTGTTTGATGGGGACAGTATAGTGGGAGTTATAGTTTGTATCTAACCCCGTGCTGTACCTCTCCTGGGAGTGTTTGATTGGGACAGTGTAGTGGGAGCTTTAGTCTGTATTTATCCCCCGTGCTGTACCTGTCCTGGGAGTTTTTGATGGGGACAGTGTAAAGCGATCTTTACTCTGTATCTTACACCATGCTGTCCTTGTCCTGGGCGTGTTTGATGGGGACAATATAGAGGGATTTTACTCTGTATCTAAACCCATGCTATACCTTTCCTGGAAGTATTTGATGGAGACAGTGTAGAGGGAGTTTACTCTGTATCTAAACCTGTGCTGTACCTGTACTGGGAGTGTTTGATGGGGGCGGTGTAGAGGGAGCTTTACTCTGTATCTAACCCCATGCTGTACCTGTCCTGGGAGTGTTTGATGGGGAAGGTGCAGAGGGAGCGTTATCCTGTATCTAATACCGTGCTGCCGAGTCCAGGGAGCATTTGATTTCACGCAGTCTGGAGGGAGCTTTGTTCTGTATTTAACCCTGCGCTGTAGCTGTCTTGGACGTATTTGATGCAGGCAATGCAGAGGGAGCTTTACTCTGTATCTAAACCCGAGCTGTCCCTGTCCTGGGAGTGTTTGATGGGGACAGTGTAGAGGGAGTTTACTCTGTATCTAACCCCGTGCTGTACCTGTCCTGGGAGTGTTTGATGGGGACGTTGTAGTGGGAGCTTTACTCTGTATCTAACCCCGTGCTGTACCTGTCCTGGGAATGTTTGATGAGGACAGTGTAGAGGGAGCTTTGCTTTGTATTTAGTCCTCTGTTGTACCTGTCCTGGGAGTATTTGATGCTGACAGTGCAGAGGGAGCTTTACTCTCTATTTAACCCCATGCTGTACCTGTCCTGTGCGAGTTTGATGGAGACAGTTGAGAGGGAGGTTTACCCTGTATTTAACCCAGTGTTGTACCTGTTCTGGGGGTGTTTGATGGGGACAGTGTAGAGGGAGCTTTACCCTGTATTTAACCTATTGTTGTAACTTTCCTGGCAATGTTTGATGGTGACGATGTAGAGGGAACTTTACTTTGTATCTAACCCCGTGCTGTTCCAGTCCTGGGCGAGTTTGATGCGGAAAGTGAAGAGGGAGCTTTACTCTGTGTCTATCCCCGTGCTTTACCTGTCCTGGGAGTGTTTGATTGTGACAGTGTAGAGAGAGATTTACTCTGTATCTCACCCCGTGCTGCACCTGGTCTGGCAGTGTTTGATGGGGTCAGTGTAGAGTGAGATTTATTCTGTTTCTAACCCCGTGCTGTACCTGTCCTGAGAGTGTTTGAAGGGGACAGTGTAGAGGGAGCTTTCCTCTATATCTAACCCCGTGCTGTACCTGTCCTGGGAGTGTTAGATGGGTACAGTGTAGAGGGAACTTTACTCTGTATCTAACCCCGAGCTCTACCTGTTCTGGGCGTGTTTGATGGGGACAGTGTAGAGGGAGCTTTACTCTGTATCTAACCCCGTGCTGTACCTGTCCTGGGAGTGTTAGATGGGTACAGTGTAGAGGGAACTTTACTCTGTATCTAACCCCAAGCTGTACCTGTCCTGGGAGTGTTTAATGGGGACTTTGTAGAGGGAGCTTTACTCTGTATCTAACCCCTTGCTGTACCTGTCCTGGGAATGTTTGATGGGGACAGTGTAGATGGAGCTTTTCGCACGATCTAATCCCATGCTGTACCTGTCCTGGGATTGTTTGATGGGGAAGGTGTAGATGGAGCTTTACTCTGTATCTCACACCGTGCTGTACCTGTCATGGGAATGTTTGATGAGGAAGGTGTAGAGGGAGCTTTTCTCCGTATCTCACCCCGTACTGTACCTGTCCTGGGAGTGTTTGATGGGGAAGGTGTAGAGGGAGCTTTACTCTGTATCTAACCCCGTGCTGTACCTGTCCTGGGAGTGTTTGATGGGGACAGTGCAGAGGGAGCTTTACTCTGTATCTAACCCCGTGCTGTACCTGTCCTGGGAGTGTTAGATGGGGACGGTGTAGAGAGAGCTTTACTCTGTATCTAACCCCGTGCTGTACCTGTCCTGGGAGGGTTTGATGGGGACGGTGTAGATGGACCTTTGCTCTGTATCTAACCCCGTGCTGTACCCATACTGTGAGTGTTAGATGGTGCTACTGTCAAGGGAGCTTTACTCTCTATCTAACCCCGTGCTGTACCTGTCCTGGGCATGTTTGATGGAGACAGTGTAGAGGGAGTTTACTCTGTATCTTAACCCGTGCTGTACCTGGACTGGGAGTGTTTGGTTGGGGCGATGTAGAGGGAGCTTTACTCTGTATCTAACCCCGTGCTGTACCTGTCCTGAGAGTGTTTGATGGGGAAAGTGTAGAGGGAGCTTTAGTTTGTATTTATCCCCCATGCTGTTTACCCTTTATCTATCCTCATGCTTTACCTATCCTGTGAGTGTTTGATGAGAACAATGTAGAGGGAGTTTTACTCTGTATATAACCCCGTGCTGTACTTGTTCTGTGAGTATTTAATGGGGACAGTGTACAGTGAGCTTTACTGTGTATCTAACCCCGTGCTGTACGTGTCCTGGGATTGTTTGAAGGGGACAGTGTAGAGGGAGCTTGACTTTGTATCAAACCCCGTGCTGTACCTGTCCTGGGAGTGTTTGATGGGGACAGTTTAGAGGGAGCCTTCGTCTGTATCTATCCCCCGTGCTGTACTTGTCCTGGGCGTGTTTCATGGGGACAGTGTAGTGGGAGCTTTACTCTGTATCTCACCCTGTGCAGTACCTCTCCTGGGAGTGTTTGATGCGGACAGTGTAGAGGGAGCTTTACTCTGTATCTAACCCTGTGCTGTACCTGTCCTAGGAGTGTTTGATGGGTACGGTGTAGAGTGGGCTTTAACCTTTACCTATCCCCATGCTTTACCTCTCCTCTGAGTGTTTGATGAGGACAATGTAGATGGTGTTTTACTCTGTATATATCCCCATGCCGTACTTGCTCTGGGATTGTTTGATGGGGACAGAGTAGAGGGAGCCTTACTTTGTATCTAACACCGTGCTTTACCTGTCCTGGGAGTTTTTTATTGGGACGGTGTAGAGGGAGCTTTACTCTGTATCTGACCCCGTGCTGTACCTTTCCTGGAAGTGTTTGATGGAGACAGTGTAGAGGGAGTTAACTCTGTATCTAAACCCGTGCTGTACCTTTACTGGGAGTGTTTGATGGGGACGGTGTAGAGGGAGCTTTGCTCTGTATCTAACCCTGTGCTGTACCTGTCCTGGGATTGTTTTATGCGGACGGTGTAGAGGGAGCTTTACTCTGTATCTAACACCGTGCTGTACTTGTACTGGGAGTGTTTGATGGAGACGGTGTAGTGGGAGCTTCACTCTGTATCTAACCCCATGCTGTTCCTGTAATGGGAGTGTTTTATGGGGCGCCTTACTCTGTATCTAACCCTGTGCTGTACCTGTCCTTGGAGTGTTTGATGGGGACAGTGCAGTGGGGGCTTTACTCTGTATCTAACCCTGTGCTGTACCTGTCCTTGGAGTGTTTGATGGGGACAGTGTAGAGGGGGCTTTACTCTGTATCTAACCCTCTGCTATATCTGTCCTGGGAGTGTTTGATTGCGACAGTGTAGAGGGAGCTTTACTCTGTATCTAACCCCGTGCTGTACTTGTACTGGGAGAGTTTGATGGAGACGGTGTAGTGGGAGCTTCACTCTGTATCTAACCCCATGCTGTTCCTGTAATGGGAGTGTTTTATGGGGCGCCTTACTCTGTATCTAACCCTGTGCTGTACCTGTCCTTGGAGTGTTTGATGGGGACAGTGTAGAGGGGGCTTTACTCTGTATCTAACCCTCTGCTATATCTGTCCTGGGAGTGTTTGATTGCGACAGTGTAGAGGGAGCTTTACTCTGTATCTAACCCCGTGCTGTACCTGTACTGGTAGCGTTTGATGGAGATGGTGTAGACGGAACTTTACCCTGTATTTAACCCAGTGTTGTACCTGACCTTGGAGTGTTTGATGGAGACGATGTAGAGGGGGCTTTACTTTGTATCTAACCCCGTGCTGTATCTGTCCTGGGCGAGTTTCATGGGGACAGTGTAGAGGGAGCTTTACTCTGTATCTAACCCCGTGCTGTCCCTGTCCGAGGAGCATTTAATGCAAACAGTCTAAAGGGAACTTTGTTCTTTATTTAACCCCGTGCTGTACCTGTCCTGGGCGAGTTTGATGGGGACAGTGTAGAGTGAGCTTTACTCTGTATCTAACCCTGTGCTGTACCTGTCCTGGGAGTGTTTGATGGGGACAGTGTAGAGGGAGCTTTACTCTGTATCTAACCCCGTACAGTACCTGTCCTGGGATTGTTTGTTGGGGACAGTGTAGTGGGAGCTTTAGTCTGTATTTGTCCCCCGTGCTGTACCTGTCCTGGGAGTTTTTGATGGGGACAGTGTAAAGCGATCTTTACTCTGTATCTTACACCGTGCTGTACTTGTCCTGGGCGTGTTTGATGGGGACAGTGTAGAGGGAGTTTACTCTGTATCTAAACCTGTGCTGTACCTGTACTGGGAGTGTTTGATGGGGAAGGTGTAGAGGGAGCGTTATCCTGTATCTAATACCGTGCTGCCGAGTCCAGGGAGCATTTGATTTCACGCAGTCTGGAGGGAGCTTTGTTCTGTATTTAACCCTGCGCTGTAGCTGTCTTGGACATATTTGATGCAGGCAATGCAGAGGGAGCTTTACTCTGTATCTAACCCTGTGCTGTACCTGTCCTGGGAGTGTTTGATGGGGACAGTGTAGAGGGAGCTTTACTCTGTATCTAACACCGTGCTGTGCATGTACTGGGAGTGTTTGATGGAGACGATGTAGTGGGAGCTTAATCTGTATCTAACCCCATGCTGTACCTGTAATGAGAGTGTTTTATGGGGCGCCTTACTCGGTATCTAACCCTGTGCTGTACCTGTCCTGGGACTGTTTGGGACAGAGTAGCGGGAGCTTTACTGTGTACCTAACCATGTGCTGAAACTGTCCTTGGAGTGTTTGATGGGGACAGTGTAGAGGGGGCTTTACTCTGTATCGAACCCTCTGCTATATCCTCCCTGGGAGTGTTTGATTGCGACAGTGTAGAGGGAGCTTTACTCTGTATCTAACCCCGTGCTGTACCTGTCCTGGGAGCGTTTGATGGAGATGGTGTAGAGGGAACTTTACCTTGTATTTAACCCACTGTTGTACCTGTCCTTGGAGTGTTTGATGGAGACGGTGTAGAGGAAGCTTTACTTTGTATCTAACCCCGTGCTGTATCTGTCCTGGGCGAGTTTCATGAGGACAGTGTAGAGGGAGCCTGCCTCTTTATCTATCCCCATGCTGTACTTATCCTGTGAGTGTTTCATGGTGCTAGTGTCGAGGAAGCCTTACTCTGTATCTAACCCCGTAGAGTACCTGTCCTGGGATTGTTTGATGGGGACAGTGTAGTGGGAGCTTTACTTTGTATCTAACCCCGTGCTGTACCTCTCCTGGGAGTGTTTGATGGGGACGGTGTAGTGGGAGCTTTACTCTGTATCTAACCCCGTGCTGTACCGGTCCTGGGAGTGTTTGATGCAGACAGTGTAGAGGGAGCTTTAGTCTGTATTTATCCCCCGTGCTGTACCTGTCCTGGGAGTGTTTTATGGGGACGGCGTAGAGAGAGCTTTACTGTGTATCTCACCCCGTGCTGTAGTTGTCCTGGGATTGTTTGAAGGGGACAGTGTAGAGGGAGCTTTACTCTGTATCTAACCCCATGCTGTACCTGTCCTGGGATTTTTTGATTGGGACAGTGTAGATGGAGCTTTAGTTTGTATCTAACCCCATGCTGTAACTGTCCTGCGAGTTTTTGATGGGGGCAGTGTAAAGGGAGCTTTACTCTGTATCGAGCACTGTGCTGTACCTGTCCTGGGAGTGTTTGATCGGGACAGTGTAGAGGCAGGTTTACGCTGTATCTAACCCTGTGCAGTCCCTCTCCTGGGAGTGTTTTCTGGGGACGGTGCAGAGGGAGCTTTACTCTGTATCTAACCCTCTGCTGTACCTGTCCTGGGAGCGTTTGATGGAGATGGTGTAGAGGGAACTTAACCTTGTATTTAACCCAGTGTTGTACCTGTCCTGGGAGTGTTTGATGGAGATGGTGCAGTGTGAGCTTTACTTTGTATCTAATCCCGTGCTGTACCTGTGCTGGGCAAGATTCATTGGGACAGTGTAGAGGGAGCTTTCCTCTTTATCTATCCCCATGCTGTACTTATCCTGTGAGTGTTTCATGGTGCTAGTGTCGAGGGAGCTTTACTCTGTATGTAAGCCCGTGCTGTACCTGTCCTGGGAAATTTTGATGCGGACACTGTAGAGGGAGCTTTAGTCCGTATTTATCCCCCGTGCTGTACCTGTCGTGGGAGTGTTTGATGGGGACAGTGTAGAGGGGGCTTTACCCTTTATCTTTCCCCATGCTTTACCTATCCTGTGAGTGTTTGATGAGGTTAATGTAGAGGGAGTTTTACTCTGTATATAACCCCATGCCATACTTGTCCTGGGAGTGTTTGATGGGGAAAGTGTACAGGGAGCTTTACTGTGTATCTAACCCCGTGCTGTACTTGTCCTGGGAGCGTTTGAAGGGGACAGTGTAGAAGGAGCTTTACTCTGTATCTAACACCGTGCTGTACCTGTCCTTGGATTGTTTGATGGGGACAGTTTGGAGGGAGCATTAGTCTGTATCTATCCCCCGTGCTATACCTGTCCTGAGAGTGTTTGATGGGGACAGTGTAGAGGGAGTTTACTCTGTATCTAAACCCGTGCTGTACCTGTACTGAGAGTGTTTGAAGGGGGTCGTGTCGTGGGAGCTTTACTCTGTACCTAACCCTGTGCTGAACCTGTCCTGGGAGTGTTTGATGGGGGCGGTGTAGAGGGAGATTTACTGCGTATCTCACCCCGTGCTGTAGTTGTCCTGGGATTGTTGGAAGGGACAGTGTAGAGGGAGCTTTACTCTATATCGAACCCCATGCTGTACCTGTCCTGGGAGTTTTTGATTGGGACAGTGTAGATGGAGCTTTACTTTGTATCTAACCCCATGCTGTGCCTGTCCTGGGAGTTTTTGATGGGGACAGTGTAAAGGGAGCTTTACTCTGTATCTAACCCTGTGCAGTCCCTCTCGTGGGAATGTTTTCTGGGGACGGTGTAGAGGGAGCTTTACTCTGTATCTAACCCGCTGCTGTAACTGTCCTGGGACTGTTTGATGGGGACAGTGTACAGGGAACTTTATTCTGCATCTAACCCAGTGCTGTACCTGTCCTGGGAGTGTTTGATGGAGACGGTGTAGAGTGAGCTTTACTTTGTCTCTAATCCCGTGCTGTACCTGTCCTGGGCAAGATTCATGCGGACCGTGTAGAGGGAGCTTTCCTCTTTAGCTTTCCCCATGCTGTACTTATCCTGTGAGTGTTTCACGGTGCTAGTGTCGAGGGAGCTTTACTCTGTATGTAAGCCCGTGCTGTACCTGTCCTGGGAGTTTTTGATGCGGACACTGTAGAGGGAGCTTTAGTCTGTATTTATCCCCCGTGCTGTACCTGTCCTGGGAGTGTTTGATGGGGACACTGTAGAGGGGGCTTTACCCTTCATCTATCCCCATGCTTTACCTATCCTGTGAGTGTTTGATGAGGACAATGTCGAGGGAGTTTTACTCTGTATATAAACCCATGCCGTACTTGTTCTGGGAGTGTTTGATGGGGACAGTGTAGAGGGAGCTTTACTCTGTATCTAACCCCGTGCTGTACCTGTCCTGGCAGTGTTTGATGGGGACAGTGTACAGGGAGCTTTACTCTGGATCTAACCCCGTGCTGTACCTGTCCTGGGAGCGTTTGATGGGGACAGTGTAAAAGGAGCTTTACTCTGTATCTAACACTGTGCTGTACCTGTCCTGGGAGTGTTTGATGGTGACGGTGTAGAGGGAGCTTTACTCTGTAACTAACCCTCTGCTGTACCTGTCCTGGGAGTGTTTGATGGGGACAGTGTAGAGGGAGCTTTACTCTGTATCTTAACCTGTGCTGTATCTGTTTTAGGAGCTTTTGATGGAGATGGTGTTGAGGGAACTTTACCTTGTATTTAACCCAGTGTTGTACCTGTCCTGGGAGCGTTTGATGGAGACGGTGTAGAGGGAGCTTTACTTTGTATCTAACCCTGTGCTGTACCTGTCCTGGGCGAGTTTCATGCGGACAGTGTAGAGGGAGCTTTCCTCTTAATCTATCCCCATGCTGTACTTATCCTGTGACTGTTTCATGGTGCTAGTGTCGAGGATGCCTTACTCTGTATCTAACCCCGTACAGTACCTGTCCTGGGATTGTTTGATGGGGACAGCGTAGAGTGAGGTTTATTCCGTATCTAACCCTGTGCTGTACCTGTCCTGGGAGTGTTTGATGCGGACAGTGTAGAGGGAGCTTTAGTCTGTATCTAACCCTGTGCTGTACCTTTCCTGGGAGTGTTTGATGGGGACAGTGTAGAGGGAGCTTTACTCTGTATCTAACCCCGTGCTGTAACTGTCCTGGGAGTGTTTGATGGGGACAGTGTAGAGTGGGCTTTACCCTTTATCTATCCCCATGCTTTCCCTCTCCTCTGAATGTTTGATGAGGACAATGTAGAGGGAGTTTTTGTCTGTATATAACCCCATGCCGTACTTGTTCTCAGAGTGTTTGATGAAGACAGTGTAATGGGAGCTTTACTCTGTATCTAACACCGTGCTTTAACTGTCCTGGGACTGTTTGATGGGGACAGTGTAGAGTGAGCTTTACTCTGCATCTAACCTCGTGCTGTATCTGTCCTGGGAGTGTTTGATGAGGACAAACTAGAGGGAGTTTTACACTTTATATATCCCCATGCCGTACTTGTTCTGGGAGTGTTTGATGGGGACAGTATAGAGGGAGCTTTACTGAGTATCTCACCGGTGCTGTAGTTGTCCTGGGATTGTTGGAAGGGGACAGTGTAGAGGGAGCTTTACTCTATATCTAACCCCATGCTGTACCTGTCCTGGGAGTTTTTGATTGGGACAGTGTAGATGGAGTTTTACTTTGTATCTAACCCCATGCTGTGCCTGTCCTGGGAGTTTTTGATGGGGACAGTGTAAAGGGAGCTTTACTCTGTATCTAACGCTGTGCAGTCCCTCTCCTGGGAATGTTTTCTGGGGACAGTGTAGAGGGAGCTTTACTCTGTATCTAACCCGCTGCTGTACCTGTCCTGGGAGTGTTTGATGGGGACAGTGTAGAGGGACCTTTTGTCTGTGTTTATCCCCCGTGCTGTACCTGTCCTGGGAGTGTTTGATGGGGACAGTGTAGAGGGACCTTTTGTCTGTGTTTATCCCCCGTGCTGTACCTGTCCTGGGAGTGTTTGATGGGGACAGTGTAGAGGGAGTTTTACTCTGTGTATAAACCCATGCCGTACTTGTTCTGGGAGTGTTTAATGGGGACAGTGTAGAGGGAGCTTTACTCTGTATCTAACCCCGTGCTGTACCTGTCCTGGGAGTGTTTGATTGGGACAGTGTAGAGGGAGTTTTACTCTGTATCTAACCCCGTGCTGTACCTGTCCTGGGAGCGTTTGATGGAGATGGTTTAGAGGGAACTTTGCCTTGTATTTAACCCAGTGTTGTACCTGTCCTGGGAGTGTTTGATGGAGACGGTGTAGAGTGAGCTTTACTTTGTTTCTAATCCCGTGCTGTACCTGTCCTGGGCAAGATTCATGCGGACCGTGTAGAGGGAGCTTTCCTCTTTAGCTATCCCCATGCTGTACTTATCCTGTGAGTGTTTCACGGTGCTGGTGTCGAGGGAACTTTACTCTGTATGTAAGCCCGTGCTGTACCTGTCCTGGGATTTTTTGATGCGGACACTGTAGAGGGAGCTTTAGTCTGTATTTATCCCCCGTGCTGTACCTGTCCTGGGAGTGTTTGATGGGGACAGTGTAGAGGGACTTTTACTCTGCATCTATCCCCGTGCTGTACCTGTCCTGGGAGTTTGATGTCGACAGTGTAGAGGGAGATTTAGTCTGTATGTAACTCGGTGCTGTACCTCTCCTGGGAGTGTTCGATGGGCAGAGTGTAGAGGGACTTTTACTCTGTATCTAACCCCGTGCTGTACCTGTCCTGGAAGTGTTTGATGCGGATAGTGTAGAGGACGATTTCGTCTGTATGTAACTCGGTGCTGTACCTCTCCTGGGAGTGTTCGATGGGCAGAGTGTAGAAGGTGATTTATTCTGTATCTAACCCTGTGCTGTACCTGTCCTGGGAGTGTTTGATAGAGACAGTGTAGAGGGACCTTTTGTCTGTATTTATCCCCCGTGCTGTACCTGTCCTGGGAGTGTTTGATGGGGACAATGTAGAGGGGGCTTTACCCTTTATCTATCCCCATGCTTTACCTATCCTGTGAGTGTTTGATGAGGACAATGTCGAGGGAGTTTTACTCTGTGTATAAACCCACGCCATACTTGTTCTGGCAGTGTTTAATGGGGACAGTGTACAGGGAGCTTTACTCTGTATCTAACCCCGTGCTGTACTTGTCCTGGGAGTGTTTGATGGAGACGGTGTAGAGGGAGCTTTACTTTGTATCTAACCCTGTGCTGTACCTGTCCTGGGCGAGTTTCATGCGGACAGTGTAGAGGGAGCTTTCCTCTTAATCTATCCCCATGCTGTACTTATCCTGTGACTGTTTCATGGTGCTAGTGTCGAGGATGCCTTACTCTGTATCTAACCCCGTACAGTACCTGTCCTGGGATTGTTTGATGGGGACAGCGTAGAGTGAGGTTTATTCCGTATCTAACCCTGTGCTGTACCTGTCCTGGGAGTGTTTGATGCGGACAGTGTAGAGGGAGCTTTAGTCTGTATCTAACCCTGTGCTGTACCTTTCCTGGGAGTGTTTGATGGGGACAGTGTAGAGGGAGCTTTACTCTGTATCTAACCCTGTGCTGTACCTGTCCTGGGAGTGTTTGATGGGGATGGTGGAGAGGGAGCTTTACTCTGTATCTAACCCCGTGCTGTAACTGTCCTGGGAGTGTTTGATGGGGACAGTGTAGAGTGGGCTTTACCCTTTATCTATCCCCATGCTTTCCCTCTCCTCTGAATGTTTGATGAGGACAATGTAGAGGGAGTTTTTGTCTGTATATAACCCCATGCCGTACTTGTTCTCAGAGTGTTTGATGAAGACAGTGTAATGGGAGCTTTACTCTGTATCTAACACCGTGCTTTAACTGTCCTGGGACTGTTTGATGGGGACAGTGTAGAGTGAGCTTTACTCTGCATCTAACCTCGTGCTGTATCTGTCCTGGGAGTGTTTGATGAGGACAAACTAGAGGGAGTTTTACACTTTATATATCCCCATGCCGTACTTGTTCTGGGAGTGTTTGATGGGGACAGTGTAGAGGGAGCTTTACTGAGTATCTCACCGGTGCTGTAGTTGTCCTGGGATTGTTGGAAGGGGACAGTGTAGAGGGAGCTTTACTCTATATCTAACCCCATGCTGTACCTGTCCTGGGAGTTTTTGATTGGGACAGTGTAGATGGAGTTTTACTTTGTATCTAACCCCATGCTGTGCCTGTCCTGGGAGTTTTTGATGGGGACAGTGTAAAGGGAGCTTTACTCTGTATCTAACGCTGTGCAGTCCCTCTCCTGGGAATGTTTTCTGGGGACAGTGTAGAGGGAGCTTTACTCTGTATCTAACCCGCTGCTGTACCTGTCCTGGGAGTGTTTGATGGGGACAGTGTAGAGGGACCTTTTGTCTGTATTTATCCCCCGTGCTGTACCTGTCCTGGGAGTGTTTGATGGGGACAGTGTAGAGGGAGCTTTACTCTGTATCTTAACCTGTGCTGTATCTGTTTTAGGAGCTTTTGATGGAGATGGTGTTGAGGGAACTTTACCTTGTATTTAACCCAGTGTTGTACCTGTCCTGGGAGTGTTTGATGGAGACGGTGTAGAGGGAGCTTTACTTTGTATCTAACCCTGTGCTGTACCTGTCCTGGGCGAGTTTCATGCGGACAGTGTAGAGGGAGCTTTCCTCTTAATCTATCCCCATGCTGTACTTATCCTGTGACTGTTTCATGGTGCTAGTGTCGAGGATGCCTTACTCTGTATCTAACCCCGTACAGTACCTGTCCTGGGATTGTTTGATGGGGACAGCGTAGAGTGAGGTTTATTCCGTATCTAACCCTGTGCTGTACCTGTCCTGGGAGTGTTTGATGCGGACAGTGTAGAGGGAGCTTTAGTCTGTATCTAACCCTGTGCTGTACCTTTCCTGGGAGTGTTTGATGGGGACAGTGTAGAGGGAGCTTTACTCTGTATCTAACCCTGTGCTGTACCTGTCCTGGGAGTGTTTGATGGGGACGGTGGAGAGGGAGCTTTACTCTGTATCTAACCCCGTGCTGTAACTGTCCTGGGAGTGTTTGATGGGGACAGTGTAGAGTGGGCTTTACCCTTTATCTATCCCCATGCTTTCCCTCTCCTCTGAATGTTTGATGAGGACAATGTAGAGGGAGTTTTTGTCTGTATATAACCCCATGCCGTACTTGTTCTCAGAGTGTTTGATGAAGACAGTGTAATGGGAGCTTTACTCTGTATCTAACACCGTGCTTTAACTGTCCTGGGACTGTTTGATGGGGACAGTGTAGAGTGAGCTTTACTCTGCATCTAACCTCGTGCTGTATCTGTCCTGGGAGTGTTTGATGAGGACAAACTAGAGGGAGTTTTACACTTTATATATCCCCATGCCGTACTTGTTCTGGGAGTGTTTGATGGGGACAGTGTAGAGGGAGCTTTACTGAGTATCTCACCGGTGCTGTAGTTGTCCTGGGATTGTTGGAAGGGGACAGTGTAGAGGGAGCTTTACTCTATATCTAACCCCATGCTGTACCTGTCCTGGGAGTTTTTGATTGGGACAGTGTAGATGGAGTTTTACTTTGTATCTAACCCCATGCTGTGCCTGTCCTGGGAGTTTTTGATGGGGACAGTGTAAAGGGAGCTTTACTCTGTATCTAACGCTGTGCAGTCCCTCTCCTGGGAATGTTTTCTGGGGACGGTGTAGAGGGAGCTTTACTCTGTATCTAACCCCGTGCTGTACCTGTCCTGGGATTGTTTGATTGGGACAGTGTAGAGGGAGTTTTACTCTGTATCTAACCCCGTGCTGTGCCTGTCCTTGGAGTTTTTGATGGGGACAGTGTAAAGGGAGCTTTACTCTGTATCTAACGCTGTGCAGTCCCTCTCCTGGGAATGTTTTCTGGGGACAGTGTAGAGGGAGCTTTACTCTGTATCTAACCCGCTGCTGTACCTGTCCTGGGAGTGTTTGATGGGGACAGTGTAGAGGGAACTTTACTCTGTATCTAACCCCGTGCTGTACCTGTCCTGGGAGCGTTTGATGGAGATGGTTTAGAGGGAACTTTGCCTTGTATTTAACCCAGTGTTGTACCTGTCCTGGGAGTGTTTGATGGAGACGGTGTAGAGTGAGCTTTACTTTGTTTCTAATCCCGTGCTGTACCTGTCCTGGGCAAGATTCATGCGGACCGTGTAGAGGGAGCTTTCCTCTTTAGCTATCCCCATGCTGTACTTATCCTGTGAGTGTTTCACGGTGCTAGTGTCGAGGGAGCTTTACTCTGTATCTAACCCCGTGCTCTACCTGTCCTGGGCAAGATTCATGTGGACCGTGTAGAGGGAGCTTTCCTCTTTAGCTATCCCCATGCTGTACTTATCCTGTGAGTGTTTCACGGTGCTGGTGTCGAGGGAACTTTACTCTGTATGTAAGCCCGTGCTGTACCTGTCCTGGGATTTTTTGATGCGGACACTGTAGAGGGAGCTTTAGTCTGTATTTATCCCCCGTGCTGTACCTGTCCTGGGAGTGTTTGATGGGGACAGTGTAGAGGGACTTTTACTCTGCATCTATCCCCGTGCTGTACCTGTCCTGGGAGTTTGATGTCGACAGTGTAGAGGGAGATTTAGTCTGTATGTAACTCGGTGCTGTACCTCTCCTGGGAGTGTTCGATGGGCAGAGTGTAGAGGGACTTTTACTCTGTATCTAACCCCGTGCTGTACCTGTCCTGGAAGTGTTTGATGCGGATAGTGTAGAGGACGATTTCGTCTGTATGTAACTCGGTGCTGTACCTCTCCTGGGAGTGTTCGATGGGCAGAGTGTAGAAGGTGATTTATTCTGTATCTAACCCTGTGCTGTACCTGTCCTGGGAGTGTTTGATAGAGACAGTGTAGAGGGACCTTTTGTCTGTATTTATCCCCCGTGCTGTACCTGTCCTGGGAGTGTTTGATGGGGACACTGTAGAGGGGGCTTTACCCTTTATCTATCCCCATGCTTTACCTATCTTGTGAGTGTTTGATGAGGACAATGTCGAGGGAGTTTTACTCTGTGTATAAACCCATGCCATACTTGTTCTGGCAGTGTTTAATGGGGACAGTGTACAGGGAGCTTTACTCTGTATCTAACCCCGTGCTGTACTTGTCCTGGGAGTGTTTGATTGGGACGGTGTAGAGGGAGCTTTACTCTGAATCTAACCCCGTGCTGTATCTGTCTTGGGAGTGTGTGACGGGGACGGTGTAGAGGGAGATTTACTCTGTATCTAACCCTGCGCTGTATCTGTCCTGGGAGTGTTTGACAGGGACAGTGTAGAGGGAGATTTACTCTGTATCTAACCCCGTGCTGTACCTGTCCTGGGAGTGTTTGATGGGGATGGTGTAGAGGGAGCTTTACTCTGTATCTAACCCCGTGCTGTACCTGTCCTGGGAGTGTTTGATGGGGACAGTGTAGAGGGAGATTTACTGTTTATCTGTCCCCATGCTTTACCTATTCTGTGTGTGTTTAATGAGGACAATGTAGAGGGAGTTTTACTCTTGATATAACCCCATGCCGTACTTGTCCTGGGAGTGTTTGATGGGGAGAGTGTACAGGGAGCTTTACTCTGTATCTAAACCCGTGCTGTACCTTTACTGGGAGTGTTTCATGGGGACGGTGTAGAGGGAGCTTTACTCTGTATCTAACCCTGTGCTGTACCTGTCCTGGGAGTGTTTTATGGGGACGGTGTAGAGGGAGCTTTACTCTGTATCTAACACCGTGCTGTACCTGTATTGGGAGTGTTTGATGGGGACAGTTTAGAGGGAGCTTTACTCTGTATCTAACCCCATGCTGTACCTGTCCTGGGAGTGTTTGATGGGGACAGCGTAGAGGGAGCTTTACTCGGTATCTAACCCCGTGTTGTACCTGTCCTGGGAGTGTTTTATGGGGTCAGTGCAGATAGAGCTTTACTATGTATCTAACCCAGTGCTGTACTTGTCCTGGGAGTGTTTGATGGAGACAGTGTACAGAGAGCTTTACTGTGTATCTAACCCCGTGCTGTACTTGTCCTGGGAGCGTTTGAAGGGGACAGTGTAGAGGGAGCTTTACTCTGTATCTAACACTGTGCTGTACCTGTCCTGGGAGTGTTTGATGGGGACAGTGTAAAGGGAGCTTTACTCTGTATCTAACCCTCTGCTGTACCTGTCCTGGGAGAGTTTGTTGGCGACAGTTTAGAGGGAGCTTTACTCGGTATCTAACCCCGTGCTGTAACTGTCCTGGGAGTGTTTGATGGGGACAGTTTAGAGGGAGCTTTCGTCTGTATCTATCCCCTGTGCTGTACCTGTCCTGGGAGGGTTTGATGGGGACAGTGTAGAGGGAGCTTTACTGTTTATCTAACCCCATGCTGTAATTGTCCTGGGAGATTTTGATGGGGACAGTGGAGAGGGAGCTTTACTCGGTATCTAACCCTGTGCTGTACCTGTCCTGGGAGTGTTTTATGGGGACGGTGTCGAGGGAGCTTTACTCTGTATCTAACACTGTGCTGTACCTGTCCTGGGATTGTTTGATGGGGACAGTGTAGAGGGAGCTTTACTCTGTATCTAACACTGTGCTGTACCTGTCCTGGGAGTGTTTGATGTGGACAGTGTAGAGTGGGCTTTAGCCTTTATCTATCCCCATACTTTACCTATCCTGTGAGTGTTTGATGAGGACAACGTACAGGGAGTTTTACTCTGTATATAACCCCATGCCGTACTTGTCCTGCGAATGTTTGATGGGGACAGTGTACAGGGAGCTTTACTTTGTATCAAACCCCGTGCTGTACCTGTCCTCGGAGTATTTGATGGGGACAGTGTAGTGGGAGCTTTACTCTGTATCTAAACCCGTGCTGTACCTGTCCTGGGCATGTTTGATGGGGACAGTGTAGCGTGAGCTTTACTCTGTACCTAACCCTGTGCTGTGCCAGTCTTGGAAGTGTTTGATGGGGACAGTGTAGTGGGAGCTTTACTTTGTTTCTTACCCCGTGCTGTATCTATCCTGGGAGTGTTTGATGGGGACAGTGTAGAAGGGGCTTTACTCTTTATATATCCCCATGCTTTACCTATTCTCTAAGTGTTTGATGAGGACAATGTAGAGGGAGCTTTACTCTATATCTAACCCCATGCTGGCCCTGTACTGGGTGTGTTTGATGGGGACAGTGTAGAGGGAGCTTTACTTTGTATCTAACCCCGTACTGTACCTGTCCTAGGCGAGTTTCATGGGGACAGTGTAGAGGGAGCTTTCCTCTTTATCTATCCCCATGCTGTACTTGTCCTGTGAGTGTTTCATGGTGCTAATGTCGAGAGAGCTTTACTCTGTATCTAACCCCGCGCTGTACCTGTCCTGGGAGAGTTTGATTGCGACAGTGTAGAGGGAGCTTTACTCTGTATCTAACCCCGTGCTGTATCTGTCCTGGGAGTGTGTGATGGGGACGGTGTAGAGGGAGCTTTACTCTGAATCTAACCCCGTGCTGTACCTGTCCTGGGAATGTTTGATGGGGACGGTGTAGATGGTTCTTTACTCTGTATCTAACCGCATGCTGTACCTGTCCTGGGAGTTGTTGATGGGGATAGCGTAAAGGGATGTTTACTCTGTATCTAAGCCCGTGCTGTACCTGTCCTGGGAGTGTTTGATGGGGACAGTGTAGTGGGAGCTTTACTCTGTATCTAAACCCGTGCTGTACCTGTCCTGGGCATGTTTGATGGGGACAGTGTAGCGTGAGCTTTACTCTGTACCTAACCCTGTGCTGTGCCAGTCTTGGAAGTGTTTGATGGGGACAGTGTAGTGGGAGCTTTACTTTGTTTCTTACCCCGTGCTGTATCTATCCTGGGAGTGTTTGATGGGGACAGTGTAGAAGGGGCTTTACTCTTTATATATCCCCATGCTTTACCTATTCTCTAAGTGTTTGATGAGGACAATGTAGAGGGAGCTTTACTCTATATCTAACCCCATGCTGGCCCTGTACTGGGTGTGTTTGATGGGGACAGTGTAGAGGGAGCTTTACTTTGTATCTAACCCCGTACTGTACCTGTCCTAGGCGAGTTTCATGGGGACAGTGTAGAGGGAGCTTTCCTCTTTATCTATCCCCATGCTGTACTTGTCCTGTGAGTGTTTCATGGTGCTAATGTCGAGAGAGCTTTACTCTGTATCTAACCCCGCGCTGTACCTGTCCTGGGAGAGTTTGATTGCGACAGTGTAGAGGGAGCTTTACTCTGTATCTAACCCCGTGCTGTATCTGTCCTGGGAGTGTGTGATGGGGACGGTGTAGAGGGAGCTTTACTCTGAATCTAACCCCGTGCTGTATCTGTCCTGGGAGTGTGTGACGGGGACGGTGTAGAGGGAGATTTACTCTGTATCTAACCCTGCGCTGTATCTGTCCTGGGAGTGTTTGATGGGGACAGTGTAGAGGGAGCTTTACCCTGTATCTAACCCCGTGCTGTACCTGTCCTGGGAGTGTTTGATGGGGACAGTGTAGAGGGAGCTTTACTCTGTATCTAACCCCGTGCTGTACCTGTCCTGGGAATGTTTGATGGGGACGGTGTAGATGGTTCTTTACTCTGTATCTAACCGCATGCTGTACCTGTCCTGGGAGTTGTTGATGGGGATAGCGTAAAGGGATGTTTACTCTGTATCTAAGCCCGTGCTGTACCTGTCCTGGGAGTGTTTGATGGGGACAGTTTAGAGGGAGCTTTCGTCTGTATCTATCACCCGTGCTGTACCTGTCCTGGGAGTGTTTGATGAGGACATTGTAGAGGGAGCTTTACTCTGTATCTAACCTTGCGCTGTACCTGTCCTGGGAGTGTTTTATGGGGACGGTGTAGAGGGAGCTTTACTCTGTATCTAACTCCGTGCTGTACCTGTACTGGGAGTGTTTGATGGGGACAGTGTAGAGGGAGCTTTACTCTGTATATAACCCCATGCCGTACTTGTTCTGCGAGTGTTTGATGCGGACAGTGTACAGGGAGCTTTACTGTGAATCTAATCCCGTGCTGTACATGTCCTGGGAGTGTTTGATGGGGACAGTGTGGAGCGAGCTTTAATTTGTATCTAACCCCGTGCTGTACCTGTCCTCGGAGTATTTGATGGAGACAGTGTAGTGGGAGCTTTCCTCTGTACCTAACCCTGTGCTGTGCCTGTCCTGGAAGTGTTTGATGGGGATGGTGTAGTGGGAGCTTTACTTTGTATCTAACCCCGTGCTGTATCTATCCTGGGAGTGTTTGATGGGGACAGTGTAGAGGGAGCTTTACTCTATATCTAACCCTGTGCTGTACCTGTCCTGGAAGTGTTTGATGGGGACAGTGTAGAGGGAACTTTACTCTGTATCTAACCCCACGCTGGACCTGTCCTGGGTGTGTTTGATGGGGACAGTGTAGAGGGAGCTTTACTTTGTATCTAACCCCGTGCTGTACCTGTCCTAGGCGAGTTTCATGGGGACAGTGTAGAGGGAGCTTTCCTCTTTAGCTATCCCCATGCTGTACTTATCCTGTTAGTGTTTCATGGTGCTAGTGTCGAGAGAGCTTTACTCTGTATGTTAGCCCGTGCTGTACCTGTCTTGGGAGTGTTTGATGTGGACAGTGTAAAGGGAGAATTAGTCTGTATTTATCCCCCGTGCTGTACCTGTCGTGGGAGTGTTTGTTGGGGACAGTGTAGAGGGGGCTTTACCCTTTATCTATCCCCATGCTTTACCTATCCTGTGAGTGTTTGATGAGGACAATGTAGAGGGAGTTTTACTCTGTATATAACCCCATGCCGTACTTGTTCTGGGAGTGTTTGATGGGGACAGTGTACAGGGAGCTTTACTGTGTATCTAACCCCGTGCTGTAATTGTCCTGGGAGTGTTTGAAAGGGACAGTGTAGACGGAGCTTTTGTCTGTATCTATCCCCTGTGCTGCACCTGTCCTGGGAGTGTTTGATGCGGACAGTCTAGAGGGAGCTTTACTCGGTATCTAACCCTGTGCTGTACCTGCCCTGGGAGTGTTTGATGGGGACAGTGTAGAGGGATCTTTACTCTGTATCTAACACCGTGCTGTACCTGTACTGGGAGTGTTTGATGGGGACAGTGTAGAGAGAGCTTTACTCTGTATCTAACCCCGTGCTGTATCTATCCTGGGAGTGTTTGATGGGGACAGTGTAGAGGGAGCTTTACTCTATATCTAACCCTGTGCTGTACCTGTCCTGGAAGTGTTTGATGGGGACAGTGTAGAGGGAACTTTACTCTGTATCTAACCCCACGCTGGACCTGTCCTGGGTGTGTTTGATGGGGACAGTGTAGAGGGAGCTTTACTTTGTATCTAACCCCGTGCTGTACCTGTCCTAGGCGAGTTTCATGGGGACAGTGTAGAGGGAGCTTTCCTCTTTAGCTATCCCCATGCTGTACTTATCCTGTTAGTGTTTCATGGTGCTAGTGTCGAGAGAGCTTTACTCTGTATGTTAGCCCGTGCTGTACCTGTCTTGGGAGTGTTTGATGTGGACAGTGTAAAGGGAGAATTAGTCTGTATTTATCCCCCGTGCTGTACCTGTCGTGGGAGTGTTTGTTGGGGACAGTGTAGAGGGGGCTTTACCCTTTATCTATCCCCATGCTTTACCTATCCTGTGAGTGTTTGATGAGGACAATGTAGAGGGAGTTTTACTCTGTATATAACCCCATGCCGTACTTGTTCTGGGAGTGTTTGATGGGGACAGTGTACAGGGAGCTTTACTGTGTATCTAACCCCGTGCTGTAATTGTCCTGGGAGTGTTTGAAAGGGACAGTGTAGACGGAGCTTTTGTCTGTATCTATCCCCTGTGCTGCACCTGTCCTGGGAGTGTTTGATGCGGACAGTCTAGAGGGAGCTTTACTCGGTATCTAACCCTGTGCTGTACCTGCCCTGGGAGTGTTTGATGGGGACAGTGTAGAGGGATCTTTACTCTGTATCTAACACCGTGCTGTACCTGTACTGGGAGTGTTTGATGGGGACAGTGTAGAGAGAGCTTTACTCTGTATCTAACCCCATGCTGTACTTGTTCTGAAAGTGTTTGATGGGGACAGTGTACAGGGAGCTTTACTGTGAATCTCACCCCGTGCTGTACTTGTCCTGGGAATATTTGAAGGGGACAGTGTAGAGGGAGCTTTACTCTGTATCTAACCCAGCGCTGTATCTGTCCTGGGAGTGTTTGATGGGGACAGTGTAGAGCGAGCTTTAATTTGTATCTAACCCTCAGCTGTATATGTCCTGGGAGTGTTTGATGGGGACAGTGTAGAGGGAGCTTTACTCTGTATCTAACCCCGTGCTGTATCTGTCCTGGGAGTGATTGATGGGGACGGTGTAGAGGGAGCTTTACTCTGTATCTAACCCCGTGCTGTATCTGTCCTGGGAGTGTGTGATGGGGATGGTGTAGAGGGAGATTTACTCTGTATCTAACCCCGTGCTGTATCTGTCCTGGGAGTGTTTGATGGGGACAGTGCAGAGGGAGCTTTACTCTGTATCTAACCCCGTGCTGTACCTGTCCTGGGAGTGTTTGATGGGGACAGTGTAGAGGGAGCTTTACTCTGTATCTAACCCCATGCTGTACCTGTCCTGGGAGTGTTTGATGGGGCCAGTGTAGGGGGAGCTTTACTCTGTATCTAACCCCGTGCTGTACCTGCTCTGGGAGTGTTGATGGGGACAATGTAGAGGGAGCTTTACTCTGTATCTAACCCCGTGCTGTACCTGTCCTGGGAATGTTTGATGGGGACGGTGTAGAGGGAGCTTGCCCCTGTATCTAACCCCGTGCTGTATCTGTCCTGGGAGTGTTTGATGGGGACAGTGTAGAGGGAGCTTTACTCTGTATCTAACTCCATGCTGTACCTGTCCTGGGAGTTGTTGATGGGGATAGTGTAAAGGGATGTTTACTCTGTATCTAAGCCCGTGCTGTACCTGTCCTGGGAGTGTTTGATGGGGACAGTTTAGAGGGAACTTTCGTCTGTATCTATCACCCGTGCTGTACCTGTCCTGGGAGTGTTTGACGGGGACAGTGTAGAGGGAGTTTACTCTGTATCTAACCCCGTGCTGTACCTGTCCTGGGAGTGTTTGATGGGGACAGTGTAGAGGGAGCTTTACTCTGTCTCTAACCCCGTGCTGTACCTGTCCTGGGAGTGTTTGATGGGGACAGTGTAGAGGGAGCTTTACTCTGTATCTAACACCGTTCTGTACCTGTCCAGGGAGTGTCTGATGGGGACGGTGTAGAGTGAGCTTTACTCTGTATCTAACACCGTGCTCTACCTGTACTGGGAGAGTTTGATGGGGACAGTGTAGAGGAAGCTTTACTCTGTATCTAACCCCATGCCGTACTTGTTCTGGGAGTGTTTGATGGGGACAGTGTACAGGGAGCTTTGTTGTGAATCTAACCCTGTGCTGTACCTGTCCTGGGAGTGTTTTATACGGACAGTTTAGAGGGAGATTTACTCTGTATCTAACCCCGTGCTGTACCTTTCCTGGGAGTGTTTGATAGGGACAGTGTACAGGAAACTTTACTCTGTATCTAACCCCATGATGCACCTGTCCTGGGAGTGTTTGATGGGGACAGTGTAGTCGGAGCTTTACTCTGTATCTAACCCTGTGCTGTATCTGTCCTGGGAGTCATTGATGGGGATGGTGTAGAGGGAGCTTTAGTCTGTATCTAACCCCGTGCTTTATCTGTCCTGGGAGTGTGTGATGGGGACGGTGTAGAGGGAGCTTTATTCTGTATCTAACCCCGTGCTGTATCTGTCCTGGGAGTGTTTGATGGGGACAGTGTAGAGGGAGCTTTACTCTGTATCTAACCCCGTGCTGTACCTGTCCTGGGAGTGTGTGATGGGGACAGTGTAGAGGGAGCTTTACTCTGTATCTAACCCCGTGCTGTACCTGTCCTGTGAGTGTTTGATGGGGAGGGTGTAGAGGGAGCTTCGCTCTGTTTCTAACCCCGTGCTGTACCTGTCCTGGGAGTGTTTGATGGGGACAGTGTAGAGGGAGCTTTACTCTGTATCTAACCCCGTGCTGTACCTGTCCTGGGAGTGTTTGATGGGGACAGTGTAGAGGGAGCTGTTTTTTTTTTTCATCAATCCTGGCGAGTGTCTCACTACCTCCTGTTCCCTTTCTCGCTGCAGGAGATATCCCGGTGCCACTGTACCTGCTGTGCGGGAAGCGCTATGAGTCTCGGTTTGCACTGAGGGAGCACATGGCCTATCAAGGAGGGAGCTGGAGTTACAGCTGCTGGGAATGCCAGCGCTTGTTCCCCAGCGTCACGGCCCTCAAACGGCACCTGAGGTCACACGCAGGTAAGGACACGCGCCTCAGCCTCTTCTCTGCAGTGGAAATGCGCACAGACACCTCCTGGGGGCCTTTCGTCGCCTCAGGGGTTTTACACTTGGGGAAGGGGGAGCTGAGCGTCCCACCTCCTCCACCGACGGCTCTGCGCTGTTCCCCGCCCCCTCCCCCTCCAACAGTGAAGGTTCACAGGGTCGTCTCGTCGAGTTAGGGTATCGAAAGGAATTGACAGGGTTGGTGGAGCCAGAGCATCACGTTGCTCCGGGTTTTGTCGGAGTGGGGGGGGGGAGGGGGGAAGGTTTTGCGGGCTGCCTAGAACGAGCGGACACAACTTTATAATCCAGAACCAGGACGTTCAGGAGCGGAGGTTCCAGACCTGACACCAAGCCAGGCAGGAATGTGGAACTCTCTCTCTCTCTCTCTCCGTCCCTCCCGCAAAAACCAGCAGCGGGACTGGCTGCCTCTTAGGACCAGAGAAACTGGGTTCATGTTTCAAGTCAAAATTGGGACTCCCCTTCGGAACTGAGGAGAGGTAGGAATGCGAGGGGTTTTACACTGTTTGGGTGTGGGGGAGGGGGAGGGGTTCAGTCCGGGTAGTTGGGGGGGTGGGGTGGGGGGGTCAGGAGCGATGGAATGAGGCTGAGAATATCAGAGAACACAACGCAAAGGTTGGTGATAGTATTAAAGACACAAAACGTTGGTCCAGAGTAGGTGTTAATAGCAGAATAAAGGTCAGCGATGACTGGAAGCATGAACTCCAGAACGAGATAGAGGCTGGCACTTGGGAGGGGGTGGTGGCTGTTGGAGGAGGCGGGGGGGATAGAAAAATTCACCATGGAGGTCAGAGTTCATGGTCTGAAGCTGTTGAGGTCAGTGTTGAGTCTAGAAGGCTGGACTGGGCCTAAACAGAAGACAAGGTGCTGTTCCCCCAGCTTTACTGTAATATTGAGGCAGGACAAGGGCTGTGGCAGGGAGGTGGGGTGTTGTGAATCATTTTCAATCTGGGATTGATCAGATTTTTTACCAGGCAAGGGAATGGATGAATATGGAGCCAAGATGGCTTGGATGGAGTTAGGCTGCAGATCAAACATGATCTAATTGAATGGGAGGACCAGCTCGAGGGGGCTGGATGGGCCTCCTCCTGTTCCTGTGTAACAGGCTCGAGGGGGCTGAATGGGCCTCCTCCTGTTCCTGTGTAACAGGCTCGAGGGGGCTGAATGGGCCTCCTCCTGTTCCTGTGTAACAGGCTCGAGGGGGCTGAATGGGCCTCCTCCTGTTCCTGTGTAACAGGCTCGAGAGGGGCTGAATGGTCCTCCTCCTGTTCCTGTGTAACAGGCTCGAGAGGGGCTGAATGGTCCTCCTCCTGTTCCTGTGTAACAGGCTCGAGAGGGGCTGAATGGTCCTCCTCCTGTTCCTGTGTTCCTTTCACCTGCAGTGATGAAGCAGGAAAACTGAGAGGGAGAGACAGAGTGAGGCTGTCTGAATCAGACAGGTTGTGATGTATAGAGTCAGACCACAGCAGGACACACACAGGCAGACAGACAGACGGAGTGAGACAGGAAGACGGAGAGAGACAAGCAGACAGACGGACAGGTGGCCAGATGGAGTGAAGGAGACAGATGGAGACAGACAGACAGATGGATGGGCAGGCAGACTGAATGAGGCAGACAGACGGAATCAGACAGACAGATTGAGACGAATCACAGAATGTTATGGTGCAGGAGGCCATTCAGCCCATTGTTTCTGCACCGGCTCTCCAAATGAGCATTATGACCTAGTGCCATTGCCCTGCCTTTCCCTCCTACCCCTGCACATTGTTTCTATACAAACAATCATCCACTGCCCTCTCGAGTGCCTCGATTGAACCTGCCTCCTCCACACTTCCTGTTACACAGGAACAGGAGGAGACCCATTCAGCCCCCTCGAGCCTGTTACACAAGAACAGGAGGAGGCCCATTCAGCCCCCTCGAGCCTGTTACACAGGAACAGGAGGAGGCCCATTCAGCCCCTCTCGAGCCTGTTACACAAGAACAGGAGGAGGCCCATTCAGCTCCCTCGAGCCTGTTACACAAGAACAGGAGGAGGCCCATTCAGCCCCCTCGAGCCTGTTACACAGGAACAGGAGGAGGACCATTCAGCCCCTCTCGAGCCCGTGTATTCCAGACCCCAACCACTCGCTGTGTGAAAAAGTTTCTCACCTCACATTTGCTCCTTTTGCAAATCACTTTAAATCTGTGCCCCTCTCGTTCTCGATCCTTTTACGAGCGGGAACAGCTTCTCCCTATCGACTCTGTCCAGCCCCCCCTCATGATTTTGAACATCTCTTATCAAATCTCCTCTCAGCCGCCTTCTCTCCAAGGAGAACAGTCCCAACCTCTCCAATCTATCCTCATAGCTGAAGTTTCTCATCCCTGGGACCATTCTTGTAAACCTCTTCTGCACTGTCTCCAATGTGTTCACATCCTTCCTATAATGTGGCACCCAGAACTGTACACAGTACTCCAGCTGAGGTCTAACAAGTGTCTTATATAAATTCAGCATAACCTCCCTGTTCTTGTACTCTGTGCCCCTATTAATAAAGCCCAGGATACTATATACTTTATTAACTGCTCTCTCCACCTGTCCTGCCACCTTCAATGATCTAAGCACATATATACCCAGGTCTTTCTGCTCCTGCACCCCATTCAAAATTTCACCCCTTATTTTCTATTGTCTGTGACTGTCAGATGTTTGTCGATCTAACATGATTCTCTCTCCCTCCCTCTCCCTGTGTGTTTTCAGGGAGATCCCTGCACCAGTGCCAATTCTGTCGGCACCGCTTTCAGGATGAAAACGCTCTGAGGAACCACAAACAGATCCACCAGGGCGAGAAGCCCTATCAGTGTAACGACTGCAAGAAGAAGTTCAGCCTCAAGCACCAGCTGGAGACTCACTACAGGGTTCACACAGGTAGCGCACAGGAGCTCTGGGTGGTGGGAGTCCCGAGTTAACCCCCACCCCCCCACCCTTGTCAGCAAGCGTCGGCTGCAGTTTAAGGCCTGCCCCCCGCCCCCACCCCCGCGTCAGCAAGCATCGGCTGCAGTTTAAGGCCTGAGGCAGTCACTTTGGCAAACCTCTGGTGGCTGTCAAATGGAGGGAGTGGTGGGCGTTGGGGGTATGGGAGACGGAAGATTCGGTTCACTGGAGTTAGCACCCGCGCTCTCCCCTCTCTCTGTCTCCCTCGAGCCTCTCAGTCTGAAGATTTCCGGGTCCGAGCCCCACTCCAGGGACTTGAACGCCCATGATCCAGGCCTGTAGTCCCCAATACCAGTACGGAGGGAGTGCCGCACTGTCGGAGGGTCAGTGCTGAGGGAGTGCCGCACTGTCGGAGGGTTAGTGCTGAGGGAGTGCCGCACTGTCGGAGGGTCAGTGCTGAAGGAGGGTCAGTGCTGAGGGAGTGCCGCAGTGTCGGAGGGTCAGTGCTGAGGGAGTGCCGCAGTGTCGGAGGGTCAGTGCTGAGGGAGTGCCGCGCTGTCGGAGGGTCAGTGCTGAGGGAGTGCCGCGCTGTCGGAGGGTCAGTGCTGAGGGAGTGCCGCGCTGTCGGAGGGTCAGTGCTGAGGGAGTGCCGTGCTGAGGGAGTGCCGCACTGTCGGAGGGTCAGTGCTGAGGGAGTGCCGCACTGTCGGAGGGTCAGTGCTGAGGGAGTGCCGCAGTGTCGGAGGGTCAGTGCTGAGGGAGTGCCGCAGTGTCGGAGGGTCAGTGCTGAGGGAGTGCCGCACTGTCGGAGGGTCAGTGCTGAGGGAGTGCCGCACTGTCGGAGGGTCAGTGCTGAGGGAGTGCCGCACTGTCGGAGGGTCAGTGCTGAGGGAGTGCCGCACTGTCGGAGGGTCAGTGCTGAGGGAGTGCCGCACTGTCGGAGGGTCAGTGCTGAGGGAGTGCCGCACTGTCGGAGGGTCAGTGCTGAGGGAGTGCCGCACTGTCGGAGGGTCAGTGCTGAGGGAGTGCCGCACTGTCGGAGGGTCAGTGCTGAGGGAGTGCCGCACTGTCGGAGGGTCAGTGCTGAGGGAGTGCCGCACTGTCGGAGGGTCAGTGCTGAGGGAGTGCCGCACTGTCGGAGGGTCAGTGCTGAGGGAGTGCCGCACTGTCGGAGGGTCAGTGCTGAGGGAGTGCCGCACTGTCGGAGGGTCAGTGCTGAGGGAGTGCCGCACTGTCGGAGGGTCAGTGCTGAGGGAGTGCCGCAGTGTCGGAGGGTCAGTACTGAGGGAGTGCTGCATTGTCGGAGGTGCTATCTTTCAGATCAGACATTAAACCAAAGCCCTGTCTGCCCTCTCAGGTGGGTGTGAAAGATCCCACAGCCAATATTTGGAGGAAGAGCAGGGGGCGTGGGGGAGTTCTCCCCAGAGTCCTGGGGCCAATATTTATCCCTCTAGCAGCATCACTAAAAAACAGATGCTCTGGGGTCATTATCACATCGCTGTTTGTGGGATCTTGCAGTGCGCGAATTGGCTGCCGCGCTCCCTACATCACGACAGGCAGCTCGCTTCCAAAAATAATGTCCTTTGTCGGCCGTGAAAGGCTTTGGGGTCGTCTTGAGGAGGTGGCAGGCGCTAGAGAAATGGGTGTTGCTTGCGGGTGCAGACTGAAGTCTCCGGGATTCGGTCGCTTGATGACCCGGATGGGGTGGAAAAGCACGACTGAGTGACCCAGAGCACCAGTGGCCGAAGGCTGACCAGTCCCCCAGGGCCTGAGGAGTTTGCATTGTCGGGTCTGGGAGGTGAAGGGCTGCAGGGGATAGCTGATGGCTTTGGGCCGTAACCTTCCAGGATCCTCTCGAACGTGGAAAGGTCCCAGTTGGTTTTTAAAACCGGCAAATGTGGCGTCTTTGTTCAAGAATGGAGGGAACGACAGGTCAGTTAGCCTAACACATCTGTCATGGGGAAACCACGAGGATTGGTTTTGAGGAGGTAGCAGCGGGACAGTTAGAAGAATGATTACACAGTCGGACAGAGTCAACATGGGTTTGTGAAAGGGACATCACGTTTGAGAAATGCATCAGAATTCATCCAGGATGTAATAAGCAGGGTGGATACAGGGGAAGCTGTAGATGTGGTGTATTTGGATTTCCAGAAGGCGTTCAATAAGGTGCCACATAAAAGGGATACTGTGCAGGATAAAATTTGATGATGTTGTGTGTGGGGGTGGTGGGGTGTGGGGCGGGGGGGGGGGGGGGGTGTTGGTGATATGTTAACATGGATAGAGCACTAAAACAAAAACAGAATTACCTGGAAAAACTCAGCAGGTCCGGCGGCATCGGCAGAGAAGAAAAGAGTTGACGTTTCGAGTCCTCATGACCCTTCGACGGTCACGAGGACTTCTCCGCCGATGCTGCCGGACCTGCTGAGTTTTTCCAGGTCATTCTGTTTGTGTTTTGGACTTCCAGCATCCGCAGTTTTTTTTTGTTTTCCCATGTGGATAGAGGACTGGCTAACGAACCGGGAACAAGAGAGCCAGGGTAAAGGGGTCACTTTCAGGGTGGCAAACCGTAATGAGTGGAGTGCCACAGGGACCAACTATTCACAGTCGACATTCGCGACTTGGGTGAAGGGGGCCGACTGTCCTGCTGCCAGACTTGCTGATGGGCAGCGGGATGGGGTCGGAGAGGAAGTTGTGAGGAGGATACAAAGTAGGTTTATGCGAGTGGGCATAAAACTGGCAGGTGGCATAACGTTGGGGGAAACGTGAGGTTGTCCACTCTTTGGCTGGTAGAATAGTAAAAGCGGCGCATTGTTTGTATAATTTTACACCAATGCGGGTACGGAGGGATCTGGGCGTCCTTGTGCACGGGTCGGCGTTCAGGAACAGCGAGTGATCAGGCAGGCAAGTGGAATGTTGGCCCTCATTGCCAAGGGGGCGGCGGCAGGAGTATAAAAGTAGGACCGTCTGGCTCCAGCTGTGCAGGGCGTTGGCGAGGCCACACCCAGAGCACTGCGGACAGTTCTGGTCACCTTAACTGAAGGAGGGGGCCGCTCAGAGAAGATTCACCAGGGCGGTTCCTGGGATGAAGTGGGGTTGGGGGGGGTGGGGGGGGAAATCTCGAACGAGGGAGGGCACGAATTTAAACAGGAGGCTCCTTATTTTCAGACGGAGATGAGGTGGAACCCCTTCTCTGGAGGCCGTGGGTCTGTGGAACTCTCTTACCCAGACGGCAGGTGGGGTCTGTCTCATCGAATAGATGACAGACAGACGCCAGGCAGAGGTTTGATCGACAAGGGAGTCGAGCTGTTATTGGGGAAAGTGGAGTTAGAGCCCCAGTCAGATCAGCCATGATCTGATGGATTGACACAGCGGGCTCGAGGGGCCGAATGGCCTGGCCCTGCTCCTGATTCGTGTTATTCTGCTGAACTGGCCTGTTATCCATGCTCTCTGCACCCATCACAATTACCTCCCGACTCGTGTAGCAATACCACCACCTGGTGGCGGCAGTCAGTACTCCATCTGTATTAACGGCATGGTGGACAGTGTGAGAGGGAGCTTTACTCAGTATCTAACCCCGTGCTGTACCTGTCCTGGAAGTGTTTGATGCGGACAGTGTAGAGGGAGCTTTACTCTGTATCTAACCTCGTGCTGTACCTGTTCCGGGAGTGTTTGATGGGGACAGTGTAGAGGGAGCTTTACTCTGTATCTAACCCCGTGCTGTACCTGTCCTGGGAGTGTTTGATGCGGACAGTGTAGAGGGAGCTTTACTCTGTATCTAACCCTGTGCTGTACCTGTCCTGGGAGTGTTTGATGGGGACAGTGTAGAGGGAGCTTTACTCTGTATCTAACCCCGTGCTGTACCTGTCCTGGGAGTGTTTCATGGGGACAGTGTAGAGGGAGCTTTACTCTGTATCTAACCCCGTGCTGTACCTATCCTGGGAGTGTTTGATGGGGACAGTGTAGAGGGAGCTTTACTCTGTATCTAACCCCATGCTGTACCTGTCCTGGGAGTGTTTGATGGGGATAGTGTAGAGGGAGCTTTACTCTGTATCTAACTCCGTGCTGTACCTGTCCTGGGAGTGTTTGATGGGGACAGTGTAGAGGGAGATTTACTCTGTATCTAACCCCATGCTGTACCTGTCCTGGGAGTGTTTGATGGGGACAGTGTAGAGGGAGCTTTACTCTGTATCTAACCCCGTGCTGTACCTATCCTGGGAGTGTTTGATGGGGACAGTGTAGAGGGAGCTTTACTCTGTATCTAACCCCATGCTGTACCTGTCCTGGGAGTGTTTGATGGGGACAGTGTAGAGGGAGCTTTACTCTGTATCTAACTCCGTGCTGTACCTGTCCTGGGAGTGTTTGATGGGGACAGTGTAGAGGGAGATTTACTCTGTATCTAACCCCATGCTGTACCTGTCCTGGGAGTGTTTGATGGGGACAGTGTAGAGGGAGATTTACTCTGTACCTAACCCCATGCTGTACCTGTCCTGGGAGTGTTTGATGGGGACAGTGTAGAGGGAGCTTTACTCTATATCTGACCCTGTGCTGTACCTGTCCTGGGAGTGTTTGATGGGGACAGTGTAGAGGGACATTTACTCTGTATCTAACCCCGTGCTGTACCTGTCCTGGGAGTGTTTGATGGGGACATTGTAGAGGGCGCTTTACTCTGTATCTAACCCCGTGCTGTACCTGTCCTGGGAGTGTTTGATGGGGACAGTGTAGAGGGACATTTACTCTGTATCTAACCCCGTGCTGTACCTGTCCTGGGAGTGTTTGATGGGGACAGTGTAGAGGGAGCTTTACTCTATATCTAACCCTGTGCTGTCCCTGTCCTGGAGGGAGACAGTATGTGTGATGGTATCTGATTAATTTTCCTTTCCTCGCCAGGGGAGAAGCCCTTCGAATGTAAACTCTGCCGCCAGCGATCCCGTGACTATTCCGCCATGATCAAGCACCTTCGAACTCACAACGGTGCCCTGCCCTACCAGTGCACCGTCTGCCGGGAGTTCTGTTCCAGTCTGTCTGCCATGCAGAAGCACATCAAGTCCCACAAGCCGGAGGAGATCCCCTCGGACTGGAGCTTGGAGGAGACCTACCTCTACCTTTGCTACGTGTAACCCTCTGGAAGGTCGCCCTGGTTACGCGTGAGGGATGCTGCATTAACACGGGCCGGGACCACCCCATGAGTGGCTCGATGTCCCAAAACCCCTTACTGCACCCGCCTGGTGTTAGAGGGGAAACTGGGTTGGGTTGGTGTGTGGGGGGGAGGGTGGGGGGGGGGGGGGGGGGGGGGGTGGGGGCGGTGGATGGTAAGGCTGGGTTTAGTGGGGAGGTGGGCATGGGTGGGTCGGGGTTTACCAGCTCGGATCGGTCTCCCTTCTGCTCCGGGTTGGGATGGGTGGGGGTGTCGCTCGGGGATGGTATGGGGAAGGGGAGGGGGGTGAGACACAATGGTCAGTGTCTTGCTCCTTGTCTTCCCTCAACCTATAACATCCCCACTGACCCCCCTCCCAACCGTCCCCTGTTCTTAAAAAGCACCCAAACCTCGGGGTGGGGAGGGGGTGGGGGGGAAGAGAGATGAGAGAATGGGCGGGTCGAAGTCAGCTGACCCTCGCTGTTGGAAATTGAGGAATAGGTCCCTCAGGATGAAGAGGTGGTATCCCTTAGAGGGGGAGGGAGGGCAGGAGAGACTCGGTGCCCTGGGCAGGGAATGGCGGGGGTGGGGAGGGGGGTGTGTGGGGTGGGGGGGGTGGTGAGAGAGAAGTCGGTGGGAGGGGTGGGTATAAGGAGAGAAATGGAAACCAGACAGTGGGGTGACGCAGCGAGGAACTGAGGGGAAGATCTTGCTGGAACAAGAGAGACAAGCTGTCAAAGCTTTTCAACTTGCACTCATCAGGACAGGTGCTCCAACAACAATACCACATCTCAAAGAGTGACAGCAACTTGCGCTGCAGGAGAAGAGGCCGCTGACTGACTGATTGACAAATGGACCGCTGGTCGAGGCGTTGTCTTGTAGACCACACCAGTCAGCCATTGTCCCCCCCCCCCCCACCCCCAACCCAACGCCTTTCCTTTAATTCGGAAAAGGTGCATCACCTGGACACGTCCCTTTGGTGTGCAGGGAGCAGGCCCCCTTTTTTAATCGTTTCACGATTTGGGAGATAATTAATAGCCAGGCGGTCAAAAGCGGGGTCGTTAAGGGGAACCAGCACGAATTTATTTGGGGAAAGTTGCATTTAACTGGCTTGCCGGAGCTTTTCAGAGATGTAGCAGAGAGGGTCGATGAGGGTAATGCTGTTGACCTGGTGCGCGTGGACTTCCAAAAGGCTTTTGACACAGTGCCACACGACAGACTTGTGAACAAGGTGAGACAGCTCGCAGAATAAAAGGGACAGTGAGCAGCAAGGATTCGCAATCGGCTGGGTGACAAGAAACTGCGGGTAGTGGTCAGTGGCTATTGTTCGGGCTGGAGGAAGGTTTGTAGTGGAGTTCCCCAGGGCTCGGTATTGGGACCCTTGCTGTTCCTGCTATACGTTAACGATCTGGACCTTGGTGCGCAGGGGACGGTTTCAGAATTTGCGGATGATACAAAGCTTGGGAGCGTTGTGAGCTGTCAGGAGGACAGTGTGGACCTTCAAGAGGACGTAGACAAGGTGGTGGAGTGGGTGGATAGGTGACATGAAGTTCGATGCAGAGAACTGTGGAGCGATGAGATAAAGGGTACTACTTTATGAGGGGTGCAGGAGCAGAGGGAGCTGGGTGCTTATGTGCATCAGTCATTGAAGGGGGCAGGACAGGTGGAGAGAGCAGTTAGTAAAGCAAATAGTATCCTGAGCTTTATTAATAGGGGCGTAGAGCACAAGAGCAGGGAGGTTATGGTGAGCTTGTATAAGACACTTGTTGGGCCTCAGCTGGAGTATTGTGTCCAGATCGGTGGGGGCCGCATTTTGGGAAGGAGGTGAAGGCACTGGAGAGAGTGCCGAAGAGGTTTACGAGAATGGTTCCAGGGATGAGGCACTTCGGTTCCGTGGATAGTCTGGGGAAGCTGGGACCGTTCTCCTTGGAGGAGAGAAGGTTGAGAGGGGAGATTTGATCGAGGTGTTCAAAACCGCGAGGCAGCGGAGAGAGAGGGAGGGAGAAACCGATCCCGCTGGCGGGAAGATCATAAACGTGAACAAACCTCTTCACACAGCGAGTGGTTCGGGTCTGGAATGTACTGCCCGAGAGTGTGGTGGAGACAGATCCCAACTAATCTGCAGGGTGGCAGGGAGAAGGGCACGAGGTGAAACGCCCATTTGGAGAGCTCGTGCAGACGTGATGGGCCGAGTGGACTCCTCCGGCACTGTAACAGTTCTGTGATTGTGCTACAGAACCAGATGGGCTTTTGCAACAATCGATGATGGTTTGGATTCATCGTCACCACAACTGAGACTTTCAATTTTAGGCTTTCGCAAACCGAGCTTAAATTCCACCAGCTGCTGTGTTGGGATTTGAACCCAAGTCCCCAGAAGCATTAGCCTGGGCCTCTGGATTACTAGTCCAGGACGTTACCACTACACCACACGAGCAAGATGATCAGTTGGGCTCACTTAGGCTTGCTAGAGAATTGTTCCCTCCTGCATTCTCCTCAGGCAACGCCTCAACCAATCAGAATTGACCTGCCAACCAATCGGCACCCTTTCCTTGTGCAGTATAAATCGTTGCTCCCTTGGAAATTTGGTCGTCTTGTGCCTGTCCTGATGAGTGCAAGATGGCGAGCTTTGACAGCTTGTCTCTTTGCTTCAAGCAATATTCAAGTGACGACGAGGGGAGGGTCTTCAGTTAGATCTCTGGAAGAGCGAGCTGCTCCTCTTGTCCACCGCCCGCTCCCCCACCCTCCCCCCCACCACCCCACCACCACCACCCCCCACCCCACCACCACCACCACCACCACCCCCCCTACACCCCTCCTCACCCGCCACAACTCCCCGAGGATCTCCATACCTCCCCACATCATCACTGGGAAATCCTGGGACCAGATTGACCTAACCTTGGGAGGTGGTGGGGGTGGGCGGGGGTTGGAAACCCAGTTCTCCCTGCACAAACTGTGGGGCTTGTGACCCTCCTCAACCCACCTTCCCATTTCCTCCTTGTGCCCTCCTACCAACTACAGACTTTCAAATAGGCACGTGGTAGTACAGAACGAATCGTACGCTAATAGCTACACTAACAACCCCATTTAAGGCAACCAGTTGCGCTCACAACCGTGACTCATTTATACTTGCTGGAAGTGACATACGTTCATACTCAGGGACCCGTTCTCTGCAAACAACGGGAACACGTTCAAGCCTCTTGTGCCTTTTTTGAGTTACCCGGAGCTTGGGGAGCCTGTAGTTCCCTGTTGCTTTCTCCAGGGCAACGACTGGGCCAATCAGAGTCGACTCGCCAGCCCATCCGCGCCCTTTCCTCCTGCGGTATAAATTGTTGCGGGGTTTTGAAATTTGGCATTCTTGCATTTGTCCCGATGAGTTCAAGGCAGAAGGCTTCACCGACCTGTCTCTCTTTTCGAGCCTCAGACTTTCCAATCCTCAAACGTGTCCCCCTCTATCCAGCCGTGGGGAACGGTTTGGAGGTCATTCATCCCCTCCATTGGGAGGGGGGAGGGGTAAACCCCATTTATGTACCCCCCCCCTCCATCAGCTCCATAGGCCCTAAAACCCACCCCGTCTCCTGTCGATCTCGCTCTGCAAAACTCCAATATTGTCGCCCCAGGATCGTCAGCGGCCGTGGAGCAGAGGGGTGAGGTGAGGGGGGGGGGGGGAGAGGGTGACGCTCCAGATTTCTGTCTTCCTTTCTCACGCGTCAGTGACCACTCCCCAAAAGCGATCTCCATCGGTGCGGCCCTCTGTTGCTGCAACCGTGTCATTACCCGAATCCCTTCCATTCTGCTCCCACTGCCGTATTGACCGTCCCTCACCTCTTTTATCCCAGCTCGCTGTCTCTCTCAAACACTCAATCCCCTCGCCCTCTGCGCCGTTAATTGGGGTGCCCCAGCTTCCCCTCCCCCTCCCCCTCCCCACCATGATCATTCCTCCCCCCTGTAATGCACCTCGGTCCTGATGGTTCATAAGTTAAGGGTCCGATGACCCACGTCAGAGACACCCAGCCCCACAATCCAGGCCCTACACTCCCCGTCCGATATCTTCAGCATAAAATCGGTTTAATGGCATTTACCGCATAACCTTCAGATCAATCTTTTCTTTGGCCACCGTAATTATTTGAAAGATTACACGGGTTTCTGATACACGTTTGAGACGAGTTTAAGTATGCTAGATCTCCTCCTGAGCGCTGCACTGTCGGAGGGTCAGTACAGAGGGAGCGCTGCACTGTCGGAGGGTCAGTACAGAGGGAGCGCTGCACTGTCGGAGGGTCAGTACAGAGGGAGCGCTGCACTGTCGGAGGGTCAGTACAGAGGGAGCGCTGCACTGTGGGAGGGTCAGTACAGAGGGAGCGCTGCACTGTCGGAGGGTCAGTACTGAGGGAGTGCCGCACTGTCGGAGGGTCAGTACTGAGAGAGTGCCGCACTGTCGGATGGTCAGTACTGAGGGAGCGCCGCACTGTCGGATGATCAGTACTGATGGAGTGCTGCACTGTCGGAGGGTCAGTACTGAGGGAGTGCTGCACTGTCAGAGGGTCAGTATTGAGGGAGCGCTGCACTGTCGGAGGGTCAGTACTGAGGGAGCGCTGCACTGTCAGAGGGTCAGTAGTAGAGAATGCTGCACTGTCGGAGGGTCAGTACTGAGGGAGTGCCGCACTGTCAGAGGGTCAGTACTGAGGGAGTGCCGCACTGTCGGAGGGTCAGTACTGAGGGAGTGCTGCACTGTCGGAGGATCAGTACTGAGGGAGCACTGCACTGTCGGAGGGTCAGTACTGAGGGACTGCTGCACTGTCGGAGAGTCAGTACTGAGGGAGTGCTGCACTGTCGGAGGGTCAGTACTGAGGGAGTGCTGCACTGTCGGAGGGTCAGTACTGAGGGAGTGCTGCACTGTCGGAGAGTCAATACTGAGGGAGTGCTGCACTGTCGGAGGGTCAGTACTGAGGGAGTGCTGCACTGTCGGAGGGTCAGTACTGAGGGAGTACTGCACTGTTGGAGGGTCAGTACTGAGGGACAGCTGCACTGTCGGAGGGTCAGTACTGAGGGACTGCTGCACTGTCAGAGGGTAGGCAGGATGGGGGAAGGGTAGGGAGGATGGAGGGATGGTAGGGAGGATGGGGAAAGGGTAGGGAGGGTAGGGAGGATGGGGGGAGGGTAGGGAGGATGGGGGGAGGGTAGGGAGGATGAGGGGAGGGTGGAGGAGATGTAAAGAATGTATTCAAATAGGGTAGACTGAGTGGGTAACTGGCGATAAATAAGTTTGAACAGAATGAAAGTGGGCTGAAGTGACCAGGTTTATAGGAGCGAAAGAGAGTCTGACATTTTCAGCATACAATTGGTTGGTGTATAATGTACCAGGATCGGGCATTTACCTCACAATCTTCAGACCAAGCCTTCCTTTCGTCACTGTCGTTATTTGAAAGATTACACAAGTTTCTGATACACAATTGAGGCAGCTGTGAGTATGCTAGCTCTCCTCGTAATTGTATTGACAAGAAGCAGGGAACAACAGGGATTGAGCTCTGTTCCCCATCGCCCAGCTATTGTAACCACGCATGTTCAGAACTGCAATATCAGCCAGCTGCTCAGTCTTAGTACAGGTTTGGTGGATGGTTTGAAAGAGATGCTGGTATCTGTAGAGATTTCCAGGACTGTAGCACCCAGTCCTTATGTAGCAACATTCAGATTTTTGCTGCTTTTGTCTGAAATTCAAGTGACACTGAAATTAATAAAAAAAAATATATTTTCCATATAACCTGAGCCATCTCTCGTCATTGATACAGATTCACACATCACAACATCAACAGTCTGTGCAGAGGGAGCTTTACTCTGTATCTAACCCCGGGCTGTACCTGTCCTGGGAGTGTTTGATGGTGACAGTGTAGAGGGAGCTTTACTCTGTATCTAACCCCCGTGCTGTACCTGTCCTGGGAGTGTTTGATGGGGACAGTGTAGAGGGAGCTTTACTCTGTATCCCACCCCGTGCTGTACCTGTCCTGGGAGTGTTTGATGGGGACAGTGTAGAGGGAGCTTTACTCTGTATCTAACCCCGTGCTGTACCTGTCCTGGGAGTGTTTGACGGGGACAGTGTAGAGGGAGCTTTACTCTGTATCTAACCCCGTGCTGTACCTGTCCTGGGAGTGTTTGATGGGGACAGTGTAGAGGGAGCTTTACTCTGTATCTAACCCCGTGCTGTACCTGTCCTGGGAATGTTTGACGGGGACAGTGTAGAGGGAGCTTTACTCTGTATCTAACCCCGTGCTGTACCTGTCCTGGGAGTGTTTGACGGGGACAGTGTAGAGGGAGCTTTACTCTGTATCTAACCCTGTGCTGTACCTGTCCTGGGAGTGTTTGACGGGGACAGTGTAGAGGGAGCTTTACTCTGTATCTAAGCCCATGCTGTACCTGTCCTGGGAGTGTTTGATGGGGACAGTGTAGAGGGAGCTTTACTCTGTATCCCACCCCGTGCTGTACCTGTCCTGGGAGTGTTTGATGGGGACAGTGTAGAGGGAGCTTTACTCTGCATCTAACCCCGTGCTGTACCTGTCCTGGGAGTGTTTGACGGGGACAGTGTAGAGGGAGCTTTACTCTGTATCTAACCCCGTGCTGTACCTGTCCTGGGAGTGTTTGACGGGGACAGTGTAGAGGGAGCTTTACTCTGTATCTAACCCCGTGCTGTACCTGTCCTGGGAGTGTTTGATGGGGACAGTGTAGAGGGAGCTTTACTCTGTATCTAACCCCGTGTTGTACCTGTCCTGGGAGTGTTTGATGGGGACAGTGTAGAGGGAGCTTTACTCTGTATCTAACCCTGTCCTCCTGCACTCTTCGTTGAACCAAGGTTGATCCCCTGGCTTGATGGTAATGGTGGAGTGGGGGTTATGCCGGGCCATGAGGTTACAGATTGGGTTTGAGTACAATTCTGCTACTGCTGATGATAGCCCACAGCACCTCATGATGCCCAGTCTTGAGTTGCTAGATCTGTTCAAAATCTATCCTATTTAGCACGGTGGTAGTGCCACAGAACACGATGGAGGGTAACTCTTCTGTGGTCACTCCTACCCATACTGTCATGGGGAGGTGCATCTGCAGCTGGCAGGTTGGTGAGGATGAGGTCAAGAATGTTGGTTCCCTCACCACCTGCTGCAGACCCAGTCTACCAGCTTTGTCCTTTAGGGCTCGGCCAGCTCGGTCAGTGGTGGCGCTACCGAGCCGCTCTTGGTGATGGACATTGAAGTCCCCCCCCCTGCCCCCCACCCAGAGTACATTCTGTGCCCTTGCCACCCTCAGTGCTTCCTCCAAGTGATGTGCAACATGGAGGAGGCACTGATTCATCAGCTGAGGGTGGGCGGTACGTGGTCATCAGCAGGAGGTTTCCTTGCCCATGTTTGACTTGATGCCATGAGACTTCATGGGGTCTGGAGTCGACGTTGAGGACTCCCAGGGTAACTCACTCCTGACTGTATACCTCTGCTGGGAAGGTGATGGTGGAGTCTGGGACATTATCTGTAAGGTATGATCCCGTGAGGATGACTATGTTAGGCTGTTGCGTGACTAGTCTGTGAGACGCTCTCCCAATTTTGGCACTAGCCCCTAGATGTTAGTAAGGAGGACTTTGCAGGGTCGACAGCGCCAAGATTGCCGTTCTTGTTTCCAGTACCGAGTTTGATGCTGGGCGGTCCGATTAGTTTCATTCCGTTGTAGAAGCTGCAAGGGGTTACAGAGATAGGGAGGGTTGTAGGGGCTGGAGGAGGTTACAGAGATAGGGAGGGGTGTAGGGGCTGGAGGAGGTTACAGTGATAGGGACGGGTGTAGTGGCTGGAGGAGGTTACAGAGATAGGAAGGGTTGTAGGGGCTGGAGGAGGCTACAGAGATAGGGAGGGGTGTAGGGACTGGAGGAGGCTACAGAGATAGGGAGGGTTGTAGGAGCTGGAGGAGGTTACAGAGATAGGGAGGGTTGTAGGGACTGGAGGAGGTTACAGAGATAGGGAGGGTTGTAGGGGCTGGAGGGGGTTACAGAGATAGGGTTGTAGGGGCTGGAGGGGGTTACAGAGATAGGGAGCGTTGTAGGGGCTGGAGGGGGTTACAGAGATAGGGAGGGTTGTAGGAGCTGGAGGAGGCTACAGAGATAGGGAGGGTTGTAGGGGCTGGAGGAGGTTAGAGAGATAGGGAGGGTTGTAGGGGCTGGAGGAGGTGACAGAGATAGGGTTGTAAGGGCTGGAGGAGGTTACAGAGATAGGGAGGGGTGTAGGGGCTGGAGGAGGTTACAGAGATAGGGAGGGGTGTCGGGGCTGAAGGAGGTTACAGAGATAGGGAGGGGTGTAGGGGCTGGAGGAGGTTACAGAGATAGGGAGGGTTGTAGGGGCTCGAAGAGGTTACAGAGATAGGGAGGGTTGTAGGGGCTGGAGGAGGTTACAGAGATAAGGAGGGGTGTCGGGGCTGGAGGAGGTTACAGAGATAGGGAGGGTTGTAGGGGCTGGAGGAGGTTACAGAGATAAGGAGGGGTGTCGGGGCTGGAGGAGGTTACAGAGATAGGGAGGGTTGTAGGGGCTGGAGGAGGTTACAGAGATAGGGAGGGTTGTAGGGGCTGGAAGAGGTTACAGAGATAGGGAGGGGTGTCGGGGCTGGAGGAGGTTACAGAGATAGGGAGGGGTGTCGGGGCTGGAGGAGGTTACAGAGATAGGGAGGATTGTAGGGGCTGGAGGAGGTTACAGAGATACGGAAAGTTGTAGGGGCTGGAGGAGGTTACAGAGATAGGGAGGGGTGTCGGGGCTGGAGGAGGTTACAGAAATAGGGAGGGTTGTAGGGGCTGGAGTAGGTTACAGAGATAGGGAGGGTTGGAGGGCCTGGAGGAGGTTACAGAGATAGGGAGGGGTGTCGGGGCTGGAGGAGGTTACAGAGATAGGGAGGTTTGTAGGGGCTGGAGGAGGTTACGGAGATAGGGAGGTTTGTAAGGGCTGGAGGAGGTTACAGAGAAAGGGAGGGTTGTTTGGGGTTGAAGGAGGTTACAGAGATAGGGAGGGTTGCAGGGGCTGGAGGAGGTTACAGAAATAGGAAGGGTTGTACGGGGTTGAAGGAGGTTACAGAGATAGGGAGGGTTGCAGGGGCTGAAGGAGGTTACAGAATTTGGGAGGGTTGTAGGGGCTGGAGGAGGTTACAGAGATAGGGAGGTTTGTAGGGGCTGGAGGAGGTTACAGAGATAGGGAGGTTTGTAGGGGCTGGAGGAGGTTACAGAGATAGGGAGGTTTTTAGGGGCTGGAGGAGGTTACAGAGATAGGGAGGTTTGTAGTGCTGGAGGAGGTTACAGAGATAGGGAGGTTTGTAGGGGCTGGAGGAGGTTACAGAAATTGGGAGGGTTGTAGGGGCTGGAGGAGGTTACAGAGATAGGGAGGGGTGTAGGGGCTGGAGGAGGTTACAGTGATAGGGACGGGTGTAGTGGCTGGAGGAAGTTACAGAGATAGGAAGGGTTGTAGGGGCTGGAGGAGGCTACAGAGATAGGGAGGGGTGTAGGGGCTGGAGGAGGCTACAGAGATAGGGAGGGTTGTAGGGGCTGGAGGAGGTTACAGAGATAGGGAGCGTTGTAGGGACTGGAGGAGGTTACAGAGATAGGGAGGGTTGTAGGGGCTGGAGGGGGTTACAGAGATAGGGTTGTAGGGGCTGGAGGGGGTTACAGAGATAGGGAGCGTTGTAGGGGCTGGAGGGGGTTACAGAGATAGGGAGGGTTGTAGGGGCTGGAGGAGGCTACAGAGATAGGGAAGGTTGTAGGGGCTGGAGGAGGTTAGAGAGATAGGGAGGGTTGTAGGGGCTGGAGGAGGTGACAGAGATAGGGTTGTAAGGGCTGGAGGAGGTTACAGAGATAGGGAGGGGTGTAGGGGCTGGAGGAGGTTACAGAGATAGGGAGGGGTGTCGGGGCTGAAGGAGGTTACAGAGATAGGGAGGGTTGTAGGGGCTGGAGGAGGTTACAGAGATAGGGAGGTGTGTAGGGGCTGGAGGAGGTTACAGAGATAGGGAGGGTTGTAGGGGCTCGAAGAGGTTACAGAGATAGGGATGGTTGTAGGGGCTGGAGGAGGTTACAGAGCTAAGGAGGGGTGTCGGGGCTGGAGGAGGTTACAGAGATAGGGAGGGTTGTAGGGGCTGGAGGAGGTTACAGAGATAAGGAGGGGTGTCGGGGCTGGAGGAGGTTACAGAGATAGGGAGGGTTGTAGGGGCTGGAGGAGGTTACAGAGATAGGGAGGGTTGTAGGGGCTGGAAGAGGTTACAGAGATAGGGAGGGGTGTCGGGGCTGGAGGAGGTTACAGAGATAGGGAGGATTGTAGGGGCTGGAGGAGGTTACAGAGATACGGAAAGTTGTAGGGACTGGAGGAGGTTACAGAGATAGGGAGGGGTGTCGGGGCTGGAGGAGGTTACAGAAATAGGGAGGGTTGTAGGGGCTGGAGAAGGTTACAGAGATAGGGAGGGTTGGAGGGCCTGGAGGAGGTTACAGAGATAGGGAGGGGTGTCGGGGCTGGAGGAGGTTACAGAGATAGGGAGGTTTGTAGGGGCTGGAGGAGGTTACGGAGATAGGGAGGTTTGTAGGGGCTGGAGGAGGTTACAGAGATAGGGAGGTTTGTCGGGACTGGAGGAGGTTACAGAATTTGGGAGGGTTGTAGGGGCTGGAGGAGGTTACAGAGATAGGGAGGGTTGTAGGGGCTGGAGGAGGTTACAGAGATAGTAAGGGTGTTGGGGCTGGAGGAGGTTACATATAGGGAGGGTTGTAGGGGCTGGAGGAGGTTACAGAGATAGGGAGGGTTGTAGGGGCTGGAGGAGGTTACAGAGATAGTAAGGGTGTTGGGGCTGGAGGAGGTTACATATAGGGAGGGTTGTAGGGGCTGGAGGAGGTTGCAGAGATGGGGAGGGTTGTTTGGGGTTGAAGGAGGTTACAGAAATAGGGAGGGTTGCAGGGGCTGGAGGAGGTTACAGAAATAGGAAGGGTTGTACGGGGTTGAAGGAGGTTACAGAGATAGGGAGGGTTGCAGGGGCTGAAGGAGGTTACAGAATTTGGGAGGGTTGTAGGGGCTGGAGAAGGTTACAGAGATAGGGAGGCTTGTAGGGGCTGGAGGAGGTTACAGAGATAGGGAGGTTTGTAGGGGCTGGAGGAGGTTACAGAGATAGGGAGGTTTTTAGGGGCTGGAGGAGGTTACAGAGATAGGGAGGTTTGTAGTGCTGGAGGAGGTTACAGAGATAGGGAGGTTTGTAGGGGCTGGAGGAGGTTACAGAAAATGGGAGGGTTGTAGGGGCTGGAGGAGGTTACAGAGATAGGGAGGGGTGTAGGGGCTGGAGGAGGTTACAGTGATAGGGACGGGTGTAGTGGCTGGAGGAAGTTACAGAGATAGGAAGGGTTGTAGGGGCTGGAGGAGGCTACAGAGATAGGGAGGGGTGTAGGGGCTGGAGGAGGCTACAGAGATAGGGAGGGTTGTAGGGACTGGAGGAGGTTACAGAGATAGGGAGGTTTGTAGGGGCTGGAGGAGGTTACAGAGATAGGGAGGTTTGTAGGGGCTGGAGGAGGTTACAGAGATAGGGAGGTTTTTAGGGGCTGGAGGAGGTTACAGAGATAGGGAGGTTTGTAGTGCTGGAGGAGGTTACAGAGATAGGGAGGTTTGTAGGGGCTGGAGGAGGTTACAGAAATTGGGAGGGTTGTAGGGGCTGGAGGAGGTGACAGAGATAGGGTTGTAAGGGCTGGAGGAGGTTACAGAGATAGGGAGGGGTGTAGGGGCTGGAGGAGGTTACAGAGATAGGGAGGGGTGTCGGGGCTGAAGGAGGTTACAGAGATAGGGAGGGTTGTAGGGGCTGGAGGAGGTTACAGAGATAGGGAGGTGTGTAGGGGCTGGAGGAGGTTACAGAGATAGGGAGGGTTGTAGGGGCTCGAAGAGGTTACAGAGATAGGGATGGTTGTAGGGGCTGGAGGAGGTTACAGAGCTAAGGAGGGGTGTCGGGGCTGGAGGAGGTTACAGAGATAGGGAGGGTTGTAGGGGCTGGAGGAGGTTACAGAGATAAGGAGGGGTGTCGGGGCTGGAGGAGGTTACAGAGATAGGGAGGGTTGTAGGGGCTGGAGGAGGTTACAGAGATAGGGAGGGTTGTAGGGGCTGGAAGAGGTTACAGAGATAGGGAGGGGTGTCGGGGCTGGAGGAGGTTACAGAGATAGGGAGGATTGTAGGGGCTGGAGGAGGTTACAGAGATACGGAAAGTTGTAGGGACTGGAGGAGGTTACAGAGATAGGGAGGGGTGTCGGGGCTGGAGGAGGTTACAGAAATAGGGAGGGTTGTAGGGGCTGGAGTAGGTTACAGAGATAGGGAGGGTTGGAGGGCCTGGAGGAGGTTACAGAGATAGGGAGGGGTGTCGGGGCTGGAGGAGGTTACAGAGATAGGGAGGTTTGTAGGGGCTGGAGGAGGTTACGGAGATAGGGAGGTTTGTAGGGGCTGGAGGAGGTTACAGAGATAGGGAGGTTTGTCGGGACTGGAGGAGGTTACAGAATTTGGGAGGGTTGTAGGGGCTGGAGGAGGTTACAGAGATAGGGAGGGTTGTAGGGGCTGGAGGAGGTTACAGAGATAGTAAGGGTGTTGGGGCTGGAGGAGGTTACATATAGGGAGGGTTGTAGGGGCTGGAGGAGGTTACAGAGATAGGGAGGGTTGTAGGGGCTGGAGGAGGTTACAGAGATAGTAAGGGTGTTGGGGCTGGAGGAGGTTACATATAGGGAGGGTTGTAGGGGCTGGAGGAGGTTGCAGAGATGGGGAGGGTTGTTTGGGGTTGAAGGAGGTTACAGAAATAGGGAGGGTTGCAGGGGCTGGAGGAGGTTACAGAAATAGGAAGGGTTGTACGGGGTTGAAGGAGGTTACAGAGATAGGGAGGGTTGCAGGGGCTGAAGGAGGTTACAGAATTTGGGAGGGTTGTAGGGGCTGGAGAAGGTTACAGAGATAGGGAGGCTTGTAGGGGCTGGAGGAGGTTACAGAGATAGGGAGGTTTGTAGGGGCTGGAGGAGGTTACAGAGATAGGGAGGTTTTTAGGGGCTGGAGGAGGTTACAGAGATAGGGAGGTTTGTAGTGCTGGAGGAGGTTACAGAGATAGGGAGGTTTGTAGGGGCTGGAGGAGGTTACAGAAAATGGGAGGGTTGTAGGGGCTGGAGGAGGTTACAGAGATAGGGAGGGGTGTAGGGGCTGGAGGAGGTTACAGTGATAGGGACGGGTGTAGTGGCTGGAGGAAGTTACAGAGATAGGAAGGGTTGTAGGGGCTGGAGGAGGCTACAGAGATAGGGAGGGGTGTAGGGGCTGGAGGAGGCTACAGAGATAGGGAGGGTTGTAGGGACTGGAGGAGGTTACAGAGATAGGGAGGGTTGTAGGGACTGGAGGAGGTTACAGAGATAGGGAGGGTTGTAGGGGCTGGAGGGGGTTACAGAGATAGGGAGCGTTGTAGGGGCTGGAGGGGGTTACAGAGATAGGGAGGGTTGTAGGGGCTGGAAGAGGCTACAGAGATAGGGAAGGTTGTAGGGGCTGGAGGAGGTTAGAGAGATAGGGAGGGTTGTAGGGGCTGGAGGAGGTGACAGAGATAGGGTTGTAAGGGCTGGAGGAGGTTACAGAGATAGGGAGGGGTGTAGGGGCTGGAGGAGGTTACAGAGATAGGGAGGGGTGTCGGGGCTGAAGGAGGTTACAGAGATAGGGAGGGTTGTAGGGTCTGGAGGAGGTTACAGAGATAGGGAGGGGTGTAGGGGCTGGAGGAGGTTACAGAGATAGGGAGGGTTGTAGGGGCTCGAAGAGGTTACAGAGATAGGGAGGGTTGTAGGGGCTGGAGGAGGTTACAGAGCTAAGGAGGGGTGTCGGGGCTGGAGGAGGTTACAGAGATAGGGAGGGTTGTAGGGGCTGGAGGAGGTTACAGAGATAAGGAGGGGTGTCGGGGCTGGAGGAGGTTACAGAGATAGGGAGGGTTGTAGGGGCTGGAGGAGGTTACAGAGATAGGGAGGGTTGTAGGGGCTGGAAGAGGTTACAGAGATAGGGAGGGGTGTCGGGGCTGGAGGAGGTTACAGAGATAGGGAGGATTGTAGGGGCTGGAGGAGGTTACAGAGATACGGAAAGTTGTAGGGACTGGAGGAGGTTACAGAGATAGGGAGGGGTGTCGGGGCTGGAGGAGGTTACAGAAATAGGGAGCGTTGTAGGGGCTGGAGTAGGTTACAGAGATAGGGAGGGTTGTAGGGGCTGGAGGAGGTTACAGAATTTGGGAGGGTTGTAGGGGCTGGAGGAGGTTACAGAGATAGGGAGGGTTGTAGGGGCTGGAGGAGGTTACAGAGATAGTAAGGGTGTTGGGGCTGGAGGAGGTTACATATAGGGAGGGTTGTAGGGGCTAGAGGAGGTTGCAGAGATAGGGAGGGTTGTAGGAGCTGGAGGAGGTTACAGAGATAGGGAGGTTTGTACGGGCTGGAGGAGGTTACAGAATTTGGGAGGGTTGTAGGGGCTGGAGGAGGTTACATAGATAGGGAGGTTTGTAGGGGCTAGAGGAGGTTACAGAGATAGGGAGGTTTGTAAGGGCTGGAGGAGGTTACAGAGAAAGGGAGGGTTGTTTGGGGTTGAAGGAGGTTACAGAGATAGGCAGGGTTGCAGGGGCTGGAGGAGGTTACAGAAATAGGAAGGGTTGTACGGGGTTGAAGGAGGTTACAGAGATAGGGAGGGGTGCAGGGGCTGAAGGAGGTTACAGAATTTGGGAGGGTTGTAGGGGCTGGAGGAGGTTACAGAGATAGGGAGGTTTGTAGGGGCTGGAGGAGGTTACAGACATAGGGAGGTTTGTAGGGGCTGGAGGAGGTTACAGAGATAGGGAGGTTTTTAGGGGCTGGAGGAGGTTACAGAGATAGGGAGGTTTGTAGTGCTGGAGGAGGTTACAGAGATAGGGAGGTTTGTAGGGGCTGGAGGAGGTAACAGAAATTGGGAGGGTTGTAGGGGCTGGAGGAGGTTACAGAGATAGGGAGGGTTGTAGGGGCTGGAGGAGGTTACAGAGATAGTAAGGGTGTCGGGGCTGGAGGAGGTTACATATAGGGAGGGTTGTAGGGGCTGGAGGAGGTTGCAGAGATAGTGAGGGTTGTAGGAGCTGGAGGAGGTTACAGAGATAGGGAGGGTTGTAGGGGCTGGAGGAGGTTACAGAATTTGGGAGGATTGTAGGGGCTGGAGGACATTACAGAGATAGGGAGGTTTGTAGGGGCTGGAGGAGGTTACAGAGATAGGGAAGTTTGTAGGGGCTGGAGGAGGTTACAGAATTTGGGCGGGTTGTAGGGGCTGGAGGAGGTTACAGAGATAGGGAGGGTTGTAGGGGCTGGAGGAGGTTACAGAGTTGGTAAGGGTGTCGGGGCTGGAGGAGGTTACATATAGGGAGGGTTGTAGGGGCTGGAAGAGGTTAAAGAGATAGGGAGGGTTGTAGGGGCTGGAGGAGATTACAGAGATAGGGAGGGTTGTAGGGGCTGGAGGAGGTTACAGAGATAGTAAGGGTGTTGGGGCTGGAGGAGGTTATAGAGATAGGGAGGGTGGAAGGGGCTGGAGGAGGTTGCAGAGATAGGGAGGGTTGTAGGGGCTGGAGGAGGTAACAGAGATAGGGAGGATTGTATGGGCTGGAGGAGGTAACAGAGATGGGGAGGGGTGTAGGGGCTGGAGGAGGTTACGGAGATAGCGAGGGGTGTCGGGGGCTGGAGGAGGTTACAGAGATAGGGAGGGTTGTAGGGGCTGGAGGAGGTTGCAGAGATAGGGAGGGTTGTAGGGTTGGAGGAGGTTACAGAAATAGGGAGGATTGTATAGGCTGGAGGAGGTTACAGAGATAAGGCGGGGTTCAGGGGCTGGAGTAGGTTACAGAGATAGGGAGGGTTGTAGGGGCTGGAGGACGTTACAGAGATAGGGAGGATTATATGGGCTGGAGGAGGTTACAGAGATAGGGAGGTTTGTAGGGGCTGGACAAGGTTACAGAGATAGGGAGGGGTGTAGCGGCTGGAGGAGGTTACAGAGATAGGGAGGTTTGTAGGGGCTGGAGGAGGTTACAGAGATAGGGAGGATTGTATGGGCCGGAGGAGGTTACAGAGATAGGGAGGTTTGTAGGGGCTGGAGGAGGTTACAGAGATAGGGAGGGTTGAAGGGGCTGGAGGAGGTTACAGAGATAGGGAGGGTTGTAGGGGCTGGAAGAGGTTACAGACGTAGGGAGGGTATTGAAGATGGAGGAGGTTAGAGATAGCAAGGGGTGTCGGGGGCTGGAGGAGGTTACAGAGATAGGGAGGGTAGTAGGGGCTGGAGGAAGTTACAGAGATAGGGAGGGTTGTAGGGGCTGGAGTAAATTACACAGATAGGGAGGGTTGTAGGGGCTGGAGCAGGTTACAGAGATAGGGAGGGGTGTAGGGGCTGGAGGAGGTTACAGAAATAGGGTTGTAGGGACTGGTGGATGTTACAGAGATAGGGAGGGTTGTAGGGGCTGGAGGAGGTTACAGAGATAGGGAGGGCTGTAGGGGCTCGAGGAGGTTACAGGGATAGGGAGGGTATTGAAAATGGAGGAGGTTACAGAGATAGGGTTGTAGGGGCTGGAGTCGGTTACAGAGATAGGGAGGGGTGTCGGGGCTGGAGGAGGTAACAGAAATAGGGAGGGTTGTAGGGGCTGGAGTAGGTTACAGAGATAGGGAGGGTTGTAGGGCCTGGAGGAGGTTACAGAGATAGGGAGGGGTGTCGGGGCTGGAGGAGGTTACAGAGATAGGGAGGTTTGTAGGGGCTGGAGCAGGTTACAGAGATAGGGAGTTTTGTAGGGGCTGGAGGATCTTACAGAATTTGTGAGGGTTGTAGGGGCTGGAGGAGGTTACAGAGATAGGGAGGGTTGTAGGGGCTGAAGGAGGTTACAGAGATAGTAAGGGTGTCGGTGCTGGAGGAGGTTACAGAATTTGGGAGGGTTGTAGGGGCTGGAGGAGGTTACAGAGATAGGGAGGTTTGTAGGGGCTGGAGGAGGTTAGGAAGAGGTTACAGAGATAGGGAGGTTTGTAGTGGCTGGAGGAGGTTACAGAGATAGGGAGGTTTGTAGGGGCTGGAGGAGGTTACAGAATTTGGGAGGGTTGTAGGGGCTGGAGGAGGTTACAGAGATAGGGAGGGTTGTAGGGGCTGGAGGAGGTTACAGAGATAGTAAGGGTGTCGGGGCTGGAGGAGGTTACATATAGGGAGGGTTGTAGGGGCTGGAGGATGTTGCAGAGATAGGGAGGGTTGTAGGAGCTGGAGGAGGTTACAGAGATAGGGAGGGTTGTAGGAGCTGGAGGAGGTTACAGAGATAGGGAGGGTTGTAGGGGCTGGAGGATGTTACTGAATTTGGGAGGGTTGTAGGGGCTGGAGGACATTACAGAGATAGGGAGGTTTGTAGGGGCTGGAGGAGGTTAACGAGATAGTAAGGGTGTCGGGGCTGGAGGAGTTTACAGAATTTGGGAGGGATGTAGGGGCTGGAGAACATTACAGAGATAGGGAGGTTTGTAGGGGCTGGAGGAGGTTAATGAGATAGGGAAGAGTTGTATGGGGTTGAAGGAGGTTACAGAGATAGGGAGGGTTGTAGGAGCTGGAGGAGGTTACAGAAATAGGGAAGGTTATAGGAGCTGGAGGAGGTTACAGAGATAGGGAGGGTTGTCGGGGCTGGAGGAGGTTACAGAGATAGTAAGGGTGTCGGGGCTGGAGGAGGTAACAGAGATAGGGAGGATTGTATGGGCTGGTGGAGGTTACAGAGATGGGGAGGGGTGTAGTGGCTGGAGGAGGTTACGGAGATAGCGAGGGGTTTCGGGGGCTGGAGGAGGTTACAGAGATAGGGAGGGTTGTAGGGGCTGGAGGAGGTTACAGAAATAGGGAGGATTGTATAGGCTGGAGAAGGTTACAGAGATAAGGCGGGGTTCAGGGGCTGGAGGAGGTTACAGATATAGGGAGGGTTGTAGGGGCTGGAGGAGGTTACAGAGATAGGGAGGATTATATGCGCTGGAGGAGGTTACAGAGATAGGGAGGTTTGTAGGGGCTGGAGGAGGTTACAGAGATAGGGAGGATTATATGGGCTGGAGGAGGTTACAGAGATAGGGAGGGTTGTAGGAGCTGGAGGAGGTTACAGAGATAGGGAGTGTTGTAGGGGCTGGAGGAGGTTACAGAATTTGGGAGGGTTGTAGGGGCTGGAGGAGGTTACAGAGATAGGGAGGATTGTAAGGGCTGGAGGAGGTTACAGAGAAAGGGAGCGTTGTTTGGGGTTGAAGGAGGTTACAGAGATAGGGAGGGTTGCAGGGGCTGGAGGAGGTTACAGAAATAGGAAGGTTTGTACGGGGTTGAAGGAGGTTACAGAGATAGGGAGGGTTGCAGGGGCTGAAGGAGGTTACAGAAATTGGGAGGGTTGTAGGGGCTGGAGGAGGTTACAGAGATAGGGAGGTTTGTAGGGGCTGGAGGAGGTTACAGAGATAGGGAGGTTTGTAGGGGCTGGAGGAGGTTACAGAGATAGGGAGGTTTTTAGGGGCTCGAGGAGGTTACAGAGATAGGGAGGTTTGTAGGGGCTGGAGGAGGTTACAGAATTTGGGAGGGTTGTAGGGGCTGGAGGAGGTGACAGAGTTAGGGAGGGTTGTAGGGGCTGGAGGAGGTTACAGAGATAGTAAGGGTGTCGGGGCTGGAGGAGGTTACATATAGGTAGGGTTGTAGGGGCTGGAGGAGGTTGCAGAGATAGGGAGTGTTGTAGGAGCTGGAGGAGGTTACAGAGATAGGGAGGGTTGTAGGGGCTGGAGGAGGTTACAGAATTTGGGAGGATTGTAGGGGCTGGAGGACATTACAGAGATAGGGAGGTTTGTAGGGGCTGGAGGAGGATAACGAGATAGTAAGGGTGTCGGGGCTGGAGGAGGTTACAGAATTTGGGAGGGTTGTAGGGGCTGGAGGACATTACAGAGATAGCGAGGTTTGTAGGGGCTGGAGGAGGTTACAGAGATAGGGAAGTTTGTAGGGGCTGGAGGAGGTTTCAGAATTTGGGAGGGTTGAAGGGGCTGGAGGAGGTTACAGAGATAGGGAGGATTGTAGGGGCTGGAGGAGGTTACAGAATTTGGGAGGGTTGTAGGGGCTGGAGGAGGTGACAGAGTTAGGGAGGGTTGTAGGGGCTGGAGGAGGTTACAGAGATAGTAAGGGTGTCGGGGCTGGAGGAGGTTACATATAGGTAGGGTTGTAGGGGCTGGAGGAGGTTGCAGAGATAGGGAGTGTTGTAGGAGCTGGAGGAGGTTACAGAGATAGGGAGGGTTGTAGGGGCTGGAGGAGGTTACAGAATTTGGGAGGATTGTAGGGGCTGGAGGACATTACAGAGATAGGGAGGTTTGTAGGGGCTGGAGGAGGATAACGAGATAGTAAGGGTGTCGGGGCTGGAGGAGGTTACAGAATTTGGGAGGGTTGTAGGGGCTGGAGGACATTACAGAGATAGCGAGGTTTGTAGGGGCTGGAGGAGGTTACAGAGATAGGGAAGTTTGTAGGGGCTGGAGGAGGTTTCAGAATTTGGGAGGGTTGAAGGGGCTGGAGGAGGTTACAGAGATAGGGAGGGTTGTAGGGGCTGGAGGAGGTTACAGAGATAGTAAGGGTGTCGGGGCTGGAGGAGGTTACATATAGGGAGGGTTGTAGGGGCTGGAGGAGGTTGCAGAGATAGGGAGGGTTTTAGGAGCTGGAGGAGGTTACAGAGATAGGGAGGTTTGTAGGGGCTGGAGGAGGTTAACGAGATAGTAAGGGTGGCGGGGCTGGAGGAGGTTACAGAATTTGGGAGGTTTGTAGAGGCTGGAGGACATTACAGAGATAGGGAGGTTTGTAGGGGCTGGAGGAGGTTAACGAGATAGGGAAGGGTTGTATGGGGTTGAAGGAGGTTACAGAGATAGGGAGGGTTGTAGGAGCTGGAGGAGGTTACAGAAATAGGGAATGTTGTAGGAGCTGGAGGAGGTTAAAGAGATAGGGAGGGTTGTAGGGGCTGGAGGAGATTACAGAGATAGGTAGGGTTGTAGGGGCTGGAGGAGGTTACAGAGATAGTAAGGGTGTTGGGGCTGGAGGAGGTAACAGAGATAGGGAGGATTGTATGGGCTGGAGGAGGTTACAGAGATGGGGAGGGGTGTAGGGGCTGGAGGAGGTTACGGAGATAGCGAGGGGTGTCGGGGGCTGGAGGAGGTTACAGAGATAGGGAGGGTTGTAGGGGCTGGAGGAGGTTACAGAGATAGGGAGGGTTGTAGGGGCTGGAGGAGGTTACAGAAATAGGGAGGATTGTATAGGCTGGAGGAGGTTACAGAGATAGGGAGGATTATATGGGCTGGAGGAGGTTACAGAGATAGGGAGGTTTGTAGGGGCTGGACAAGGTTACAGAGATAGGGAGGGTTGTAGGGGCTGGAGGAGGTTACAGAGATAGGGAGGGGTGTCGGGGGCTGGAGGAGGTTACAGAGATAGGGAGGGTTGTAGGGGCTGGAGTAGGTTACAGAGATAGGGAGGGTTGTAGGGGCTGGAGCAGGTTACAGAGATAGGGAGGGGTGTAGGGGCTGGAGGAGGTTACAGAAATAGGGTTGTAGGGGCTGGAGGAGGTTACAGAGATAGTAAGGGTGTCGGGGCTGGAGGAGGTTACATATAGGGAGGGTTGAAGGGGCTGGAGGAGGTTGCAGAGATAGGGAGGGTTGTAGGAGCTGGAGGAGGTTACAGAGATAGGGAGGGTTGTAGGGGCTGGAGGAGGTTACAGAATTTGCGAGGGATGTAGGGGCTGGAGGACCTTACAGAGATAGGGAGGTTTGTAGGGGCTGGAGGAGGTTAACGAGATAGTAAGGCTGTCGGGGCTGGAGGAGGTTACAGAATTTGGGAGGGTTGTAGGGGCTGGAGGACATTACAGAGATAGGGAGGTTTGTCGGGGCTGGTGGAGGGTAACGAGATAGGGAAGGGTTGTATGGGGTTGAAGGAGGTTACAGAGATAGGGAGGGTTGTAGGAGCTGGAGGAGGTTACAGAGATAGGTAGGGTTGTAGGGGCTGGCGGAGGTTTCAGAGATAGGGAGGGGTGTAGCGGCTGGAGGAGGTTACAGAGATAGGGAGGTTTGTAGGGGCTGGATGAGGTTACAGAGATAAGGCGGGGTTCAGGGGCTGGAGCAGGTTACAGAGATAGGGAGGGTTGTAGGGGCTGGAGGAGGTTACAGAGATTGGGAGGATTATATGGGCTGGAGGAGGTTACAGAGATAGGGAGGTTTGTAGGGGCTGGAGGAGGTTACAGAGATAGGGAGGGTTGTAGGGGCTGGAGGAGGTTACAGAGATAGGGAGGGCTGTAGCGGCTGGAGGAGGTTACAGAGATAGGGAGGTTTGTAGGGGCTGGAGGAGGTTACAGAGATAGGGAGGATTGTATGGGCCGGAGGAGGTTACAGAGATAGGGAGGTTTGTAGGGGCTGGAGGAGGTTACAGAGATAGGGAGGGTTGTAGGGGCTGGAGTAGGTTACATAGATAGGGAGGGTTGTAGGGGCTGGAGGAGGTTACAGAGGTAGGGAGGGTATTGAAGATGGAGGAGGTTAGAGATAGCAAGGGGTGTCGGGGGCTGGAGGAGGTTACAGAGATAGGGAGGGTTGTAGGGGCTGGAGGAAGTTACAGAGATAGGGAGGGTTGTAGGGGCTGGAGTAGGTTACAGAGATAGGGAGGGTTGTAGGGGCTGGAGCAGGTTACAGAGATAGGGAGGGGTGTAGGGGCTGGAGGAGGTTACAGAGATAGGGAGGGTTGTAGGGCCTGGAGGAGGTTACAGAGATAGGGAGGGGCGTCGGGGCTGGAGGAGGTTACAGAGATAGGGAGGTTTGTAGGGGCTGGAGGAGGTTAACGAGATAGGGAATTGTTGTATGGGGTTGAAGGAGGTTACAGAGATAGGGAGGGTTGTAGGAGCTGGAGGAGGTTACAGAAATTGGGAATGTTGTAGGAGCTGGAGGAGGTTACAGAGATAGGGAGGGTTGTAGGGGCTGGAGGAGATTACAGAGATAGTGAGGGTTGTAGGGGCTGGAGGAGGTTACAGAGATAGTAAGGGTGTCGGGGCTGGAGGAGGTAACAGAGATAGGGAGGATTGTATGGGCTGGAGGAGGTTACATAGATGGGGAGGGGTGTAGGGGCTTGAGGAGGTTACAGAGATAAGGCGGGGTTCAGGGGCTGGAGTAGGTTACAGAGATAGGGAGGGTTGTAGGGGCTGGAGGACGTTACAGAGATATGGAGGATTATATGGGCTGGAGGAGGTTACAGAGATAGGGAGGTTTGTAGGGGCTAGACAAGGTTACAGAGATAGGGAGGGGTGTAGCGGCTGGAGGAGGTTACAGAGATAGGGAGGTTTGTAGGGGCTGGAGGAGGTTACAGAGATAGGGAGGATTGTATGGGCCGGAGGAGGTTACAGAGATAGGGAGGTTTGTAGGGGCTGGAGGAGGTTACAGAGATAGGGAGGGTTGTAGGGGCTGGAGGAGGTTACAGAGATAGGGAGGGTTGTAGGGGCTGGAAGAGGTTACAGAGATAGGGAGGGGTGTCGGGGCTGGAGGAGGTTACAGAGATAGGGAGGATTGTAGGGGCTGGAGGAGGTTACAGAGATACGGAAAGTTGTAGGGACTGGAGGAGGTTACAGAGATAGGGAGGGGTGTCGGGGCTGGAGGAGGTTACAGAAATAGGGAGCGTTGTAGGGGCTGGAGTAGGTTACAGAGATAGGGAGGGTTGTAGGGGCTGGAGGAGGTTACAGAATTTGGGAGGGTTGTAGGGGCTGGAGGAGGTTACAGAGATAGGGAGGGTTGTAGGGGCTGGAGGAGGTTACAGAGATAGTAAGGGTGTTGGGGCTGGAGGAGGTTACATATAGGGAGGGTTGTAGGGGCTAGAGGAGGTTGCAGAGATAGGGAGGGTTGTAGGAGCTGGAGGAGGTTACAGAGATAGGGAGGTTTGTACGGGCTGGAGGAGGTTACAGAATTTGGGAGGGTTGTAGGGGCTGGAGGAGGTTACATAGATAGGGAGGTTTGTAGGGGCTAGAGGAGGTTACAGAGATAGGGAGGTTTGTAAGGGCTGGAGGAGGTTACAGAGAAAGGGAGGGTTGTTTGGGGTTGAAGGAGGTTACAGAGATAGGCAGGGTTGCAGGGGCTGGAGGAGGTTACAGAAATAGGAAGGGTTGTACGGGGTTGAAGGAGGTTACAGAGATAGGGAGGGGTGCAGGGGCTGAAGGAGGTTACAGAATTTGGGAGGGTTGTAGGGGCTGGAGGAGGTTACAGAGATAGGGAGGTTTGTAGGGGCTGGAGGAGGTTACAGACATAGGGAGGTTTGTAGGGGCTGGAGGAGGTTACAGAGATAGGGAGGTTTTTAGGGGCTGGAGGAGGTTACAGAGATAGGGAGGTTTGTAGTGCTGGAGGAGGTTACAGAGATAGGGAGGTTTGTAGGGGCTGGAGGAGGTAACAGAAATTGGGAGGGTTGTAGGGGCTGGAGGAGGTTACAGAGATAGGGAGGGTTGTAGGGGCTGGAGGAGGTTACAGAGATAGTAAGGGTGTCGGGGCTGGAGGAGGTTACATATAGGGAGGGTTGTAGGGGCTGGAGGAGGTTGCAGAGATAGGGAGGGTTGTAGGGGCTGGAGGAGGTTACAGAATTTGGGAGGATTGTAGGGGCTGGAGGACATTACAGAGATAGGGAGGTTTGTAGGGGCTGGAGGAGGTTACAGAGATAGGGAAGTTTGTAGGGGCTGGAGGAGGTTACAGAATTTGGGCGGGTTGTAGGGGCTGGAGGAGGTTACAGAGATAGGGAGGGTTGTAGGGGCTGGAGGAGGTTACAGAGTTGGTAAGGGTGTCGGGGCTGGAGGAGGTTACATATAGGGAGGGTTGTAGGGGCTGGAAGAGGTTAAAGAGATAGGGAGGGTTGTAGGGGCTGGAGGAGATTACAGAGATAGGGAGGGTTGTAGGGGCTGGAGGAGGTTACAGAGATAGTAAGGGTGTTGGGGCTGGAGGAGGTTATAGAGATAGGGAGGGTGGAAGGGGCTGGAGGAGGTTGCAGAGATAGGGAGGGTTGTAGGGGCTGGAGGAGGTAACAGAGATAGGGAGGATTGTATGGGCTGGAGGAGGTAACAGAGATGGGGAGGGGTGTAGGGGCTGGAGGAGGTTACGGAGATAGCGAGGGGTGTCGGGGGCTGGAGGAGGTTACAGAGATAGGGAGGGTTGTAGGGGCTGGAGGAGGTTGCAGAGATAGGGAGGGTTGTAGGGTTGGAGGAGGTTACAGAAATAGGGAGGATTGTATAGGCTGGAGGAGGTTACAGAGATAAGGCGGGGTTCAGGGGCTGGAGTAGGTTACAGAGATAGGGAGGGTTGTAGGGGCTGGAGGACGTTACAGAGATAGGGAGGATTATATGGGCTGGAGGAGGTTACAGAGATAGGGAGGTTTGTAGGGGCTGGACAAGGTTACAGAGATAGGGAGGGGTGTAGCGGCTGGAGGAGGTTACAGAGATAGGGAGGTTTGTAGGGGCTGGAGGAGGTTACAGAGATAGGGAGGATTGTATGGGCCGGAGGAGGTTACAGAGATAGGGAGGTTTGTAGGGGCTGGAGGAGGTTACAGAGATAGGGAGGGTTGAAGGGGCTGGAGGAGGTTACAGAGATAGGGAGGGTTGTAGGGGCTGGAAGAGGTTACAGACGTAGGGAGGGTATTGAAGATGGAGGAGGTTAGAGATAGCAAGGGGTGTCGGGGGCTGGAGGAGGTTACAGAGATAGGGAGGGTAGTAGGGGCTGGAGGAAGTTACAGAGATAGGGAGGGTTGTAGGGGCTGGAGTAAATTACACAGATAGGGAGGGTTGTAGGGGCTGGAGCAGGTTACAGAGATAGGGAGGGGTGTAGGGGCTGGAGGAGGTTACAGAAATAGGGTTGTAGGGACTGGTGGATGTTACAGAGATAGGGAGGGTTGTAGGGGCTGGAGGAGGTTACAGAGATAGGGAGGGCTGTAGGGGCTCGAGGAGGTTACAGGGATAGGGAGGGTATTGAAAATGGAGGAGGTTACAGAGATAGGGTTGTAGGGGCTGGAGTCGGTTACAGAGATAGGGAGGGGTGTCGGGGCTGGAGGAGGTAACAGAAATAGGGAGGGTTGTAGGGGCTGGAGTAGGTTACAGAGATAGGGAGGGTTGTAGGGCCTGGAGGAGGTTACAGAGATAGGGAGGGGTGTCGGGGCTGGAGGAGGTTACAGAGATAGGGAGGTTTGTAGGGGCTGGAGCAGGTTACAGAGATAGGGAGTTTTGTAGGGGCTGGAGGATCTTACAGAATTTGTGAGGGTTGTAGGGGCTGGAGGAGGTTACAGAGATAGGGAGGGTTGTAGGGGCTGAAGGAGGTTACAGAGATAGTAAGGGTGTCGGTGCTGGAGGAGGTTACAGAATTTGGGAGGGTTGTAGGGGCTGGAGGAGGTTACAGAGATAGGGAGGTTTGTAGGGGCTGGAGGAGGTTAGGAAGAGGTTACAGAGATAGGGAGGTTTGTAGTGGCTGGAGGAGGTTACAGAGATAGGGAGGTTTGTAGGGGCTGGAGGAGGTTACAGAATTTGGGAGGGTTGTAGGGGCTGGAGGAGGTTACAGAGATAGGGAGGGTTGTAGGGGCTGGAGGAGGTTACAGAGATAGTAAGGGTGTCGGGGCTGGAGGAGGTTACATATAGGGAGGGTTGTAGGGGCTGGAGGATGTTGCAGAGATAGGGAGGGTTGTAGGAGCTGGAGGAGGTTACAGAGATAGGGAGGGTTGTAGGAGCTGGAGGAGGTTACAGAGATAGTGAGGGTTGTAGGGGCTGGAGGATGTTACAGAATTTGGGAGGGTTGTAGGGGCTGGAGGACATTACAGAGATAGGGAGGTTTGTAGGGGCTGGAGGAGGTTAACGAGATAGTAAGGGTGTCGGGGCTGGAGGAGTTTACAGAATTTGGGAGGGATGTAGGGGCTGGAGAACATTACAGAGATAGGGAGGTTTGTAGGGGCTGGAGGAGGTTAATGAGATAGGGAAGAGTTGTATGGGGTTGAAGGAGGTTACAGAGATAGGGAGGGTTGTAGGAGCTGGAGGAGGTTACAGAAATAGGGAAGGTTATAGGAGCTGGAGGAGGTTACAGAGATAGGGAGGGTTGTCGGGGCTGGAGGAGGTTACAGAGATAGTAAGGGTGTCGGGGCTGGAGGAGGTAACAGAGATAGGGAGGATTGTATGGGCTGGTGGAGGTTACAGAGATGGGGAGGGGTGTAGTGGCTGGAGGAGGTTACGGAGATAGCGAGGGGTTTCGGGGGCTGGAGGAGGTTACAGAGATAGGGAGGGTTGTAGGGGCTGGAGGAGGTTACAGAAATAGGGAGGATTGTATAGGCTGGAGAAGGTTACAGAGATAAGGCGGGGTTCAGGGGCTGGAGGAGGTTACAGATATAGGGAGGGTTGTAGGGGCTGGAGGAGGTTACAGAGATAGGGAGGATTATATGCGCTGGAGGAGGTTACAGAGATAGGGAGGTTTGTAGGGGCTGGAGGAGGTTACAGAGATAGGGAGGATTATATGGGCTGGAGGAGGTTACAGAGATAGGGAGGGTTGTAGGAGCTGGAGGAGGTTACAGAGATAGGGAGTGTTGTAGGGGCTGGAGGAGGTTACAGAATTTGGGAGGGTTGTAGGGGCTGGAGGAGGTTACAGAGATAGGGAGGATTGTAAGGGCTGGAGGAGGTTACAGAGAAAGGGAGCGTTGTTTGGGGTTGAAGGAGGTTACAGAGATAGGGAGGGTTGCAGGGGCTGGAGGAGGTTACAGAAATAGGAAGGTTTGTACGGGGTTGAAGGAGGTTACAGAGATAGGGAGGGTTGCAGGGGCTGAAGGAGGTTACAGAAATTGGGAGGGTTGTAGGGGCTGGAGGAGGTTACAGAGATAGGGAGGTTTGTAGGGGCTGGAGGAGGTTACAGAGATAGGGAGGTTTGTAGGGGCTGGAGGAGGTTACAGAGATAGGGAGGTTTTTAGGGGCTCGAGGAGGTTACAGAGATAGGGAGGTTTGTAGGGGCTGGAGGAGGTTACAGAATTTGGGAGGGTTGTAGGGGCTGGAGGAGGTGACAGAGTTAGGGAGGGTTGTAGGGGCTGGAGGAGGTTACAGAGATAGTAAGGGTGTCGGGGCTGGAGGAGGTTACATATAGGTAGGGTTGTAGGGGCTGGAGGAGGTTGCAGAGATAGGGAGTGTTGTAGGAGCTGGAGGAGGTTACAGAGATAGGGAGGGTTGTAGGGGCTGGAGGAGGTTACAGAATTTGGGAGGATTGTAGGGGCTGGAGGACATTACAGAGATAGGGAGGTTTGTAGGGGCTGGAGGAGGATAACGAGATAGTAAGGGTGTCGGGGCTGGAGGAGGTTACAGAATTTGGGAGGGTTGTAGGGGCTGGAGGACATTACAGAGATAGCGAGGTTTGTAGGGGCTGGAGGAGGTTACAGAGATAGGGAAGTTTGTAGGGGCTGGAGGAGGTTTCAGAATTTGGGAGGGTTGAAGGGGCTGGAGGAGGTTACAGAGATAGGGAGGATTGTAGGGGCTGGAGGAGGTTACAGAATTTGGGAGGGTTGTAGGGGCTGGAGGAGGTGACAGAGTTAGGGAGGGTTGTAGGGGCTGGAGGAGGTTACAGAGATAGTAAGGGTGTCGGGGCTGGAGGAGGTTACATATAGGTAGGGTTGTAGGGGCTGGAGGAGGTTGCAGAGATAGGGAGTGTTGTAGGAGCTGGAGGAGGTTACAGAGATAGGGAGGGTTGTAGGGGCTGGAGGAGGTTACAGAATTTGGGAGGATTGTAGGGGCTGGAGGACATTACACAGATAGGGAGGTTTGTAGGGGCTGGAGGAGGATAACGAGATAGTAAGGGTGTCGGGGCTGGAGGAGGTTACAGAATTTGGGAGGGTTGTAGGGGCTGGAGGACATTACAGAGATAGCGAGGTTTGTAGGGGCTGGAGGAGGTTACAGAGATAGGGAAGTTTGTAGGGGCTGGAGGAGGTTTCAGAATTTGGGAGGGTTGAAGGGGCTGGAGGAGGTTACAGAGATAGGGAGGGTTGTAGGGGCTGGAGGAGGTTACAGAGATAGTAAGGGTGTCGGGGCTGGAGGAGGTTACATATAGGGAGGGTTGTAGGGGCTGGAGGAGGTTGCAGAGATAGGGAGGGTTTTAGGAGCTGGAGGAGGTTACAGAGATAGGGAGGTTTGTAGGGGCTGGAGGAGGTTAACGAGATAGTAAGGGTGGCGGGGCTGGAGGAGGTTACAGAATTTGGGAGGTTTGTAGAGGCTGGAGGACATTACAGAGATAGGGAGGTTTGTAGGGGCTGGAGGAGGTTAACGAGATAGGGAAGGGTTGTATGGGGTTGAAGGAGGTTACAGAGATAGGGAGGGTTGTAGGAGCTGGAGGAGGTTACAGAAATAGGGAATGTTGTAGGAGCTGGAGGAGGTTAAAGAGATAGGGAGGGTTGTAGGGGCTGGAGGAGATTACAGAGATAGGTAGGGTTGTAGGGGCTGGAGGAGGTTACAGAGATAGTAAGGGTGTTGGGGCTGGAGGAGGTAACAGAGATAGGGAGGATTGTATGGGCTGGAGGAGGTTACAGAGATGGGGAGGGGTGTAGGGGCTGGAGGAGGTTACGGAGATAGCGAGGGGTGTCGGGGGCTGGAGGAGGTTACAGAGATAGGGAGGGTTGTAGGGGCTGGAGGAGGTTACAGAGATAGGGAGGGTTGTAGGGGCTGGAGGAGGTTACAGAAATAGGGAGGATTGTATAGGCTGGAGGAGGTTACAGAGATAGGGAGGATTATATGGGCTGGAGGAGGTTACAGAGATAGGGAGGTTTGTAGGGGCTGGACAAGGTTACAGAGATAGGGAGGGTTGTAGGGGCTGGAGGAGGTTACAGAGATAGGGAGGGGTGTCGGGGGCTGGAGGAGGTTACAGAGATAGGGAGGGTTGTAGGGGCTGGAGTAGGTTACAGAGATAGGGAGGGTTGTAGGGGCTGGAGCAGGTTACAGAGATAGGGAGGGGTGTAGGGGCTGGAGGAGGTTACAGAAATAGGGTTGTAGGGGCTGGAGGAGGTTACAGAGATAGTAAGGGTGTCGGGGCTGGAGGAGGTTACATATAGGGAGGGTTGAAGGGGCTGGAGGAGGTTGCAGAGATAGGGAGGGTTGTAGGAGCTGGAGGAGGTTACAGAGATAGGGAGGGTTGTAGGGGCTGGAGGAGGTTACAGAATTTGCGAGGGATGTAGGGGCTGGAGGACCTTACAGAGATAGGGAGGTTTGTAGGGGCTGGAGGAGGTTAACGAGATAGTAAGGCTGTCGGGGCTGGAGGAGGTTACAGAATTTGGGAGGGTTGTAGGGGCTGGAGGACATTACAGAGATAGGGAGGTTTGTCGGGGCTGGTGGAGGGTAACGAGATAGGGAAGGGTTGTATGGGGTTGAAGGAGGTTACAGAGATAGGGAGGGTTGTAGGAGCTGGAGGAGGTTACAGAGATAGGTAGGGTTGTAGGGGCTGGCGGAGGTTTCAGAGATAGGGAGGGGTGTAGCGGCTGGAGGAGGTTACAGAGATAGGGAGGTTTGTAGGGGCTGGATGAGGTTACAGAGATAAGGCGGGGTTCAGGGGCTGGAGCAGGTTACAGAGATAGGGAGGGTTGTAGGGGCTGGAGGAGGTTACAGAGATTGGGAGGATTATATGGGCTGGAGGAGGTTACAGAGATAGGGAGGTTTGTAGGGGCTGGAGGAGGTTACAGAGATAGGGAGGGTTGTAGGGGCTGGAGGAGGTTACAGAGATAGGGAGGGCTGTAGCGGCTGGAGGAGGTTACAGAGATAGGGAGGTTTGTAGGGGCTGGAGGAGGTTACAGAGATAGGGAGGATTGTATGGGCCGGAGGAGGTTACAGAGATAGGGAGGTTTGTAGGGGCTGGAGGAGGTTACAGAGATAGGGAGGGTTGTAGGGGCTGGAGTAGGTTACATAGATAGGGAGGGTTGTAGGGGCTGGAGGAGGTTACAGAGGTAGGGAGGGTATTGAAGATGGAGGAGGTTAGAGATAGCAAGGGGTGTCGGGGGCTGGAGGAGGTTACAGAGATAGGGAGGGTTGTAGGGGCTGGAGGAAGTTACAGAGATAGGGAGGGTTGTAGGGGCTGGAGTAGGTTACAGAGATAGGGAGGGTTGTAGGGGCTGGAGCAGGTTACAGAGATAGGGAGGGGTGTAGGGGCTGGAGGAGGTTACAGAGATAGGGAGGGTTGTAGGGCCTGGAGGAGGTTACAGAGATAGGGAGGGGCGTCGGGGCTGGAGGAGGTTACAGAGATAGGGAGGTTTGTAGGGGCTGGAGGAGGTTAACGAGATAGGGAATTGTTGTATGGGGTTGAAGGAGGTTACAGAGATAGGGAGGGTTGTAGGAGCTGGAGGAGGTTACAGAAATTGGGAATGTTGTAGGAGCTGGAGGAGGTTACAGAGATAGGGAGGGTTGTAGGGGCTGGAGGAGATTACAGAGATAGTGAGGGTTGTAGGGGCTGGAGGAGGTTACAGAGATAGTAAGGGTGTCGGGGCTGGAGGAGGTAACAGAGATAGGGAGGATTGTATGGGCTGGAGGAGGTTACATAGATGGGGAGGGGTGTAGGGGCTTGAGGAGGTTACAGAGATAAGGCGGGGTTCAGGGGCTGGAGTAGGTTACAGAGATAGGGAGGGTTGTAGGGGCTGGAGGACGTTACAGAGATATGGAGGATTATATGGGCTGGAGGAGGTTACAGAGATAGGGAGGTTTGTAGGGGCTAGACAAGGTTACAGAGATAGGGAGGGGTGTAGCGGCTGGAGGAGGTTACAGAGATAGGGAGGTTTGTAGGGGCTGGAGGAGGTTACAGAGATAGGGAGGATTGTATGGGCCGGAGGAGGTTACAGAGATAGGGAGGTTTGTAGGGGCTGGAGGAGGTTACAGAGATAGGGAGGGTTGTAGGGGCTGGAGGAGGTTACAGAGATAGGGAGGGTTGTAGGGGCTGGAAGAGGTTACAGACGTAGGGAGGGTATTGAAGATGGAGGAGGTTAGAGATAGCAAGGGGTGTCGGGGGCTGGAGGAGGTTACAGAGATAGGGAGGGTAGTAGGGGCTGGAGGAAGTTACAGAGATAGGGAGGGTTGTAGGGGCTGGAGTAAATTACACAGATAGGGAGGGTTGTAGGGGCTGGAGCAGGTTACAGAGATAGGGAGGGGTGTAGGGGCTGGAGGAGGTTACAGAAATAGGGTTGTAGGGGCTGGAGGATGTTACAGAGATAGGGAGGGTTGTAGGGGCTGGAGGAGGTTACAGAGATAGGGAGGGCTGTAGGGGCTCGAGGAGGTTACAGGGATAGGGAGGGTATTGAAAATGGAGGAGGTTACAGAGATAGGGTTGTAGGGGCTGGAGTCGGTTACAGAGATAGGGAGGGGTGTCGGGGCTGGAGGAGGTAACAGAAATAGGGAGGGTTGTAGGGGCTGGAGTAGGTTACAGAGATAGGGAGGGTTGTAGGGCCTGGAGGAGGTTACAGAGATAGGGAGGGGTGTCGGGGCTGGAGGAGGTTACAGAGATAGGGAGGTTTGTAGGGGCTGGAGCAGGTTACAGAGATAGGGAGTTTTGTAGGGGCTGGAGGATCTTAGAGAATTTGTGAGGGTTGTAGGGGCTGGAGGAGGTTACAGAGATAGGGAGGGTTGTAGGGGCTGAAGGAGGTTACAGAGATAGTAAGGGTGTCGGTGCTGGAGGAGGTTACAGAATTTGGGAGGGTTGTAGGGGCTGGAGGAGGTTACAGAGATAGGGAGGTTTGTAGGGGCTGGAGGAGGTTAGGAAGAGGTTACAGAGATAGGGAGGTTTGTAGTGGCTGGAGGAGGTTACAGAGATAGGGAGGTTTGTAGGGGCTGGAGGAGGTTACAGAATTTGGGAGGGTTGTAGGGGCTGGAGGAGGTTACAGAGATAGGGAGGGTTGTAGGGGCTGGAGGAGGTTACAGAGATAGTAAGGGTGTCGGGGCTGGAGGAGGTTACATATAGGGAGGGTTGTAGGGGCTGGAGGATGTTGCAGAGATAGGGAGGGTTGTAGGAGCTGGAGGAGGTTACAGAGATAGGGAGGGTTGTAGGAGCTGGAGGAGGTTACAGAGATAGGGAGGGTTGTAGGGGCTGGAGGATGTTACAGAATTTGGGAGGGTTGTAGGGGCTGGAGGACATTACAGAGATAGGGAGGTTTGTAGGGGCTGGAGGAGGTTAACGAGATAGTAAGGGTGTCGGGGCTGGAGGAGTTTACAGAATTTGTGAGGGATGTAGGGGCTGGAGAACATTACAGAGATAGGGAGGTTTGTAGGGGCTGAGGGGGTTAATGAGATAGGGAAGAGTTGTATGGGGTTGAAGGAGGTTACAGAGATAGGGAGGGTTGTAGGAGCTGGAGGAGGTTACAGAAATAGGGAAGGTTATAGGAGCTGGAGGAGGTTACAGAGATAGGGAGGGTTGTCGGGGCTGGAGGAGGTTACAGAGATAGTAAGGGTGTCGGGGCTGGAGGAGGTAACAGAGATAGGGAGGATTGTATGGGCTGGTGGAGGTTACAGAGATGGGGAGGGGTGTAGTGGCTGGAGGAGGTTACGGAGATAGCGAGGGGTTTCGGGGGCTGGAGGAGGTTACAGAGATAGGGAGGGTTGTAGGGGCTGGAGGAGGTTACAGAAATAGGGAGGATTGTATAGGCTGGAGAAGGTTACAGAGATAAGGCGGGGTTCAGGGGCTGGAGGAGGTTACAGATATAGGGAGGGTTGTAGGGGCTGGAGGAGGTTACAGAGATAGGGAGGATTATATGCGCTGGAGGAGGTTACAGAGATAGGGAGGTTTGTAGGGGCTGGAGGAGGTTACAGAGATAGGGAGGATTATATGGGCTGGAGGAGGTTACAGAGATAGGGAGTGTTGTAGGAGCTGGAGGAGGTTACAGAGATAGGGAGTGTTGTAGGGGCTGGAGGAGGTTACAGAATTTGGGAGGGTTGTAGGGGCTGGAGGAGGTTACAGAGATAGGGAGGATTGTAAGGGCTGGAGGAGGTTACAGAGAAAGGGAGCGTTGTTTGGGGTTGAAGGAGGTTACAGAGATAGGGAGGGTTGCAGGGGCTGGAGGAGGTTACAGAAATAGGAAGGTTTGTACGGGGTTGAAGGAGGTTACAGAGATAGGGAGGGTTGCAGGGGCTGAAGGAGGTTACAGAAATTGGGAGGGTTGTAGGGGCTGGAGGAGGTTGCAGAGATAGGGAGTGTTGTAGGAGCTGGAGGAGGTTACAGAGATAGGGAGGGTTGTAGGGGCTGGAGGAGGTTACAGAATTTGGGAGGATTGTAGGGGCTGGAGGACATTACAGAGATAGGGAGGTTTGTAGGGGCTGGAGGAGGATAACGAGATAGTAAGGGTGTCGGGGCTGGAGGAGGTTACAGAATTTGGGAGGGTTGTAGGGGCTGGAGGACATTACAGAGATAGCGAGGTTTGTAGGGGCTGGAGGAGGTTACAGAGATAGGGAAGTTTGTAGGGGCTGGAGGAGGTTTTAGAATTTGGGAGGGTTGAAGGGGCTGGAGGAGGTTACAGAGATAGGGAGGGTTGTAGGGGCTGGAGGAGGTTACAGAGATAGTAAGGGTGTCGGGGCTGGAGGAGGTTACATATAGGGAGGGTTGTAGGGGCTGGAGGAGGTTGCAGAGATAGGGAGGGTTTTAGGAGCTGGAGGAGGTTACAGAGATAGGGAGGTTTGTAGGGGCTGGAGGAGGTTAACGAGATAGTAAGGGTGGCGGGGCTGGAGGAGGTTACAGAATTTGGGAGGTTTGTAGAGGCTGGAGGACATTACAGAGATAGGGAGGTTTGTAGGGGCTGGAGGAGGTTAACGAGATAGGGAAGGGTTGTATGGGGTTGAAGGAGGTTACAGAGATAGGGAGGGTTGTAGGAGCTGGAGGAGGTTACAGAAATAGGGAATGTTGTAGGAGCTGGAGGAGGTTAAAGAGATAGGGAGGGTTGTAGGGGCTGGAGGAGATTACAGAGATAGGTAGGGTTGTAGGGGCTGGAGGAGGTTACAGAGATAGTAAGGGTGTTGGGGCTGGAGGAGGTAACAGAGATAGGGAGGATTGTATGGGCTGGAGGAGGTTACAGAGATGGGGAGGGGTGTAGGGGCTGGAGGAGGTTACGGAGATAGCGAGGGGTGTCGGGGGCTGGAGGAGGTTACAGAGATAGGGAGGGTTGTAGGGGCTGGAGGAGGTTACAGAGATAGGGAGGGTTGTAGGGGCTGGAGGAGGTTACAGAAATAGGGAGGATTGTATAGGCTGGAGGAGGTTACAGAGATAGGGAGGATTATATGGGCTGGAGGAGGTTACAGAGATAGGGAGGTTTGTAGGGGCTGGACAAGGTTACAGAGATAGGGAGGGTTGTAGGGGCTGGAGGAGGTTACAGAGATAGGGAGGGGTGTCGGGGGCTGGAGGAGGTTACAGAGATAGGGAGGGTTGTAGGGGCTGGAGTAGGTTACAGAGATAGGGAGGGTTGTAGGGGCTGGAGCAGGTTACAGAGATAGGGAGGGGTGTAGGGGCTGGAGGAGGTTACAGAAATAGGGTTGTAGGGGCTGGAGGAGGTTACAGAGATAGTAAGGGTGTCGGGGCTGGAGGAGGTTACATATAGGGAGGGTTGAAGGGGCTGGAGGAGGTTGCAGAGATAGGGAGGGTTGTAGGAGCTGGAGGAGGTTACAGAGATAGGGAGGGTTGTAGGGGCTGGAGGAGGTTACAGAATTTGCGAGGGATGTAGGGGCTGGAGGACCTTACAGAGATAGGGAGGTTTGTAGGGGCTGGAGGAGGTTAACGAGATAGTAAGGCTGTCGGGGCTGGAGGAGGTTACAGAATTTGGGAGGGTTGTAGGGGCTGGAGGACATTACAGAGATAGGGAGGTTTGTCGGGGCTGGTGGAGGGTAACGAGATAGGGAAGGGTTGTATGGGGTTGAAGGAGGTTACAGAGATAGGGAGGGTTGTAGGAGCTGGAGGAGGTTACAGAGATAGGTAGGGTTGTAGGGGCTGGCGGAGGTTTCAGAGATAGGGAGGGGTGTAGCGGCTGGAGGAGGTTACAGAGATAGGGAGGTTTGTAGGGGCTGGATGAGGTTACAGAGATAAGGCGGGGTTCAGGGGCTGGAGCAGGTTACAGAGATAGGGAGGGTTGTAGGGGCTGGAGGAGGTTACAGAGACTGGGAGGATTATATGGGCTGGAGGAGGTTACAGAGATAGGGAGGTTTGTAGGGGCTGGAGGAGGTTACAGAGATAGGGAGGGTTGTAGGGGCTGGAGGAGGTTACAGAGATAGGGAGGGCTGTAGCGGCTGGAGGAGGTTACAGAGATAGGGAGGTTTGTAGGGGCTGGAGGAGGTTACAGAGATAGGGAGGATTGTATGGGCCGGAGGAGGTTACAGAGATAGGGAGGTTTGTAGGGGCTGGAGGAGGTTACAGAGATAGGGAGGGTTGTAGGGGCTGGAGTAGGTTACATAGATAGGGAGGGTTGTAGGGGCTGGAGGAGGTTACAGAGGTAGGGAGGGTATTGAAGATGGAGGAGGTTAGAGATAGCAAGGGGTGTCGGGGGCTGGAGGAGGTTACAGAGATAGGGAGGGTTGTAGGGGCTGGAGGAAGTTACAGAGATAGGGAGGGTTGTAGGGGCTGGAGTAGGTTACAGAGATAGGGAGGGTTGTAGGGGCTGGAGCAGGTTACAGAGATAGGGAGGGGTGTAGGGGCTGGAGGAGGTTACAGAGATAGGGAGGGTTGTAGGGCCTGGAGGAGGTTACAGAGATAGGGAGGTTTGTAGGGGCTGGAGGAGGTTAACGAGATAGGGAATTGTTGTATGGGGTTGAAGGAGGTTACAGAGATAGTAAGGGTGTCGGGGCTGGAGGAGGTTACATATAGGGAGGGTTGTAGGGGCTGGAGGAGGTTGCAGAGATAGGGAGGGTTTTAGGAGCTGGAGGAGGTTACAGAGATAGGGAGGTTTGTAGGGGCTGGAGGAGGTTAACGAGATAGTAAGGGTGGCGGGGCTGGAGGAGGTTACAGAATTTGGGAGGTTTGTAGAGGCTGGAGGACATTACAGAGATAGGGAGGTTTGTAGGGGCTGGAGGAGGTTAACGAGATAGGGAAGGGTTGTATGGGGTTGAAGGAGGTTACAGAGATAGGGAGGGTTGTAGGAGCTGGAGGAGGTTACAGAAATAGGGAATGTTGTAGGAGCTGGAGGAGGTTAAAGAGATAGGGAGGGTTGTAGGGGCTGGAGGAGATTACAGAGATAGGTAGGGTTGTAGGGGCTGGAGGAGGTTACAGAGATAGTAAGGGTGTTGGGGCTGGAGGAGGTAACAGAGATAGGGAGGATTGTATGGGCTGGAGGAGGTTACAGAGATGGGGAGGGGTGTAGGGGCTGGAGGAGGTTACGGAGATAGCGAGGGGTGTCGGGGGCTGGAGGAGGTTACAGAGATAGGGAGAGTTGTAGGGGCTGGAGGAGGTTACAGAGATAGGGAGGGTTGTAGGGGCTGGAGGAGGTTACAGAAATAGGGAGGATTGTATAGGCTGGAGGAGGTTACAGAGATAGGGAGGATTATATGGGCTGGAGGAGGTTACAGAGATAGGGAGGTTTGTAGGGGCTGGACAAGGTTACAGAGATAGGGAGTGTTGTAGGGGCTGGAGGAGGTTACAGAGATAGGGAGGGGTGTCGGGGGCTGGAGGAGGTTACAGAGATAGGGAGGGTTGTAGGGGCTGGAGTAGGTTACAGAGATAGGGAGGGTTGTAGGGGCTGGAGCAGGTTACAGAGATAGGGAGGGGTGTAGGGGCTGGAGGAGGTTACAGAAATAGGGTTGTAGGGGCTGGAGGAGGTTACAGAGATAGTAAGGGTGTCGGGGCTGGAGGAGGTTACATATAGGGAGGGTTGAAGGGGCTGGAGGAGGTTGCAGAGATAGGGAGGGTTGTAGGAGCTGGAGGAGGTTACAGAGATAGGGAGGGTTGTAGGGGCTGGAGGAGGTTACAGAATTTGCGAGGGATGTAGGGGCTGGAGGACCTTACAGAGATAGGGAGGTTTGTAGGGGCTGGAGGAGGTTAACGAGATAGTAAGGCTGTCGGGGCTGGAGGAGGTTACAGAATTTGGGAGGGTTGTAGGGGCTGGAGGACATTACAGAGATAGGGAGGTTTGTCGGGGCTGGTGGAGGGTAACGAGATAGGGAAGGGTTGTATGGGGTTGAAGGAGGTTACAGAGATAGGGAGGGTTGTAGGAGCTGGAGGAGGTTACAGAGATAGGTAGGGTTGTAGGGGCTGGCGGAGGTTTCAGAGATAGGGAGGGGTGTAGCGGCTGGAGGAGGTTACAGAGATAGGGAGGTTTGTAGGGGCTGGATGAGGTTACAGAGATAAGGCGGGGTTCAGGGGCTGGAGCAGGTTACAGAGATAGGGAGGGTTGTAGGGGCTGGAGGAGGTTACAGAGATTGGGAGGATTATATGGGCTGGAGGAGGTTACAGAGATAGGGAGGTTTGTAGGGGCTGGAGGAGGTTACAGAGATAGGGAGGGTTGTAGGGGCTGGAGGAGGTTACAGAGATAGGGAGGGCTGTAGCGGCTGGAGGAGGTTACAGAGATAGGGAGGTTTGTAGGGGCTGGAGGAGGTTACAGAGATAGGGAGGATTGTATGGGCCGGAGGAGGTTACAGAGATAGGGAGGTTTGTAGGGGCTGGAGGAGGTTACAGAGATAGGGAGGGTTGTAGGGGCTGGAGTAGGTTACATAGATAGGGAGGGTTGTAGGGGCTGGAGGAGGTTACAGAGGTAGGGAGGGTATTGAAGATGGAGGAGGTTAGAGATAGCAAGGGGTGTCGGGGGCTGGAGGAGGTTACAGAGATAGGGAGGGTTGTAGGGGCTGGAGGAAGTTACAGAGATAGGGAGGGTTGTAGGGGCTGGAGTAGGTTACAGAGATAGGGAGGGTTGTAGGGGCTGGAGCAGGTTACAGAGATAGGGAGGGGTGTAGGGGCTGGAGGAGGTTACAGAGATAGGGAGGGTTGTAGGGCCTGGAGGAGGTTACAGAGATAGGGAGGGGCGTCGGGGCTGGAGGAGGTTACAGAGATAGGGAGGTTTGTAGGGGCTGGAGGAGGTTAACGAGATAGGGAATTGTTGTATGGGGTTGAAGGAGGTTACAGAGATAGTAAGGGTGTCGGGGCTGGAGGAGGTTACATATAGGGAGGGTTGTAGGGGCTGGAGGAGGTTGCAGAGATAGGGAGGGTTTTAGGAGCTGGAGGAGGTTACAGAGATAGGGAGGTTTGTAGGGGCTGGAGGAGGTTAACGAGATAGTAAGGGTGGCGGGGCTGGAGGAGGTTACAGAATTTGTGAGGTTTGTAGAGGCTGGAGGACATTACAGATATAGGGAGGTTTGTAGGGGCTGGAGGAGGTTAACGAGATAGGGAAGGGTTGTATGGGGTTGAAGGAGGTTACAGAGATAGGGAGGGTTGTAGGAGCTGGAGGAGGTTACAGAAATAGGGAATGTTGTAGGAGCTGGAGGAGGTTAAAGAGATAGGGAGGGTTGTAGGGGCTGGAGGAGATTACAGAGATAGGTAGGGTTGTAGGGGCTGGAGGAGGTTACAGAGATAGTAAGGGTGTTGGGGCTGGAGGAGGTAACAGAGATAGGGAGGATTGTATGGGCTGGAGGAGGTTACAGAGATGGGGAGGGGTGTAGGGGCTGGAGGAGGTTACGGAGATAGCGAGGGGTGTCGGGGGCTGGAGGAGGTTACAGAGATAGGGAGGGTTGTAGGGGCTGGAGGAGGTTACAGAGATAGGGAGGGTTGTAGGGGCTGGAGGAGGTTACAGAAATAGGGAGGATTGTATAGGCTGGAGGAGGTTACAGAGATAGGGAGGATTATATGGGCTGGAGGAGGTTACAGAGATAGGGAGGTTTGTAGGGGCTGGACAAGGTTACAGAGATAGGGAGGGTTGTAGGGGCTGGAGGAGGTTACAGAGATAGGGAGGGGTGTCGGGGGCTGGAGGAGGTTACAGAGATAGGGAGGGTTGTAGGGGCTGGAGTAGGTTACAGAGATAGGGAGGGTTGTAGGGGCTGGAGCAGGTTACAGAGATAGGGAGGGGTGTAGGGGCTGGAGGAGGTTACAGAAATAGGGTTGTAGGGGCTGGAGGAGGTTACAGAGATAGTAAGGGTGTCGGGGCTGGAGGAGGTTACATATAGGGAGGGTTGAAGGGGCTGGAGGAGGTTGCAGAGATAGGGAGGGTTGTAGGAGCTGGAGGAGGTTACAGAGATAGGGAGGGTTGTAGGGGCTGGAGGAGGTTACAGAATTTGCGAGGGATGTAGGGGCTGGAGGACCTTACAGAGATAGGGAGGTTTGTAGGGGCTGGAGGAGGTTAACGAGATAGTAAGGCTGTCGGGGCTGGAGGAGGTTACAGAATTTGGGAGGGTTGTAGGGGCTGGAGGACATTACAGAGATAGGGAGGTTTGTCGGGGCTGGTGGAGGGTAACGAGATAGGGAAGGGTTGTATGGGGTTGAAGGAGGTTACAGAGATAGGGAGGGTTGTAGGAGCTGGAGGAGGTTACAGAGATAGGTAGGGTTGTAGGGGCTGGCGGAGGTTTCAGAGATAGGGAGGGGTGTAGCGGCTGGAGGAGGTTACAGAGATAGGGAGGTTTGTAGGGGCTGGATGAGGTTACAGAGATAAGGCGGGGTTCAGGGGCTGGAGCAGGTTACAGAGATAGGGAGGGTTGTAGGGGCTGGAGGAGGTTACAGAGATTGGGAGGATTATATGGGCTGGAGGAGGTTACAGAGATAGGGAGGTTTGTAGGGGCTGGAGGAGGTTACAGAGATAGGGAGGGTTGTAGGGGCTGGAGGAGGTTACAGAGATAGGGAGGGCTGTAGCGGCTGGAGGAGGTTACAGAGATAGGGAGGTTTGTAGGGGCTGGAGGAGGTTACAGAGATAGGGAGGATTGTATGGGCCGGAGGAGGTTACAGAGATAGGGAGGTTTGTAGGGGCTGGAGGAGGTTACAGAGATAGGGAGGGTTGTAGGGGCTGGAGTAGGTTACATAGATAGGGAGGGTTGTAGGGGCTGGAGGAGGTTACAGAGGTAGGGAGGGTATTGAAGATGGAGGAGGTTAGAGATAGCAAGGGGTGTCGGGGGCTGGAGGAGGTTACAGAGATAGGGAGGGTTGTAGGGGCTGGAGGAAGTTACAGAGATAGGGAGGGTTGTAGGGGCTGGAGTAGGTTACAGAGATAGGGAGGGTTGTAGGGGCTGGAGCAGGTTACAGAGATAGGGAGGGGTGTAGGGGCTGGAGGAGGTTACAGAGATAGGGAGGGTTGTAGGGCCTGGAGGAGGTTACAGAGATAGGGAGGGGCGTCGGGGCTGGAGGAGGTTACAGAGATAGGGAGGTTTGTAGGGGCTGGAGGAGGTTAACGAGATAGGGAATTGTTGTATGGGGTTGAAGGAGGTTACAGAGATAGGGAGGGTTGTAGGAGCTGGAGGAGGTTACAGAAATTGGGAATGTTGTAGGAGCTGGAGGAGGTTACAGAGATAGGGAGGGTTGTAGGGGCTGGAGGAGATTACAGAGATAGTGAGGGTTGTAGGGGCTGGAGGAGGTTACAGAGATAGTAAGGGTGTCGGGGCTGGAGGAGGTAACAGAGATAGGGAGGATTGTATGGGCTGGAGGAGGTTACATAGATGGGGAGGGGTGTAGGGGCTTGAGGAGGTTACAGAGATAAGGCGGGGTTCAGGGGCTGGAGGAGGTTACAGAGATAGGGAGGGTTGTATGGGCTGGAGGAGGTTACAGAGATAGGGAGGGTTGTAGGGGCTGGAGAAGGTTACAGAGGTAGGGAGGGTATTGAAGATGGAGGAGGTTAGAGATAGCAAGGGGTGTCGGGGGCTGGAGGAGGTTACAGATATAGGGAGGGTTGTAGGGGCTGGAGTAAGTTACAGAGATAGGGAGGGTTGTAGGGGCTGGAGTAGGTTACAGAGATAGGGAGGGTTGTAGGGGCTGGAGCAGGTTACAGAGATAGGGAGGGGTGTAGGGGCTGGAGGAGGTTACAGAAATAGGGTTGTAGGGGCTGGAGGATGTTACAGAGATTGGGAGGGTTGTTGGGGCTGGAGGAGGTTACAGAGATAGGGAGGGCTGTAGGGGCTGGAGGAGGTTACAGAGATAGGGAGGGTATTGAAGATGGAGCAGGTTACAGAGATGGGGAGGGGTGTCGGGGCTGGAGGAGGTTACAGAAATAGGGAGGGTTGTAGGGGCTGGAGTAGGTTACAGAGATAGGGAGGGTTGTAGGGCCTGGAGGAGGTTACAGAGATAGGGAGGGGTGTCGGGGCTGGAGGAGGTTACACAGATAGGGAGGTTTTTAGGGGCTGGAGGAGGTTACAGAGATAGGGAGGTTTGTAGGGGCTGGAGGAGGTTACAGAATTTGGGAGGGTTGTAGGAGCTGGAGGAGGTTACAGAGATAGGGAGGGTTGAAGGGGCTGGAGGAGGTTACAGAGATAGTAAGGGTGTCGGGGCTGGAGGAGGTTACATATAGGGAGGGTTGTAGGGGCTGGAGGAGGTTGCAGAGATAGGGAGGGTTGTAGGAGCTGGAGGAGGTTACAGAGATAGGGAGGGTTGTAGGGGCTGGAGGAGGTTACAGAATTTGGGAGGGTTGTAGGGGCTAGAGGATGTTACAGAGATAGGGAGGTTAGTAAGGGCAAGAGGAGGTTACAGAGAAAGGGAGGGTTGCAGGGGCTGGAGGAGGTTACAGAGATAGAGAGGGTTGTAGGGGCTGGAGGAGGTTACAGAGGTAGGGAGGGTATTGAAGATGGAGGAGGTTAGAGATAGCAAGGGTTGTCAGGGGCTGGAGGAGGTTACAGAGATAGGGAGGGTTGTAGGGGCTGGAGGAAGTTACAGAGATAGGGAGCGTTGTAGGGGTTGGAGTAGGTTACAGAGATAGGGAGGGTTGTTGGGGCTGGAGCAGGTTACAGAGATAGGGAGGGGTGTAGGGGCTGGAGGAGGTTACAGAAATAGGGTTGTAGGGGCTGGAGGATGTTACAGAGATAGGGAGGGTTGTAGGGGCTGGAGGAGGTTACAGAGATAGTAAGGGTGTCGGGGCTGGAGGAGGTTACGTATAGGGAGGGTTGTAGGGGCTGGAGGAGGTTGCAGAGATAGGGAGGGTTGTAGGAGCTGGAGGAGGTTACAGAGAAAGGGAGGGTTGTAGGGGCTGGTTGAGGTTACAGAATTTGGGAGGATTGTAGGGGCTGGAGGACATTACAGAGATAGGGAGGTTTGTAGGGGCTGGAGGAGGTTAACGAGATAGTAAGGGTGTCGGGGCTGGAGGAGGTTAACGAGATAGGGAAGTGTTGTATGGGGTTGAAGGAGGTTACAGAGATAGGGAGCATTGTAGGAGCTGGAGGAGGTTACAGAAATAGGGAATGTTGTAGGAGCTGGAGGAGGTTACGGAGATAGGGAGGGTTGTAGGGGCTGGAGGAGATTACAGAGATAGGGAGGGTTGTAGGGGCTGGAGGAGGTTACAGAGATAGTAAGGGTGTCGGGGCTGGAGGAGGTTATAGAGATAGGGAGGGTGGTAGGGGCTGGAGGAGGTTGTAGAGATAGGGAGGATTGTATGGGCTGGAGGAGGTTACAGAGATAGGGAGGGTTTTGGGGCTGGAGGAGGTTACAGAGATAGGGAGGGTTGTAGGGGCTGGAGGAGGTTACAGAACTAGGGGGGATTGTATAGGCTGGAGGAGGTTACAGAGATAAGGCGGGGTTCAGGGGCTGGAGGAGGTTACAGAGATAGGGAGGACTATATGGGCTGGAGGAGGTTACAGAGATAGGGAGGTTTGTAGGGGCTGGAGGAGGTTACAGAGATAGGGAGGGTTGTAGGGGCTGGAGCAGTTTACAGAGATAGGGAGGGGTGTAGCGGCTGGAGGAGGTTACAGACATAGGGAGGTTTGCAGGGGCTGGAGGAGGTTACAGAGATAGGGAGGATTGTATGGGCCGGAGGAGGTTACAGAGATAGGGAGGTTTGTAGGGGCTGGAGGAGGTTACAGAGATAGGGAGGGTTGTAGGGGCTGGAGAAGGTTACAGAGATAGGGAGGGTTGTAGGGGCTGGAGGAGGTTACAGAGGTAGGGAGGGTATTGAAGATGGAGGAGGTTAGAGATAGCAAGGGGTGTCGGGGGCTGGAGGAGGTTACAGAGATAGGGAGGGTTGTAGGGGCTGGAGGAAGTTACAGAGATAGGGAGGGTTGTAGGGGCTGGAGTAGGTTACAGAGATAGGGAGGGTTGTAGGGGCTGGAGCAGGTTACAGAGATAGGGAGGGGTGTAGGGGCTGGAGGAGGTTACAGAAATAGGGTTGTAGGGGCTGGAGGATGTTACAGAGATAGGGAGGGTTGTTGGGGCTGGAGGAGGTTACAGAGATAGGGAGGGCTGTAGGGGCTGGAGGAGGTTACAGAGATAGGGAGGGTATTGACGATGGAGCAGGTTACAGAGATGGGGAGGGGTGTCGGGGCTGGAGGAGGTTACAGAAATAGGGAGGGTTGTAGGGGCTGGAGTAGGTTACAGAGATAGGGAGGGTTGTAGGGCCTGGAGGAGGTTACAGAGATAGGGAGAGGTGTCGGGGCTGGAGGAGGTTACACAGATAGGGAGGTTTTTAGGGGCTGGAGGAGGTTACAGAGATAGGGAGGTTTGTAGGGGCTGGAGGAGGTTACAGAATTTGGGAGGGTTGTAGGAGCTGGAGGAGGTTACAGAGATAGGGAGGGTTGAAGGGGCTGGAGGAGGTTACAGAGATAGTAAGGGTGTCGGGGCTGGAGGAGGTTACATATAGGGAGGGTTGTAGGGGCTGGAGGAGGTTGCAGAGATAGGGAGGGTTGTAGGAGCTGGAGGAGGTTACAGAGATAGGGAGGGTTGTAGGGGCTGGAGGAGGTTACAGAATTTGGCAGGGTTGTAGGGGCTAGAGGATGTTACAGAGATAGGGAGGTTAGTAAGGGCAAGAGGAGGTTACAGAGAAAGGGAGGGTTGCAGGGGCTGGAGGAGGTTACAGAGATAGAGAGGGTTGTAGGGGCTGGAGGAGGTTACAGAGGTAGGGAGGGTATTGAAGATGGAGGAGGTTAGAGATAGCAAGGGTTGTCAGGGGCTGGAGGAGGTTACAGAGATAGGGAGGGTTGTAGGGGCTGGAGGAAGTTACAGAGATAGGGAGCGTTGTAGGGGTTGGAGTAGGTTACAGAGATAGGGAGGGTTGTTGGGGCTGGAGCAGGTTACAGAGATAGGGAGGGGTGTAGGGGCTGGAGGAGGTTACAGAAATAGGGTTGTAGGGGCTGGAGGATGTTACAGAGATAGGGACGGTTGTAGGGGCTGGAGGAGGTTACAGAGATAGTAAGGGTGTCGGGGCTGGAGGAGGTTACGTATAGGGAGGGTTGTAGGGGCTGGAGGAGGTTGCAGAGATAGGGAGGGTTGTAGGAGCTGGAGGAGGTTACAGAGATAGGGAGGGTTGTAGGGGCTGGTTGAGGTTACAGAATTTGGGAGGATTGTAGGGGCTGGAGGACATTACAGAGATAGGGAGGTTTGTAGGGGCTGGAGGAGGTTAACGAGATAGTAAGGGTGTCGGGGCTGGAGGAGGTTAACGAGATAGGGAAGTGTTGTATGGGGTTGAAGGAGGTTACAGAGATAGGGAGCATTGTAGGAGCTGGAGGAGGTTACAGAAATAGGGAATGTTGTAGGAGCTGGAGGAGGTTACGGAGATAGGGAGGGTTGTAGGGGCTGGAGGAGATTACAGAGATAGGGAGGGTTGTAGGGGCTGGAGGAGGTTACAGAGATAGTAAGGGTGTCGGGGCTGGAGGAGGTTATAGAGATAGGGAGGGTGGTAGGGGCTGGAGGAGGTTGTAGAGATAGGGAGGATTGTATGGGCTGGAGGAGGTTACAGAGATAGGGAGGGTTTTGGGGCTGGAGGAGGTTACAGAGATAGGGAGGGTTGTAGGGGCTGGAGGAGGTTACAGAACTAGGGGGGATTGTATAGGCTGGAGGAGGTTACAGAGATAGGGAGGACTATATGGGCTGGAGGAGGTTACAGAGATAGGGAGGTTTGTAGGGGCTGGAGGAGGTTACAGAGATAGGGAGGGTTGTAGGGGCTGGAGCAGTTTACAGAGATAGGGAGGGGTGTAGCGGCTGGAGGAGGTTACAGACATAGGGAGGTTTGTAGGGGCTGGAGGAGGTTACAGAGACAGGGAGGAATGTATGGGCCGGAGGAGGTTACAGAGATAGGGAGGTTTGTAGGGGCTGGAGGAGGTTACAGAGATAGGGAGGGTTGTAGGGGCTGGAGGAGGTTCCAGAGATAGGGAGGGTTGTAGAGGCTGGAGGAGGTTACAGAGGTAGGGAGGGGTGTAGGGGCTGGAGGAGGTTACAGAAATAGGGTTGTAGGGGCTGGAGGATGTTACAGAGATAGGGAGGGTTGTAGGGGCTGGAGGAGGTTACAGAGATAGGGAGGGCTGTAGGTGCTGGAGGAGGTTACAGAGATAGGGAGGGTATTGAAGATGGAGCAGGTTACAGAGATGGGGAGGGGTGTCGGGGCTGGAGGAGGTTACAGAAATAGGGAGGGTTGTAGGGGCTGGAGTAGGTTACAGAGATAGGGAGGGTTGTAGGGCCTGGAGGAGGTTACAGAGATAGGGAGGGGTGTCGGGGCTGGAGGAGGTTACACAGATAGGGAGGTTTGTAGGGGCTGGAGGAGGTTACAGAGATAGGGAGGTTTGTAGGGGCTGGAGGAAGTTACAGAATTTGGGAGGGTTGTAGGAGCTGGAGGAGGTTACAGAGATAGGGAGGGTTGAAGGGGCTGGAGGAGGTTACAGAGATAGTAAGGGTGTCGGGGCTGGAGGAGGTTACATATAGGGAGGGTTGTAGGGGCTGGAGGAGGTTGCAGAGATAGGGAGGGTTGTAGGAGCTGGAGGAGGTTACAGAGATAGGGAGGGTTGTAGGGGCTGGAGGAGGTTACAGAATTTGGGAGGGTTGTAGGGGCTAGAGGATGTTACAGAGATAGGGAGGTTAGTAAGGGCAAGAGGAGGTTACAGAGAAAGGGAGGGTTGCAGGGGCTGGAGGAGGTTACAGAGATAGGGAGGGTTGTAGGGGCTGGAGGAGGTTACAGAGGAAGGGAGGGTATTGAAGATGGAGGAGGTTAGAGATAGCAAGGGGTGTCGGGCGCTGGAGGAGGTTACAGAGATAGGGAGGGTTGTAGGGGCTGGAGGAAGTTACAGAGATAGGGAGCGTTGTAGGGGTTGGAGTAGGTTACAGAGATAGGGAGGGTTGTTGGGGCTGGAGCAGGTTACAGAGATAGGGAGGGGTGTAGGGGCTGGAGGAGGTTACAGAGATAAGGCGGGGTTCAGGGGCTGGAGGAGGTTACAGAGATAGGGAGGATTGTAGGGGCTGGAGGAGGTTACAGAGATAGGGAGGACAAAATGGGCTGGAGGAGGTTACAGAGATAGGGAGGTTTGTAGGGGCTGGAGGATGTTACAGAGATAGGGAGGGTTGTAGGGGCTGGAGGAGTTTACAGAGATAGGGAGGGGTGTAGCGGCTGGAGGAGGTTACAGACATAGGGAGGTTTGTAGGGGCTGGAGGAGGTTACAGAGACAGGGAGGAATGTATGGGCCGGAGGAGGTTACAGAGATAGGGAGGTTTGTAGGGGCTGGAGGAGGTTACAGAGATAGGGAGGGTTGTAGGGGCTGGAGGAGGTTACAGAGATAGGGAGGGTTGTAGGGGCTGGAGGAGGTTACAGAGGTAGGGAGGGTATTGAAGATGGAGGAGGTTAGAGATAGCAAGGGGTGTCGGGGGCTGGAGGAGGTTACAGAGATAGGGATGGTTGTAGGGGCTGGAGGAAGTTACAGAGATAGGGAGGGTTGTAGGGGCTGGAGTTGGTTACAGAGATAGGGAGGGTTGTAGGGGCTGGAGCAGGTTACAGAGATAGGGAGGGGTGTAGGGGCTGGAGGAGGTTACAGAAATAGGGTTGTAGGGGCTGGAGGATGTTACAGAGATAGGGAGGGTTGTAGGGGCTGGAGGAGGTTACAGAGATAGGGAGGGTATTGAAGATGGAGGAGGTTACAGAGATGGGGAGGGGTGTCGGGGCTGGAGTAGGTTACAGAAATAGGGAGGGTTGTAGGGGCTGGAGTAGGTTACAGAGAAAGGGAGGGTTGTAGGGCCTGGAGGAGGTTACAGAGATAGGGAGGGGTGTCGGGGCTGGAGGAGGTTACAGAGATAGGGAGGTTTGTAGGGGCTGGAGGAGGTTACAGAGATAGGGAGGTTTGTAGGGGCTGGAGGAGGTTACAGAATTTGGGAGGGTTGTAGGAGCTGGAGGAGGTTACAGAGATAGGGAGGGTTGAAGGGGCTGGAGGAGGTTACAGAGATAGTAAGTGTGTCGGGGAGGAGGAGGTTACATATAGGGAGGGTTGTAGGGGCTGGAGGAGGTTGCAGAGATAGGGAGGGTTGTAGGAGCTGGAGGAGGTTACAGAGATAGGGAGGGTTGTAGGGGCTGGAGGATGTTATAGAATTTGGGAGGGTTGTAGGGGCTGGAGGAGGTTACAGAGATAGGGAGGTTTGTAGGGGCTAGAGGATGTTACAGAGATAGGGAGGTTAGTAAGGGCTGGAGGAGGTTACAGAGAAAGGGAGGGTTGCAGGGGCTGGTGGAGGTTCCAGAGAAAGGGAGGGTTGCAGGGGCTGGAGGAGGTTACAGAAATAGGAAGGGTTGTACGGGGTTGAAGGAGGTTACAGAGATAAGGAGGGTTGCAGGGGCTGAAGGAGGTTACAGAATTTGGGAGGATTGTAGGGGATGGAGGACATTACAGAGATAGGGAGGTTTGTAGGGGCTGGAGGAAGTTAACGAGATAGGGAAGGGTTGTATGGGGTTGAAGGAGGTTACAGAGATAGGGAGGGTTGTAGGGGCTGGAGGAGGTTACAGAGATAGGGAGGGTTGTAGGGGCTGGAGGAGGTTACAGAGGTAGGGAGGGTATTGAAGATGGAGGAGGTTAGAGATAGCAAGGGGTGTCGGGGGCTGGAGGAGGTTACACAGATAGGGAGGGTTGTAGGGGCTGGAGGAAGTTACAGAGATAGGGAGGGTTGTAGGGGCTGGAGTAGGTTACAGAGATAGGGAGGGTTGTAGGGGCTGGAGCAGGTTACAGAGATAGGGAGGGGTGTAGGGGCTGGAGGTGGTTACAGAAATAGGGTTGTAGGGGCTGGAGGATGTTACAGAGATAGGGTGGGTTGTAGGGACTGGAGGAGGTTACAGAGATAGGGAGGGCTGTAGGGGCTGGAGGAGGTTACAGAGATAGGGAGGGTATTGAAGATGGAGGAGGTTACAGAGATAGGGTTGTAGGGGCTGGAGGAGGTTACAGAGATAGGGAGGGGTGTCGGGGCTGGAGGAGGTTACAGAAATAGGGAGGGTTGTAGGGGCTGGAGTAGGTTACAGAGATAGGGAGGGTTGTAGGGCCTGGAGGAGGTTAATGAGATAGGGAGGGGTGTCGGGGCTGGAGGAGGTTACAGAGATAGTGAGGTTTGTAGGGGCTGGCGGAGGTTACAGAGATAGGGAGGTTTGTAGGGGCTGGAGGAGGTTACACAATTTGGGAGGGTTGTAGGGGCTGGAGGAGGTTACAGAGATAGGGAGGGTTGTAGGGGCTGGAGGAGGTTACAGAGATAGGGAGGGTTGTAGGGGCTGGAGGAGGTTACAGAAATAGGAATGGTTGTACGGGGTTGAAGGAGGTTACAGAGATAGGGAGGGGTGTAGGGGTTGGAGGAGGTTACAGAGATAGGGAGGGGTGCAGGGGCTGAAGGAGGTTACAGAATTTGGGAGGGTTGTAGGGGCTGGAGGAGGTTACAGAGATAGGGAGGTTTGTAGGGGCTGGAGGAGGTTACAGAGATAGGGAGATTTGTAGGGGCTGGAGGAGGTTACAGAGATAGGGAGGTTTGGAGGGGCTGGAGGAGGTTAGGAGGAGGTTACAGAGATAGGGAGGTTTGTAGTGGCTGGAGGAGGTTACAGAGATAGGGAGGTTTGTAGGGGCTGGAGGAGGTTACAGAATTTGGGAGGGTTGTAGGGGCTGGAGGAGGTTACAGAGATAGGGAGGGTTGTAGGGGCTGGAGGAGGTTACAGAGATAGTAAGGATGTCGAGGCTGGAGGAGGTTACATATAGGGAGGGTTGTAGGGGCTGGAGGAGGTTGCAGAGATAGGGAGGGTTGTAGGAGCTGGAGGAGGTTACAGAGATAGGGAGGGTTGTAGGGGCTGGAGGAGGTTACAGAATTTGGGAGGGTTGTCGGGGCTGGAGGACATTACAGAGATAGGGAGGTTTGTAGGGGCTGGAGGAGGTTAATGAGATAGGGAAGGGTTGTATGGGGTTGAAAGAGGTTACAGAGATAGGGAGGGTTGTAGGGGCTGGAGGAGGTTACAGAGATAGGGAGGGTTGTAGGAGCTGGAGGAGCTTACAGAAATAGGGAAGGATGTAGGAGCTGGAGGAGGTTACAGAGATAGGGAGGTTTGTAGGGGCTGGAGGAGGTTAACGAGATAGGGAGGTTTGTAGGGGCTGGAGGAGATTACAGAGATAGGGAGGGTTGTAGGGGCTGGAGGAGGTTAAAGAGATAGTAAGGGTGTTTGGGGCTGGAGGAGGTTATAGAGATAGGGAGGGTGGTAGGGGCTGGAGGAGGTTGCAGAGATAGGGAGGATTGTATGGGCCGGAGGAGGTTACAGAGATGGGGAGGGGTGTAGGGGCTGGAGGAGGTTACGGAGATAGCGAGGGGTGTCGGGGGCTGGAGGAGGTTACAGAGATAGGGAGGGTTGTAGGGGCTGGAGGGGGTTACAGAGATAGGAAGGGTTGTAGGGGCTGGAGGAGGTTACAGAAATAGGGAGGATTGTACAGGCTGGAGGAGGTTACAGAGATAAGGCGGGGTTCAGGGGCTGGAGGAGGTTACAGAGATAGGGAGGGTTGTAGGGGCTGGAGGAGGTTACAGAGATAGAGAGGGGTGTAGCGGCTGGAGGAGGTTACAGAGATAGGGAGGTTTGTAGGGGCTGGAGGAGGTTACAGAGATAGGCAGGTTTGTAGGGGCTGGAGGAGATTACAGAGGTAGGGTGGGTATTGAAGATGGAGGAGGTTAGAGATAGCGAGGGGTGTCGGGCGCTGGAGGAGGTTACAGAGATAGGGAGGGTTGTAGGGGCTGGACGAAGTTACAGAGATAGGGAGGGTTGTATGGGGTTGAAGGAGGTTACAGAGATAGGGAGGGTTGTAGGAGCTGGAGGAGGTTACAGAGATAGGGAGGGGTGTCGGGGCTGGAGGAGGTTACAGAAATAGGGAGGGTTGTAGGGGCTGGAGTAGGTTACAGAGATAGGGAGGGTTGTAGGGCCTGGAGGAGGTTAATGAGATAGGGAGGGGTGTCGGGGCTGGAGGAGGTTACAGAGATAGTGAGGTTTGTAGGGGCTGGCGTAGGTTACAGAGATAGGGAGGTTTGTAGGGGCTGGAGGAGGTTACACGATTTGGGAGGGTTGTAGGGGCTGGAGGAGGTTACAGAGATAGGGAGGGTTGTAGGGGCTGGAGGAGGTTATAGAGATAGTAAGGGTGTCGGGGCCGGAGGAGGTTACATATAGGGAGGGTTGTAGGGGCTGGAGGAGGTAGCAGAGATAGGGAGGGTTGTAGGAGCTGGAGGAGGTTACAGAGATAGGGAGGGTTGTAGGGGCTGGAGGAGGTTACAGAAATAGGAAGGGTTGTACGGGGTTGAAGGAGGTTACCGTGATAAGGAGGGTTGCAGGGGCTGAAGGAGGTTACAGAATTTGGGAGGGTTGTAGGGGCTGGAGAAGGTTACAGAGATAGGGAGGTTTGTAGGGGCTGGAGGAGGTTACAGAGATAGGGAGATTTGTAGGGGCTGGAGGAGGTTACAGAGATATGGAGGTTTGTAGGGGCTGGAGGAGGCTAGGAGGAGGTTACAGAGATAGGGAGGTTTGTAGTGGCTTGAGGAGGTTACAGAGATAGGGAGGTTTGTAGGGGCTGGAGGAGGTTACAGAATTTGTGAGGGTTGTAGGGGCTGGAGGAGGTTACAGAGATAGGGAGGGTTGTAGGGGCTGGAGGAGGTTACAGAGATAGTAAGGGTGTCGGGGCTGGAGGAGGTTACATATAGGGAGGGTTGTAGGGGCTGGAGGAGGTTGCAGAGATAGGGAGGGTTGTAGGATCTGGAGGAGGTTACAGAGATAGGGAGGGTTGTAGGGGCTGGTTGAGGTTACAGAATTTGGGAGGATTGTAGGGGCTGGAGGAGATTACAGAGATAGGGAGGGTTGTAGGGGCTGGAGGAGGTTTCAGAGATAGTAAGGGTGTCGGGGCTGGAGGAGGTTAACGAGATAGGGAGGGTGGTAGGGGCTGGAGGAGGTTATAGAGATAGGGAGGATTGTATGGGCTGGAGGAGGTTACAGAGATAGGGAGGATTGTAGGGGCTGGAGGAGGTTACAGAAATAGGGAGGATTGTATAGGCTGGAGGAGGTTACAGAGATAAGGCGGGGTTCAGGGGCTGGAGGAGGTTACAGAGATAGGGAGGATTGTAGGGGCTGGAGGAGGTTACAGAGATAGGGAGGACAAAATGGGCTGGAGGAGGTTACAGAGATAGGGAGGTTTGTAGGGGCTGGAGGAGATTACAGAGATAGGGAGGGTTGTAGGGGCTGGAGGAGTTTACAGAGATAGGGAGGGGTGTAGCGGCTGGAGGAGGTTACAGACATAGGGAGGTTTGTAGGGGCTGGAGGAGGTTACAGAGACAGGGAGGAATGTATGGGCCGGAGGAGGTTACAGAGATAGGGAGGTTTGTAGGGGCTGGAGGAGGTTACAGAGATAGGGAGGGTTGTAGGGGCTGGAGGAGGTTACAGAGATAGGGAGGGTTGTAGGGGCTGGAGGAGGTTACAGAGGTAGGGAGGGTATTGAAGATGGAGGAGGTTAGAGATAGCAAGGGGTGTCGGGGGCTGGAGGAGGTTACAGAGATAGGGATGGTTGTAGGGGCTGGAGGAAGTTACAGAGATAGGGAGGGTTGTAGGGGCTGGAGTTGGTTACAGAGATAGGGAGGGTTGTAGGGGCTGGAGCAGGTTACAGAGATAGGGAGGGGTGTAGGGGCTGGAGGAGGTTACAGAAATAGGGTTGTAGGGGCTGGAGGATGTTACAGAGATAGGGAGGGTTGTAGGGGCTGGAGGAGGTTACAGAGAAAGGGAGGGTATTGAAGATGGAGGAGGTTACAGAGATGGGGAGGGGTGTCGGGGCTGGAGTAGGTTACAGAAATAGGGAGGGTTGTAGGGGCTGGAGTAGGTTACAGAGAAAGGGAGGGTTGTAGGGCCTGGAGGAGGTTACAGAGATAGGGAGGGGTGTCGGGGCTGGAGGAGGTTACAGAGATAGGGAGGTTTGTAGGGGCTGGAGGAGGTTACAGAGATAGGGAGGTTTGTAGGGGCTGGAGGAGGTTACAGAATTTGGGAGGGTTGTAGGAGCTGGAGGAGGTTACAGAGATAGGGAGGGTTGAAGGGGCTGGAGGAGGTTACAGAGATAGTAAGTGTGTCGGGGAGGAGGAGGTTACATATAGGGAGGGTTGTAGGGGCTGGAGGAGGTTGCAGAGATAGGGAGGGTTGTAGGAGCTGGAGGAGGTTACAGAGATAGGGAGGGTTGTAGGGGCTGGAGGATGTTATAGAATTTGGGAGGGTTGTAGGGGATGGAGGAGGTTACAGAGATAGGGAGGTTTGTAGGGGCTAGAGGATGTTACAGAGATAGGGAGGTTAGTAAGGGCTGGAGGAGGTTACAGAGAAAGGGAGGGTTGCAGGGGCTGGTGGAGGTTACAGAGAAAGGGAGGGTTGCAGGGGCTGGAGGAGGTTACAGAAATAGGAAGGGTTGTACGGGGTTGAAGGAGGTTACAGAGATAAGGAGGGTTGCAGGGGCTGAAGGAGGTTACAGAATTTGGGAGGATTGTAGGGGATGGAGGACATTACAGAGATAGGGAGGTTTGTAGGGGCTGGAGGAGGTTACAGAGATAGGGAGGTTTGTAGGGGCTGGAGGAGGTTACAGAGATAGGGAGGGTTGTAGGGGCTGGAGGAGGTTACAGAGATAGGGAGGGTTGTAGGGGCTGGAGGAGGTTACAGAGGTAGGGAGGGTATTGAAGATGGAGGAGGTTAGAGATAGCAAGGCGTGTCGGGGGCTGGAGGAGGTTACACAGATAGGGAGGGTTGTAGGGGCTGGAGGAAGTTACAGAGATAGGGAGGGTTGTAGGGGCTGGAGTAGGTTACAGAGATAGGGAGGGTTGTAGGGGCTGGAGCAGGTTACAGAGATAGGGAGGGGTGTAGGGGCTGGAGGTGGTTACAGAAATAGGGTTGTAGGGGCTGGAGGATGTTACAGAGATAGGGTGGGTTGTAGGGACTGGAGGAGGTTACAGAGATAGGGAGGGCTGTAGGGGCTGGAGGAGGTTACAGAGATAGGGAGGGTATTGAAGATGGAGGAGGTTACAGAGATAGGGTTGTAGGGGCTGGAGGAGGTTACAGAGATAGGGAGGGGTGTCGGGGCTGGAGGAGGTTACAGAAATAGGGAGGGTTGTAGGGGCTGGAGTAGGTTACAGAGATAGGGAGGGTTGTAGGGCCTGGAGGAGGTTAATGAGATAGGGAGGGGTGTCGGGGCTGGAGGAGGTTACAGAGATAGTGAGGTTTGTAGGGGCTGGCGGAGGTTACAGCGATAGGGAGGTTTGTAGGGGCTGGAGGAGGTTACACAATTTGGGAGGGTTGTAGGGGCTGGAGGAGGTTACAGAGATAGGGAGGGTTGTAGGGGCTGGAGGAGGTTACAGAGATAGGGAGGGTTGTAGGGGCTGGAGGAGGTTACAGAAATAGGAATGGTTGTACGGGGTTGAAGGAGGTTACAGAGATAAGGAGGATTGCAGGGGCTGAAGGAGGTTACAGAATTTGGGAGGTTTGTAGGGGCTGGAGGAGGTTACAGAGATAGGGAGGTTTGTAGGGGCTGGAGGAGGTTACAGAGATAGGGAGATTTGTAGGGGCTGGAGGAGGTTACAGAGATAGGGAGGTTTGGAGGGGCTGGAGGAGGTTAGGAGGAGCTTACAGAGATAGGGAGGTTTGTAGTGGCTGGAGGAGGTTACAGAGATAGGGAGGTTTGTAGGGGCTGGAGGAGGTTACAGAATTTGGGAGGGTTGTAGGGGCTGGAGGAGGTTACAGAGATAGGGAGGGTTGTAGGGGCTGGATGAGGTTACAGAGATAGTAAGGGTGTCGAGGCTGGAGGAGGTTACATATAGGGAGGGTTGTAGGGGCTGGAGGAGGTTGCAGAGATAGGGAGGGTTGTAGGAGCTGGAGGAGGTTACAGAGATAGGGAGGGTTGTAGGGGCTGGAGGAGGTTACAGAATTTGGGAGGGTTGTCGGGGCTGGAGGACATTACAGAGATAGGGAGGTTTGTAGGGGCTGGAGGAGGTTAATGAGATAGGGAAGGGTTGTATGGGGTTGAAAGAGGTTACAGAGATAGGGAGGGTTGTAGGGGCTGGAGGAGGTTACAGAGATAGGGAGGGTTGTAGGAGCTGGAGGAGCTTACAGAAATAGGGAAGGATGTAGGAGCTGGAGGAGGTTACAGAGATAGGGAGGTTTGTAGGGGCTGGAGGAGGTTAACGAGATAGGGAGGTTTGTAGGGGCTGGAGGAGATTACAGAGATAGGGAGGGTTGTAGGGTCTGGAGGAGGTTAAAGAGATAGTAAGGGTGTTTGGGGCTGGAGGAGGTTATAGAGATAGGGAGGGTGGTAGGGGCTGGAGGAGGTTGCAGAGATAGGGAGGATTGTATGGGCCGGAGGAGGTTACAGAGATGGGGAGGGGTGTAGGGGCTGGAGGAGGTTACGGAGATAGCGAGGGGTGTCGGGGGCTGGAGGAGGTTACAGAGATAGGGAGGGTTGTAGGGGCTGGAGGGGGTTACAGAGATAGGGAGGGTTGTAGGGGCTGGAGGAGGTTACAGAAATAGGGAGGATTGTACAGGCTGGAGGAGGTTACAGAGATAAGGCGGGGTTCAGGGGCTGGAGGAGGTTACAGAGATAGGGAGGGTTGTAGGGGCTGGAGGAGGTTACAGAGATAGAGAGGGGTGTAGCGGCTGGAGGAGGTTACAGAGATAGGGAGGTTTGTAGGGGCTGGAGGAGGTTACAGAGATAGGCAGGGTTGTAGGGGCTGGAGGAGATTACAGAGGTAGGGTGGGTATTGAAGATGGAGGAGGTTAGAGATAGCGAGGGGTGTCGGGCGCTGGAGGAGGTTACAGAGATAGGGAGGGTTGTAGGGGCTGGACGAAGTTACAGAGATAGGGAGGGTTGTATGGGGTTGAAGGAGGTTACAGAGATAGGGAGGGTTGTAGGAGCTGGAGGAGGTTACAGAGATAGGGAGGGGTGTCGGGGCTGGAGGAGGTTACAGAAATAGGGAGGGTTGTAGGGGCTGGAGTAGGTTACAGAGATAGGGAGGGTTGTAGGGCCTGGAGGAGGTTAATGAGATAGGGAGGGGTGTCGGGGCTGGAGGAGGTTACAGAGATAGTGAGGTTTGTAGGGGCTGGCGGAGGTTACAGAGATAGGGAGGTTTGTAGGGGCTGGAGGAGGTTACACAATTTGGGAGGGTTGTAGGGGCTGGAGGAGGTTACAGAGATAGGGAGGGTTGTAGGGGCTGGAGGAGGTTATAGAGATAGTAAGGGTGTCGGGGCCGGAGGAGGTTACATATAGGGAGGGTTGTAGGGGCTGGAGGAGGTAGCAGAGATAGGGAGGGTTGTAGGAGCTGGAGGAGGTTACAGAGATAGGGAGGGTTGTAGGGGCTGGAGGAGGTTACAGAAATAGGAAGGGTTGTACGGGGTTGAAGGAGGTTACCGTGATAAGGAGGGTTGCAGGGGCTGAAGGAGGTTACAGAATTTGGGAGGGTTGTAGGGGCTGGAGAAGGTTACAGAGATAGGGAGGTTTGTAGGGGCTGGAGGAGGTTACAGAGATAGGGAGATTTGTAGGGGCTGGAGGAGGTTACAGAGATATGGAGGTTTGTAGGGGCTGGAGGAGGCTAGGAGGAGGTTACAGAGATAGGGAGGTTTGTAGTGGCTTGAGGAGGTTACAGAGATAGGGAGGTTTGTAGGGGCTGGAGGAGGTTACAGAATTTGTGAGGGTTGTAGGGGCTGGAGGAGGTTACAGAGATAGGGAGGGTTGTAGGGGCTGGAGGAGGTTACAGAGATAGTAAGGGTGTCGGGGCTGGAGGAGGTTACATATAGGGAGGGTTGTAGGGGCTGGAGGAGGTTGCAGAGATAGGGAGGGTTGTAGGAGCCGGAGGAGGTTACAGAGGTAGGGAGGGTTGTAGGGGCTGGAGGCGGTTACAGAATTTGGGAAGGTTGTAGGGGCTGGAGGACATTACAGAGATAGGGAGGTTTGTAGGGGCTGGAGGAGGTTAATGAGATAGGGAAGGGTTGTATGGGGTTGAAAGAGGTTACAGAGATAGGGAGGGTTGTAGGGGCTGGAGGAGGTTACAGAGATAGTAAGGGTGTCGGGGCTGGAGGAGGTTACATATAGGGAGGGTTGTAGGGGCTGGAGGAGGTTGCAGAGATAGGGAGGGTTGTAGGAGCTGGAGGAGCTTACAGAAATAGGGAAGGTTGTAGGAGCTGGAGGAGGTTACAGAGATAGGGAGGTTTGTAGGGGCTGGAGGAGGTTACAGAGATAGGGAGGTTTGTAGGGGCTGGAGGAGATTACAGAGATAGGGAGGGTTGTAGGGGCTGGAGGAGGTTACAGAGATAGTAAGGGTGTTTGGGGCTGGAGGAGGTTATAGAGATAGGGAGGGTGGTAGGGGCTGGAGGAGGTTGCAGAGATAGGGAGGATTGTATGGGCTGGAGGAGGTTACAGAGATGGGGAGGGGTGTAGGGGCTGGAGGAGGTTACGGAGATAGTGAGGGGTGTCGGGGGCTGGAGGAGGTTACAGAGATAGGGAGGGTTGTAGGGGCTGGAGGAGGTTACAGAGATAGGGAGGGTTGTAGGGGCTGGAGGAGGTTACAGAGATAGGGAGGCTTGCAGGGGCTGAAGGAGGTTACAGAATTTGGGAGGGTTGTAGGGGCTGGAGGAGGTTACAGAGATAGGGAGTTTTGTAGGGGCTAGAGGAGGTTACAGAGATAGGGAGGTTTGTAAGGGCTGGAGGAGGTTACAGACAAAGGGAGGGTTGCAGGGGCTGGAGGACGTTACAGAAATAGGAAGGGTTGCACAGTGTTGAAGGAGGTTACAGAGATAAGGAGGGTTGCAGGGGCTGAAGGAGGTTACAGAATTTGGGAGGGTTGTAGGGGCTGGAGGAGGTTAGGAGGAAAGTTAGAGAGATAGGGAGGTTTGTAAGGGCTGGAGGAGGTTACAGAGAAAGGGAGGTTTGTTTGGGGTTGAAGGAGGTTACAGAGATAGGGACGGTTGCAGGGGCTGGAGGAGGTTACAGAAATAGGAAGGGTTGTACGGGGTTGAAGGAGGTTACAGAGATAGGGAGGGTTGCAGGGGCTGAAGGGGGTTACAGAATTTGGGTGGGTTGTAGGGGCTGGAGGAGGTTACAGAGATAGGGAGGTTTCTGGGGCTGGAGGAGGTTACAGAGATAGGGAGGTTTGTAGGGGCTGGAGGAGATTACAGAGATAGGGAGGGTTGTAGGGGCTGGAGGAGGTTACAGAGATAGTAAGGGTGTTTGGGGCTGGAGGAGGTTATAGAGATAGGGAGGGTGGTAGGGGCTGGAGGAGGTTGCAGAGATAGGGAGGGTTGTAGGGGCTGGAGGAGGTAACAGAGATAGGGAGGATTGTATGGGCCGGAGGAGGTTACAGAGATGGGGAGGGGTGTAGGGGCTGGAGGAGGTTACGGAGATAGCGAGGGGTGTCGGGGGCTGGAGGAGGTTACAGAAATAGGGAGGATTGTACAGGCTGGAGGAGGTTACAGAGATAAGGCGGGGTTCAGGGGCTGGAGGAGGTTACAGAGATAGGGAGGGTTGTAGGGGCTGGAGGAGGTTACAGAGATAGAGAGGGGTGTAGCGGCTGGAGGAGGTTACAGAGATAGGGAGGTTTGTAGGGGCTGGAGGAGGTTACAGAGATAGGCAGGGTTGTAGGGGCTGGAGGAGATTACAGAGGTAGGGTGGGTATTGAAGATGGAGGAGGTTAGAGATAGCGAGGGGTGTCGGGCGCTGGAGGAGCTTACAGAGATAGGGAGGGTTGTAGGGGCTGGACGAAGTTACAGAGATAGGGAGGGTTGTATGGGGTTGAAGGAGGTTACAGAGATAGGGAGGGTTGTAGGAGCTGGAGGAGGTTACAGAGATGGGGAGGGGTGTAGGGGATGGAGGAGGTTACGGAGATAGCGAGGGGTGTCGGGGGCTGGAGGAGGTTACAGAGATAGGGAGGGTTGTAGGGCCTGGAGGAGGTTAATGAGATAGGGAGGGGTGTCGGGGCTGGAGGAGGTTACAGAGATAGTGAGGTTTGTAGGGGCTGGCGGAGGTTACAGAGATAGGGAGGTTTGTAGGGGCTGGAGGAGGTTACACAATTTGGGAGGGTTGTAGGGGCTGGAGGATGTTACAGAGATAGGGAGGGTTGTAGGGGCTGGAGGAGGTTACAGAGATAGTAAGGGTGTCGGGGCTGGAGGAGGTTACATATAGGGAGGGTTGTAGGGGCTGGAGGAGGTAGCAGAGATAGGGAGGGTTGTAGGAGCTGGAGGAGGTTACAGAGATAGGGAGGGTTGTAGGGGCTGGAGGAGGTTACAGAAATAGGAAGGGTTGTACGGGGTTGAAGGAGGTTACCGAGATAAGGAGGGTTGCAGGGGCTGAAGGAGGTTACAGAATTTGGGAGGGTTGTAGGGGCTGGAGAAGGTTACAGAGATAGGGAGGTTTGTAGGGGCGGGAGGAGGTTACAGAGATAGGGAGATTTGTAGGGGCTGGAGGAGGTTACAGAGATATGGAGGTTTGTAGGGGCTGGAGGAGGCTAGGAGGAGGTTACAGAGATAGGGAGGTTTGTAGTGGCTGGAGGAGGTTACAGAGATAGGGAGGTTTGTAGGGGCTGGAGGAGGTTACAGAATTTGTGAGGGTTGTAGGGGCTGGAGGAGGTTACAGAGATAGGGAGGGTTGTAGGGGCTGGAGGAGGTTACAGAGATAGTAAGGGTGTCGGGGCTGGAGGAGGTTACATATAGGGAGGGTTGTAGGGGCTGGAGGAGGTTGCAGAGATAGGGAGGGTTGTAGGAGCCGGAGGAGGTTACAGAGGTAGGGAGGGTTGTAGGGGCTGGAGGCGGTTACAGAATTTGGGAAGGTTGTAGGGGCTGGAGGACATTACAGAGATAGGGAGGTTTGTAGGGGCTGGAGGAGGTTAATGAGATAGGGAAGGGTTGTATGGGGTTGAAAGAGGTTACAGAGATAGGGAGGGTTGTAGTGGCTGGAGGAGGTTACAGAGATAGTAAGGGTGTCGGGGCTGGAGGAGGTTACATATAGGGAGGGTTGTAGGGGCTGGAGGAGGTTGCAGAGATAGGGAGGGTTGTAGGAGCTGGAGGAGCTTACAGAAATAGGGAAGGTTGTAGGAGCTGGAGGAGGTTACAGAGATAGGGAGGTTTATAGGGGCTGGAGGAGGTTACAGAGATAGGGAGGTTTGTAGGGGCTGGAGGAGATTACAGAGATAGGGAGGGTTGTAGGGGCTGGAGGAGGTTACAGAGATAGTAAGGGTTTTTGGGGCTGGAGGAGGTTATAGAGATAGGGAGGGTGGTAGGGGCTGGAGGAGGTTGCAGAGATAGGGAGGGTTGTAGGGGCTGGAGGAGGTAACAGAGATAGGGAGGATTGTATGGGCTGGAGGAGGTTACAGAGATGGGGAGGGGTGTAGGGGCTGGAGGAGGTTACGGAGATAGCGAGGGGTGTCGGGGGCTGGAGGAGGTTACAGAGATAGGGAGGGTTGTAGGGGCTGGAGGAGGTTACAGAGATAGGGAGGGTTGTAGGGGCTGGAGGAGGTTACAGAGATAGGGAGGCTTGCAGGGGCTGAAGGAGGTTACAGAATTTGGGAGGGTTGTAGGGGCTGGAGGAGGTTACAGAGATAGGGAGTTTTGTAGGGGCTAGAGGAGGTTACAGAGATAGGGAGGTTTGTAAGGGCTGGAGGAGGTTACAGACAAAGGGAGGGTTGCAGGGGCTGGAGGACGTTACAGAAATTGGAAGGGTTGCACGGTGTTGAAGGAGGTTACAGAGATAAGGAGGGTTGCAGGGGCTGAAGGAGGTTACAGAATTTGGGAGGGTTGTAGGGGCTGGAGGAGGTTAGGAGGAAAGTTAGAGAGATAGGGAGGTTTGTAAGGGCTGGAGGAGGTTACAGAGAAAGGGAGGTTTGTTTGGGGTTGAAGGAGGTTACAGAGATAGGGACGGTTGCAGGGGCTGGAGGAGGTGACAGAAATAGGAAGGGTTGTACGGGGTTGAAGGAGGTTACAGAGATAGGGAGGGTTGCAGGGGCTGAAGGGGGTTACAGAATTTGGGTGGGTTGTAGGGGCTGGAGGAGGTTACAGAGATAGGGAGGTTTGTAGGGGCTGGAGGAGGTTACAGAGATAGGGAGGTTTGTAGGGGCTGGAGGAGATTACAGAGATAGGGAGGGTTGTAGGGGCTGGAGGAGGTTACAGAGATAGTAAGGGTGTTTGGGGCTGGAGGAGGTTATAGAGATAGGGAGGGTGGTAGGGGCTGGAGGAGGTTGCAGAGATAGGGAGGGTTGTAGGGGCTGGAGGAGGTAACAGAGATAGGGAGGATTGTATGGGCCCGAGGAGGTTACAGAGATGGGGAGGGGTGTAGGGGCTGGAGGAGGTTACGGAGATAGCGAGGGGTGTCGGGGGCTGGAGGAGGTTACAGAGATAGGGAGGGTTGTAGGGGCTGGAGGGGGTTACAGAGATAGGGAGGGTTGTAGGGGCTGGAGGAGGTTACAGAAAAAGGGAGGATTGTACAGGCTGGAGGAGGTTTCAGAGATAAGGCGGGGTTCAGGGGCTGGAGGAGGTTACAGAGATAGGGAGGGTTGTAGGGGCTGGAGGAGGTTACAGAGATAGAGAGGGGTGTAGCGGCTGGAGGAGGTTACAGAGATAGGGAGGTTTGTAGGGGCTGGAGGAGGTTACAGAGATAGGCAGGGTTGTAGGGGCTGGAGGAGATTACAGAGGTAGGGTGGGTATTGAAGATGGAGGAGGTTAGAGATAGCGAGGGGTGTCGGGCGCTGGAGAAGGTTACAGAGATAGGGAGGGTTGTAGGGGCTGGACGAAGTTACAGAGATAGGGAGGGTTGTATGGGGTTGAAGGAGGTTACAGAGATAGGGAGGGTTGTAGGAGCTGGAGGAGGTTACAGAGATAGGGAGGGGTGTCGGGGCTGGAGGAGGTTACAGAAATAGGGAGGGTTGTAGGGGCTGGAGTTGGTTACAGAGATAGGGAGGGTTGTACGGCCTGGAGGAGGTTAATGAGATAGGGAGGGGTGTCGGGGCTGGAGGAGGTTACAGAGATAGTGAGGTTTGTAGGGGCTGGCGGAGGTTACAGAGATAGGGAGGTTTGTAGGGGCTGGAGGAGGTTACACAATTTGGGAGGGTTGTAGGGGCTGGAGGAGGTTACAGAGATAGGGAGGGTTGTAGGGGCTGGAGGAGGTTACAGAGATAGTAAGGGTGTCGGGGCTGGAGGAGGTTACATATAGGGAGGGTTGTAGGGGCTGGAGGAGGTAGCAGAGATAGGGAGTGTTGTAGGAGCTGGAGGAGGTTACAGAGATAGGGAGGGTTGTAGGGGCTGGAGGAGGTTACAGAAATAGGAAGGGTTGTACGGGGTTGAAGGAGGTTACCGAGATAAGGAGGGTTGCAGGGGCTGAAGGAGGTTACAGAATTTGGGAGGGTTGTAGGGGCTGGAGAAGGTTACAGAGATAGGGAGGTTTGTAGGGGCTGGAGGAGGTTACAGAGATAGGGAGATTTGTAGGGGCTGGAGGAGGTTACAGAGATATGGAGGTTTGTAGGGGCTGGAGGAGGCTAGGAGGAGGTTACAGAGATAGGGAGGTTTGTAGTGGCTGGAGGAGGCTACAGAGATAGGGAGGTTTGTAGGGGCTGGAGGAGGTTACAGATTTTGTGAGGGTTGTAGGGGCTGGAGGAGGTTACAGAGATAGGGAGGGTTGTAGGGGCTGGAGGAGGTTACAGAGATAGTAAGGGTGTCGGGGCTGGAGGAGGTTACATATAGGGAGGGTTGTAGGGGCTGGAGGAGGTTGCAGAGATAGGGAGGGTTGTAGGAGCCGGAGGAGGTTACAGAGGTAGGGAGGGTTGTAGGGGCTGGAGGCGGTTACAGAATTTGGGAAGGTTGTAGGGGCTGGAGGACATTACAGAGATAGGGAGGTTTGTAGGGGCTGGAGGAGGTTAATGAGATAGGGAAGGGTTGTATGGGGTTGAAAGAGGTTACAGAGATAGGGAGGGTTGTAGGGGCTGGAGGAGGTTACAGAGATAGTAAGGGTGTCGGGGCTGGAGGAGGTTACATATAGGGAGAGTTGTAGGGGCTGGAGGAGGTTGCAGAGATAGGGAGGGTTGTAGGAGCTGGAGGAGCTTAAAGAAATAGGGAAGGTTGTAGGAGCTGGAGGAGGTTACAGAGATAGGGAGGTTTGTAGGGGCTGGAGGAGGTTACAGAGATAGGGAGGTTTGTAGGGGCTGGAGGAGATTACAGAGATAGGGAGGGTTGTAGGGGCTGGAGGAGGTTACAGAGATAGTAAGGGTGTTTGGGGCTGGAGGAGGTTATAGAGATAGGGAGGGTGGTAGGGGCTGGAGGAGGTTGCAGAGATAGGGAGGGTTGTAGGGGCTTGAGGAGGTAACAGAGATAGGGCGGATTGTATGGGCTGGAGGAGGTTACAGAGATGGGGAGGGGTGTAGGGGCTGGAGGAGGTTACGGAGATAGCGAGGGGTGTCGGGGGCTGGAGGAGGTTACAGAGATAGGGAGGGTTGTAGGGGCTGGAGGAGGTTACAGAGATAGGGAGGGTTGTAGGGGCTGGAGGAGGTTACAGAGATAGGGAGGCTTGCAGGGGCTGAAGGAGGTTACAGAATTTGGGAGGGTTGTAGGGGCTGGAGGAGGTTACAGAGATAGGGAGTTTTGTAGGGGCTAGAGGAGGTTACAGAGATAGGGAGGTTTGTAAGGGCTGGAGGAGGTTACAGACAAAGGGAGGGTTGCAGGGGCTGGAGGACGTTACAGAAATAGGAAGGGTTGCACGGTGTTGAATGAGGTTACAGAGATAAGGAGGGTTGCAGGGGCTGAAGGAGGTTACAGAATTTGGGAGGGTTGTAGGGGCTGGAGGAGGTTAGGAGGAAAGTTAGAGAGATAGGGAGGTTTGTAAGGGCTGGAGGAGGTTACAGAGAAAGGGAGGTTTGTTTGGGGTTGAAGGAGGTTACAGAGATAGGGACGGTTGCAGGGGCTGGAGGAGGTTACAGAAATAGGAAGGGTTGTACGGGGTTGAAAGAGGTTACAGAGATAGGGAGGGTTGCAGGGGCTGAAGGGGGTTACAGAATTTGGGTGGGTTGTAGGGGCTGGAGGAGGTTACAGAGATAGGGAGGTTTGTAGGGGCTGGAGGATGTTACAGAGATAGGGAGGTTTGTAGGGGCTGGAGGAGGTTACAGAGATAGGGAGGTTTTTAGGGGCTGGAGGAGGTTACAGAGATTAGGGAGGTTTGTAGTGCTGGAGGAGGTTACAGAGATAGGGAGGTTTGTAGGGGCTGGAGGAGGTTACGGAATTTGGGAGGGTTGTAGGGGCTGGAGGAGGTTACAGAGATAGGGAGGGTTGTAGGGGCTGGAGGAGGTTACAGAGATAGTAAGTGTGTCGGGGCTGGAGGGGGTTACGTATAGGGATGGTTGTAGGGGCTGGAGGAGGTTGCAGAGATAGGGAGGGTTCTAGGAGCTGGCGGAGGTTACAGAGATAGGGAGGGTTGTAGGGGCTGGAGGAGGTTACAGAATTTGGGAGGATTGTAGGGGCTGGAGGACATTACAGAGATAGGGAGGTTTGTAGGGGCTGGAGGAGGTTAACGAGATAGTAAGTATGTCGGGGCTGGAGGAGGTTACAGAATTTGGGAGGGTTGTAGGGGCTGGAGGAGGTTAACGAGAAAGGGAAGTGTTGTATGGGGTTGAAGGAGGTTACAGAGATAGGGAGGGTTGTAGGAGCTGGAGGAGGTTACAGAAATAGGGAATGTTGTAGGAGCTGGAGGAGGTTACAGAGATAGGGAGGGTTGTAGGGGCTGGAGGAGATTACAGAGATAGGGAGGGTTGTAGGGGCTGGAGGAGGTTACAGAGATAGTAAGGGTGTCGGGGCTGGAGGAGGTTATAGAGATAGGGAGGGTGGTAGGGGCTGGAGGAGGTTACAGAGATAGGGAGGATTGTATGGGCTGGAGTAGGTTACAGAGATGGGGAGGGGTGTAGGGGCTGGAGGAGGTTACGGAGATAGCGAGGGGTGTCGGGGGCTGGAGGAGGTTACAGAGATAGGGAGGGTTTTGGGGCTGGAGGAGGTTAAAGAGATAGGGAGGTTTGTAGGGGCTGGAGGAGGTTACAGAAATAGGGAGGATTATATGGGCTGGAGGAGGTTACAGAGATAGGGAGGTTTGTAGGGGCTGGAGGAGGTTACAGAGATAGGGAGGGTTGTAGGGGCTGGAGGAGTTTACAGAGATAGGGAGGTGTGTAGCGGCTGGAGGAGGTTACAGAGATAGGGAGGTTTGTAGGGGCTGGAGGAGGTTACAGAGATAGGGAGGATTGTATGGGCCGGAGGAGGTTACAGAGATAGGGAGGTTTGTAGGGGCTGGAGGAGGTTACAGAGATAGGGAGGGTTGTAGGGGCTGGAGGAGGTTACAGAGATAGGGAGGGTTGTAGGGGCTGGAGGAGGTTACAGAGGTAGGGAGGGTATTGAAGATGGAGGAGGTTAGAGATAGCAAGGGGTGTCGGGGGCTGGACGAGGTTACAGAGATAGGGAGGGTTGTAGGAGCTGGAGGAAGTTACAGAGAGAGGGAGGGTTGGAGTGGCTGGAGTAGGTTACAGAGATAGGGAGGGTTGTAGGGGCTGGAGCAGGTTACAGAGATAGGGAGGGGTGTAGGGCCTGGAGGAGGTTACAGAAATAGGGTTGTAGGGGCTGGAGGATGTTACAGAGATAGGGAGGGTTGTAGGGGCTGGAGGAGGTTACAGAGATAGTGAGGGCTGTAGGGGCTGGAGGAGGTTACAGAGATAGGGAGGGTATTGAAGATGGAGGAGGTTACAGAGATGGGGAGGGGTGTTGGGGCTAGAGGAGGTTACAGAAATAGGGAGGGTTGTAGGGGCTGGAGTAGGTTACAGAGATAGGGAGGGTTGTAGGGCCTGGAGGAGGTTACAGAGATAGGGAGGTTTGTAGGGGCTGGAGGAGATTACAGAGATAGGGAGGGTTGTAGGGGCTGGAGGAGGTTACAGAGATAGTAAGGGTGTTTGGGGCTGGAGGAGGTTATAGAGATAGGGAGGGTGGTAGGGGCTGGTGGAGGTTGCAGAGATAGGGAGGGTTGTAGGGGCTGGAGGAGGTAACAGAGATAGGGAGGATTGTATGGGCTGGAGGAGGTTACAGAGATGGGGAGGGGTGTAGGGGCTGGAGGAGGTAACAGAGATAGGGAGGATTGTATGGGCTGGAGGAGGTTACAGAGATGGGGAGGGGTGTAGGGGCTGGAGGAGGTTACGGAGATAGCGAGGGGTGTCGGGGGCTGGAGGAGGTTACAGAGATAGGGAGGGTTGTAGGGGCTGGAGGAGGTTACAGAGATAGGGAGGGTTGTAGGGGCTGGAGGAGGTTACAGAGATAGGGAGGCTTGCAGCGGCTGAAGGAGGTTACAGAATTTGGGAGGGTTGTAGGGGCTGGAGGAGGTTACAGAGATAGGGAGTTTTGTAGGGGCTAGAGGAGGTTACAGAGATAGGGAGGTTTGTAAGGGCTGGAGGAGGTTACAGACAAAGGGAGGGTTGCAGGGCCTGGAGGACGTTACAGAAATAGGAAGGGTTGCACGGTGTTGAAGGAGGTTACAGAGATAAGGAGGGTTGCAGGGGCTGAAGGAGGTTACAGAATTTGGGAGGGTTGTAGGGGCTGGAGGAGGTTAGGAGGAAAGTTAGAGAGATAGGGAGGTTTGTAAGGGCTGGAGGAGGTTACAGAGAAAGGGAGGTTTGTTTGGGGTTGAAGGAGGTTACAGAGATAGGGACGGTTGCAGGGGCTGGAGGAGGTTACAGAAACAGGAAGGGTTGTACGGGGTTGAAGGAGGTTACAGAGATAGGGAGGGTTGCAGGGGCTGAAGGGGGTTACAGAATTTGGGTGGGTTGTAGGGGCTGGAGGAGGTTACAGAGATAGGGAGGTTTGTAGGGGCTGGAGGAGGTTACAGAGATAGGGAGGTTTGTAGGGGCTGGAGGAGATTACAGAGATAGGGAGGGTTGTAGCGGCTGGAGGAGGTTACAGAGATAGTAAGGGTGTTTGGGGCTGGAGGAGGTTATAGAGATAGGGAGGGTGGTAGGGGCTGGAGGAGGTTACAGAGATAGGGAGGTTTGTAGGGGCTGGAGGAGGTTACAGAGATAGGGAGGTTTTTAGGGGCTGGAGGAGGTTACAGAGATTAGGGAGGTTTGTAGTGCTGGAGGAGGTTACAGAGATAGGGAGGTTTGTAGGGGATGGAGGAGGTTACAGAATTTGGGAGGGTTGAAGGGGCTGGAGGAGGTTACAGAGATAGGGAGGGTTGTAGGGGCTGGAGGAGGTTACAGAGATAGTAAGGGTGTCGGGGCTGGAGGGGGTCACGTATAGGGATGGTTGTAGGGGCTGGAGGAGGTTGCAGAGATAGGGAGGGTTGTAGGAGCTGGAGGAGGTTACAGAGATAGGGAGGGTTGTAGGGGCTGGAGGAGGTTACAGCATTTGGGAGGGTTGTAGGGGCTGGAGGAGGTTACAGAGATAGGGAGGTTTGTAGGGGCTAGAGGAGGTTACAGAGATAGGGAGGTTTGTAAGGGCTGGAGGAGGTTACAGAGAAAGGGAGGGTTGCAGGGGCTGGAGGAGGTTACAGAAATAGGAAGGGTTGTACGGGGTTGAAGGAGGTTACAGAGATAAGGAGGGTTGCAGGGGCTGAAGGAGGTTACAGAATTTGGGAGGGTTGTAGGGGCTGGAGGAGGTTACAGATAAAGGGAGGTTTGTAGGGGCTGGAGGAGGTTACAGAGATAGGGAGGTTTGTAGGGGCTGGAGGAGGTTACAGAGACAGGGAGGATTGTATGGGCCGGAGGAAGTTACAGAGATAGGGAGGTTTGTAGGGGCTGGAGGAGGTTACAGAGATAGGGAGAGTTGAAGGGGCTGGAGGAGGTTACAGAGGTACGGAGGGTATTGAAGATGGAGGAGGTTAGAGATAGCAAGGGGTGTCGGGGGCTGGAGGAGGTTACAGAGATAGGGAGGGTTGTAGGGGCTGGAGGAAGTTACAGAGATAGGGAGGGTTGTAGGGGCTGGCGTAGGTTACAGAGATAGGGAGGGTTGTAGGGGCTGGAGCAGGTTACAGCGATAGGGAGAGGTGTAGGGGCTGGAGGAGGTTACAAAAACAGGGTTGTAGGGGCTGGAGGATGTTACAGAGATAGGGAGGGTTGTAGGGGCTGGAGGAGGTTACAGAGATAGGGAGGGCTGTAGGGGCTGGAGGAGGTTACAGAGATAGGGAGGGTATTGAAGAAGGAGGAGGGTACAGAGATAGGGTTGTAGGGGCTGGAGGAGGTTACAGAGATAGGGAGGGGTGTCGGGGCTGGAGGAGGTTACAGAAATAGGGAGGGTTGTAGGGGCTGGAGTAGGTTACAGAGATAGGGAGGGTTGTAGGGCCTGCAGGAGGTTACAGAGATAGGGAGGGGTGTCGGGGCTGGAGGAGGTTACAGAGATAGTGAGGTTTGTGGGGGCTGGAGGAGGTTACAGAGATAGGGAGGTTTGTCGGGGCTGGAGGAGGTTACACAATTTGGGAGGGTTGTAGGGGCTGGAGGAGGTTGCAGAGATAGGGAGGATTGTATGGGCCGGAGGAGGTTACAGAGATGGGGAGGGGTGTAGGGGCTGGAGGAGGTTACGGAGATAGCGAGGGGTGTCGGGGGCTGGAGGAGGTTACAGAGATAGGGAGGGTTGTAGGGGCTGGAGGGGGTTACAGAGATAGGGAGGGTTGTAGGGGCTGGAGGAGGTTACAGAAATAGGGAGGATTGTACAGGCTGGAGGAGGTTACAGAGATAAGGCGGGGTTCAGGGGCTGGAGGAGGTTACAGAGATAGGGAGGGTTGTAGGGGCTGGAGGAGGTTACAGAGATAGAGAGGGGTGTAGCGGCTGGAGGAGGTTACAGAGATAGGGAGGTTTGTAGGGGCTGGAGGAGGTTACAGAGATAGGCAGGGTTGTAGGGGCTGGAGGAGATTACAGAGGTAGGGTGGGTATTGAAGATGGAGGAGGTTAGAGATAGCGAGGGGTGTCGGGCGCTGGAGGAGGTTACAGAGATAGGGAGGGTTGTAGGGGCTGGACGAAGTTACAGAGATAGGGAGGGTTGTATGGGGTTGAAGGAGGTTACAGAGATAGGGAGGGTTGTAGGAGCTGGAGGAGGTTACAGAGATAGGGAGGGGTGTCGGGGCTGGAGGAGGTTACAGAAATAGGGAGGGTTGTAGGGGCTGGAGTAGGTTACAGAGATAGGGAGGGTTGTAGGGCCTGGAGGAGGTTAATGAGATAGGGAGGGGTGTCGGGGCTGGAGGAGGTTACAGAGATAGTGAGGTTTGTAGGGGCTGGCGGAGGTTACAGAGATAGGGAGGTTTGTAGGGGCTGGAGGAGGTTACACAATTTGGGAGGGTTGTAGGGGCTGGAGGAGGTTACAGAGATAGGGAGGGTTGTAGGGGCTGGAGGAGGTTATAGAGATAGTAAGGGTGTCGGGGCCGGAGGAGGTTACATATAGGGAGGGTTGTAGGGGCTGGAGGAGGTAGCAGAGATAGGGAGGGTTGTAGGAGCTGGAGGAGGTTACAGAGATAGGGAGGGTTGTAGGGGCTGGAGGAGGTTACAGAAATAGGAAGGGTTGTACGGGGTTGAAGGAGGTTACCGTGATAAGGAGGGTTGCAGGGGCTGAAGGAGGTTACAGAATTTGGGAGGGTTGTAGGGGCTGGAGAAGGTTACAGAGATAGGGAGGTTTGTAGGGGCTGGAGGAGGTTACAGAGATAGGGAGATTTGTAGGGGCTGGAGGAGGTTACAGAGATATGGAGGTTTGTAGGGGCTGGAGGAGGCTAGGAGGAGGTTACAGAGATAGGGAGGTTTGTAGTGGCTTGAGGAGGTTACAGAGATAGGGAGGTTTGTAGGGGCTGGAGGAGGTTACAGAATTTGTGAGGGTTGTAGGGGCTGGAGGAGGTTACAGAGATAGGGAGGGTTGTAGGGGCTGGAGGAGGTTACAGAGATAGTAAGGGTGTCGGGGCTGGAGGAGGTTACATATAGGGAGGGTTGTAGGGGTTGGAGGAGGTTGCAGAGATAGGGAGGGTTGTAGGAGCCGGAGGAGGTTACAGAGGTAGGGAGGGTTGTAGGGGCTGGAGGCGGTTACAGAATTTGGGAAGGTTGTAGGAGCTGGAGGAGGTTACAGAGATAGGGAGGTTTGTAGGGGCTGGAGGAGGTTACAGAGATAGGGAGGTTTGTAGGGGCTGGAGGAGATTACAGAGATAGGGAGGGTTGTAGGGGCTGGAGGAGGTTACAGAGATAGTAAGGGTGTTTGGGGCTGGAGGAGGTTATAGAGATAGGGAGGGTGGTAGGGGCTGGAGGAGGTTGCAGAGATAGGGAGGATTGTATGGGCTGGAGGAGGTTACAGAGATGGGGAGGGGTGTAGGGGCTGGAGGAGGTTACGGAGATAGTGAGGGGTGTCGGGGGCTGGAGGAGGTTACAGAGATAGGGAGGGTTGTAGGGGCTGGAGGAGGTTACAGAGATAGGGAGGGTTGTAGGGGCTGGAGGAGGTTACAGAGATAGGGAGGCTTGCAGGGGCTGAAGGAGGTTACAGAATTTGGGAGGGTTGTAGGGGCTGGAGGAGGTTACAGAGATAGGGAGTTTTGTAGGGGCTAGAGGAGGTTACAGAGATAGGGAGGTTTGTAAGGGCTGGAGGAGGTTACAGACAAAGGGAGGGTTGCAGGGGCTGGAGGACGTTACAGAAATAGGAAGGGTTGCACAGTGTTGAAGGAGGTTACAGAGATAAGGAGGGTTGCAGGGGCTGAAGGAGGTTACAGAATTTGGGAGGGTTGTAGGGGCTGGAGGAGGTTAGGAGGAAAGTTAGAGAGATAGGGAGGTTTGTAAGGGCTGGAGGAGGTTACAGAGAAAGGGAGGTTTGTTTGGGGTTGAAGGAGGTTACAGAGATAGGGACGGTTGCAGGGGCTGGAGGAGGTTACAGAAATAGGAAGGGTTGTACGGGGTTGAAGGAGGTTACAGAGATAGGGAGGGTTGCAGGGGCTGAAGGGGGTTACAGAATTTGGGTGGGTTGTAGGGGCTGGAGGAGGTTACAGAGATAGGGAGGTTTGTAGGGGCTGGAGGAGGTTACAGAGATAGGGAGGTTTGTAGGGGCTGGAGGAGATTACAGAGATAGGGAGGGTTGTAGGGGCTGGAGGAGGTTACAGAGATAGTAAGGGTGTTTGGGGCTGGAGGAGGTTATAGAGATAGGGAGGGTGGTAGGGGCTGGAGGAGGTTGCAGAGATAGGGAGGGTTGTAGGGGCTGGAGGAGGTAACAGAGATAGGGAGGATTGTATGGGCCGGAGGAGGTTACAGAGATGGGGAGGGGTGTAGGGGCTGGAGGAGGTTACGGAGATAGCGAGGGGTGTCGGGGGCTGGAGGAGGTTACAGAAATAGGGAGGATTGTACAGGCTGGAGGAGGTTACAGAGATAAGGCGGGGTTCAGGGGCTGGAGGAGGTTACAGAGATAGGGAGGGTTGTAGGGGCTGGAGGAGGTTACAGAGAAAGAGAGGGGTGTAGCGGCTGGAGGAGGTTACAGAGATAGGGAGGTTTGTAGGGGCTGGAGGAGGTTACAGAGATAGGCAGGGTTGTAGGGGCTGGAGGAGATTACAGAGGTAGGGTGGGTATTGAAGATGGAGGAGGTTAGAGATAGCGAGGGGTGTCGGGCGCTGGAGGAGCTTACAGAGATAGGGAGGGTTGTAGGGGCTGGACGAAGTTACAGAGATAGGGAGGGTTGTATGGGGTTGAAGGAGGTTACAGAGATAGGGAGGGTTGTAGGAGCTGGAGGAGGTTACAGAGATGGGGAGGGGTGTAGGGGATGGAGGAGGTTACGGAGATAGCGAGGGGTGTCGGGGGCTGGAGGAGGTTACAGAGATAGGGAGGGTTGTAGGGCCTGGAGGAGGTTAATGAGATAGGGAGGGGTGTCGGGGCTGGAGGAGGTTACAGAGATAGTGAGGTTTGTAGGGGCTGGCGGAGGTTACAGAGATAGGGAGGTTTGTAGGGGCTGGAGGAGGTTACACAATTTGGGAGGGTTGTAGGGGCTGGAGGAGGTTACAGAGATAGGGAGGGTTGTAGGGGCTGGAGGAGGTTACAGAGATAGTAAGGGTGTCGGGGCAGGAGGAGGTTACATATAGGGAGGGTTGTAGGGGCTGGAGGAGGTAGCAGAGATAGGGAGGGTTGTAGGAGCTGAAGGAGGTTACAGAGATAGGGAGGGTTGTAGGGGCTGGAGGAGGTTACAGAAATAGGAAGGGTTGTACGGGGTTGAAGGAGGTTACCGAGATAAGGAGGGTTGCAGGGGCTGAAGGAGGTTACAGAATTTGGGAGGGTTGTAGGGGCTGGAGAAGGTTACAGAGATAGGGAGGTTTGTAGGGGCTGGAGGAGGTTACAGAGATAGGGAGATTTGTAGGGGCTGGAGGAGGTTACAGAGATATGGAGGTTTGTAGGGGCTGGAGGAGGCTAGGAGGAGGTTACAGAGATAGGGAGGTTTGTAGTGGCTGGAGGAGGTTACAGAGATAGGGAGGTTTGTAGGGGCTGGAGGAGGTTACAGAATTTGTGAGGGTTGTAGGGGCTGGAGGAGGTTACAGAGATAGGGAGGGTTGTAGGGGCTGGAGGAGGTTACAGAGATAGTAAGGGTGTCGGGGCTGGAGGAGGTTACATATAGGGAGGGTTGTAGGGGCTGGAGGAGGTTGCAGAGATAGGGAGGGTTGTAGGAGCCGGAGGAGGTTACAGAGGTAGGGAGGGTTGTAGGGGCTGGAGGCGGTTACAGAATTTGGGAAGGTTGTAGGGGCTGGAGGACATTACAGAGATAGGGAGGTTTGTAGGGGCTGGAGGAGGTTAATGAGATAGGGAAGGGTTGTATGGGGTTGAAAGAGGTTACAGAGATAGGGAGGGTTGTAGTGGCTGGAGGAGGTTACAGAGATAGTAAGGGTGTCGGGGCTGGAGGAGGTTACATATAGGGAGGGTTGTAGGGGCTGGAGGAGGTTGCAGAGATAGGGAGGGTTGTAGGAGCTGGAGGAGCTTACAGAAATAGGGAAGGTTGTAGGAGCTGGAGGAGGTTACAGAGATAGGGAGGTTTATAGGGGCTGGAGGAGGTTACAGAGATAGGGAGGTTTGTAGGGGCTGGAGGAGATTACAGAGATAGGGAGGGTTGTAGGGGCTGGAGGAGGTTACAGAGATAGTAAGGGTTTTTGGGGCTGGAGGAGGTTATAGAGATAGGGAGGGTGGTAGGGGCTGGAGGAGGTTGCAGAGATAGGGAGGGTTGTAGGGGCTGGAGGAGGTAACAGAGATAGGGAGGATTGTATGGGCTGGAGGAGGTTACAGAGATGGGGAGGGGTGTAGGGGCTGGAGGAGGTTACGGAGATAGCGAGGGGTGTCGGGGGCTGGAGGAGGTTACAGAGATAGGGAGGGTTGTAGGGGCTGGAGGAGGTTACAGAGATAGGGAGGGTTGTAGGGGCTGGAGGAGGTTACAGAGATAGGGAGGCTTGCAGGGGCTGAAGGAGGTTACAGAATTTGGGAGGGTTGTAGGGGCTGGAGGAGGTTACAGAGATAGGGAGTTTTGTAGGGGCTAGAGGAGGTTACAGAGATAGGGAGGTTTGTAAGGGCTGGAGGAGGTTACAGACAAAGGGAGGGTTGCAGGGGCTGGAGGACGTTACAGAAATTGGAAGGGTTGCACGGTGTTGAAGGAGGTTACAGAGATAAGGAGGGTTGCAGGGGCTGAAGGAGGTTACAGAATTTGGGAGGGTTGTAGGGGCTGGAGGAGGTTAGGAGGAAAGTTAGAGAGATAGGGAGGTTTGTAAGGGCTGGAGGAGGTTACAGAGAAAGGGAGGTTTGTTTGGGGTTGAAGGAGGTTACAGAGATAGGGACGGTTGCAGGGGCTGGAGGAGGTGACAGAAATAGGAAGGGTTGTACGGGGTTGAAGGAGGTTACAGAGATAGGGAGGGTTGCAGGGGCTGAAGGGGGTTACAGAATTTGGGTGGGTTGTAGGGGCTGGAGGAGGTTACAGAGATAGGGAGGTTTGTAGGGGCTGGAGGAGGTTACAGAGATAGGGAGGTTTGTAGGGGCTGGAGGAGATTACAGAGATAGGGAGGGTTGTAGGGGCTGGAGGAGGTTACAGAGATAGTAAGGGTGTTTGGGGCTGGAGGAGGTTATAGAGATAGGGAGGGTGGTAGGGGCTGGAGGAGGTTGCAGAGATAGGGAGGGTTGTAGGGGCTGGAGGAGGTAACAGAGATAGGGAGGATTGTATGGGCCCGAGGAGGTTACAGAGATGGGGAGGGGTGTAGGGGCTGGAGGAGGTTACGGAGATAGCGAGGGGTGTCGGGGGCTGGAGGAGGTTACAGAGATAGGGAGGGTTGTAGGGGCTGGAGGGGGTTACAGAGATAGGGAGGGTTGTAGGGGCTGGAGGAGGTTACAGAAATAGGGAGGATTGTACAGGCTGGAGGAGGTTTCAGAGATAAGGCGGGGTTCAGGGGCTGGAGGAGGTTACAGAGATAGGGAGGGTTGTAGGGGCTGGAGGAGATTACAGAGATAGAGAGGGGTGTAGCGGCTGGAGGAGGTTACAGAGATAGGGAGGTTTGTAGGGGCTGGAGGAGGTTACAGAGATAGGCAGGGTTGTAGGGGCTGGAGGAGATTACAGAGGTAGGGTGGGTATTGAAGATGGAGGAGGTTAGAGATAGCGAGGGGTGTCGGGCGCTGGAGAAGGTTACAGAGATAGGGAGGGTTGTAGGGGCTGGACGAAGTTACAGAGATAGGGAGGGTTGTATGGGGTTGAAGGAGGTTACAGAGATAGGGAGGGTTGTAGGAGCTGGAGGAGGTTACAGAGATAGGGAGGGGTGTCGGGGCTGGAGGAGGTTACAGAAATAGGGAGGGTTGTAGGGGCTGGAGTTGGTTACAGAGATAGGGAGGGTTGTAGGGCCTGGAGGAGGTTAATGAGATAGGGAGGGGTGTCGGGGCTGGAGGAGGTTACAGAGATAGTGAGGTTTGTAGGGGCTGGCGGAGGTTACAGAGATAGGGAGGTTTGTAGGGGCTGGAGGAGGTTACACAATTTGGGAGGGTTGTAGGGGCTGGAGGAGGTTACAGAGATAGGGAGGGTTGTAGGGGCTGGAGGAGGTTACAGAGATAGTAAGGGTGTCGGGGCTGGAGGAGGTTACATATAGGGAGGGTTGTAGGGGCTGGAGGAGGTAGCAGAGATAGGGAGTGTTGTAGGAGCTGGAGGAGGTTACAGAGATAGGGAGGGTTGTAGGGGCTGGAGGAGGTTACAGAAATAGGAAGGGTTGTACGGGGTTGAAGGAGGTTACCGAGATAAGGAGGGTTGCAGGGGCTGAAGGAGGTTACAGAATTTGGGAGGGTTGTAGGGGCTGGAGAAGGTTACAGAGATAGGGAGGTTTGTAGGGGCTGGAGGAGGTTACAGAGATAGGGAGATTTGTAGGGGCTGGAGGAGGTTACAGAGATATGGAGGTTTGTAGGGGCTGGAGGAGGCTAGGAGGAGGTTACAGAGATAGGGAGGTTTGTAGTGGCTGGAGGAGGTTACAGAGATAGGGAGGTTTGTAGGGGCTGGAGGAGGTTACAGATTTTGTGAGGGTTGTAGGGGCTGGAGGAGGTTACAGAGATAGGGAGGGTTGTAGGTGCTGGAGGAGGTTACAGAGATAGTAAGGGTGTCGGGGCTGGAGGAGGTTACATATAGGGAGGGTTGTAGGGGCTGGAGGAGGTTGCAGAGATAGGGAGGGTTGTAGGAGCCGGAGGAGGTTACAGAGGTAGGGAGGGTTGTAGGGGCTGGAGGCGGTTACAGAATTTGGGAAGGTTGTAGGGGCTGGAGGACATTACAGAGATAGGGAGGTTTGTAGGGGCTGGAGGAGGTTAATGAGATAGGGAAGGGTTGTATGGGGTTGAAAGAGGTTACAGAGATAGGGAGGGTTGTAGGGGCTGGAGGAGGTTACAGAGATAGTAAGGGTGTCGGGGCTGGAGGAGGTTACATATAGGGAGAGTTGTAGGGGCTGGAGGAGGTTGCAGAGATAGGGAGGGTTGTAGGAGCTGGAGGAGCTTAAAGAAATAGGGAAGGTTGTAGGAGCTGGAGGAGGTTACAGAGATAGGGAGGTTTGTAGGGGCTGGAGGAGGTTACAGAGATAGGGAGGTTTGTAGGGGCTGGAGGAGATTACAGAGATAGGGAGGGTTGTAGGGGCTGGAGGAGGTTACAGAGATAGTAAGGGTGTTTGGGGCTGGAGGAGGTTATAGAGATAGGGAGGGTGGTAGGGGCTGGAGGAGGTTGCAGAGATAGGGAGGGTTGTAGGGGCTGGAGGAGGTAACAGAGATAGGGCGGATTGTATGGGCTGGAGGAGGTTACAGAGATGGGGAGGGGTGTAGGGGCTGGAGGAGGTTACGGAGATAGCGAGGGGTGTCGGGGGCTGGAGGAGGTTACAGAGATAGGGAGGGTTGTAGGGGCTGGAGGAGGTTACAGAGATAGGGAGGGTTGTAGGGGCTGGAGGAGGTTACAGAGATAGGGAGGCTTGCAGGGGCTGAAGGAGGTTACAGAATTTGGGAGGGTTGTAGGGGCTGGAGGAGGTTACAGAGATAGGGAGTTTTGTAGGGGCTAGAGGAGGTTACAGAGATAGGGAGGTTTGTAAGGGCTGGAGGAGGTTACAGACAAAGGGAGGGTTGCAGGGGCTGGAGGACGTTACAGAAATAGGAAGGGTTGCACGGTGTTGAATGAGGTTACAGAGATAAGGAGGGTTGCAGGGGCTGAAGGAGGTTACAGAATTTGGGAGGGTTGTAGGGGCTGGAGGAGGTTAGGAGGAAAGTTAGAGAGATAGGGAGGTTTGTAAGGGCTGGAGGAGGTTACAGAGAAAGGGAGGTTTGTTTGGGGTTGAAGGAGGTTACAGAGATAGGGACGGTTGCAGGAGCTGGAGGAGGTTACAGAAATAGGAAGGGTTGTACGGGGTTGAAAGAGGTTACAGAGATAGGGAGGGTTGCAGGGGCTGAAGGGGGTTACAGAATTTGGGTGGGTTGTAGGGGCTGGAGGAGGTTACAGAGATAGGGAGGTTTGTAGGGGCTGGAGGATGTTACAGAGATAGGGAGGTTTGTAGGGGCTGGAGGAGGTTACAGAGATAGGGAGGTTTTTAGGGGCTGGAGGAGGTTACAGAGATTAGGGAGGTTTGTAGTGCTGGAGGAGGTTACAGAGATAGGGAGGTTTGTAGGGGCTGGAGGAGGTTACGGAATTTGGGAGGGTTGTAGGGGCTGGAGGAGGTTACAGAGATAGGGAGGGTTGTAGGGGCTGGAGGAGGTTACAGAGATAGTAAGTGTGTCGGGGCTGGAGGGGGTTACGTATAGGGATGGTTGTAGGGGCTGGAGGAGGTTGCAGAGATAGGGAGGGTTCTAGGAGCTGGAGGAGGTTACAGAGATAGGGAGGGTTGTAGGGGCTGGAGGAGGTTACAGAATTTGGGAGGATTGTAGGGGCTGGAGGACATTACAGAGATAGGGAGGTTTGTAGGGGCTGGAGGAGGTTAACGAGATAGTAAGTATGTCGGGGCTGGAGGAGGTTACAGAATTTGGGAGGGTTGTAGGGGCTGGAGGAGGTTAACGAGAAAGGGAAGTGTTGTATGGGGTTGAAGGAGGTTACAGAGATAGGGAGGGTTGTAGGAGCTGGAGGAGGTTACAGAAATAGGGAATGTTGTAGGAGCTGGAGGAGGTTACAGAGATAGGGAGGGTTGTAGGGGCTGGAGGAGATTACAGAGATAGGGAGGGTTGTAGGGGCTGGAGGAGGTTACAGAGATAGTAAGGGTGTCGGGGCTGGAGGAGGTTATAGAGATAGGGAGGGTGGTAGGGGCTGGAGGAGGTTACAGAGATAGGGAGGATTGTATGGGCTGGAGTAGGTTACAGAGATGGGGAGGGGTGTAGGGGCTGGAGGAGGTTACGGAGATAGCGAGGGGTGTCGGGGGCTGGAGGAGGTTACAGAGATAGGGAGGGTTTTGGGGCTGGAGGAGGTTAAAGAGATAGGGAGGTTTGTAGGGGCTGGAGGAGGTTACAGAAATAGGGAGGATTATATGGGCTGGAGGAGGTTACAGAGATAGGGAGGTTTGTAGGGGCTGGAGGAGGTTACAGAGATAGGGAGGGTTGTAGGGGCTGGAGGAGTTTACAGAGATAGGGAGGTGTGTAGCGGCTGGAGGAGGTTACAGAGATAGGGAGGTTTGTAGGGGCTGGAGGAGGTTACAGAGATAGGGAGGATTGTATGGGCCGGAGGAGGTTACAGAGATAGGGAGGTTTGTAGGGGCTGGAGGAGGTTACAGAGATAGGGAGGGTTGTAGGGGCTGGAGGAGGTTACAGAGATAGGGAGGGTTGTAGGGGCTGGAGGAGGTTACAGAGGTAGGGAGGGTATTGAAGATGGAGGAGGTTAGAGATAGCAAGGGGTGTCGGGGGCTGGACGAGGTTACAGAGATAGGGAGGGTTGTAGGAGCTGGAGGAAGTTACAGAGAGAGGGAGGGTTGGAGTGGCTGGAGTAGGTTACAGAGATAGGGAGGGTTGTAGGGGCTGGAGCAGGTTACAGAGATAGGGAGGGGTGTAGGGCCTGGAGGAGGTTACAGAAATAGGGTTGTAGGGGCTGGAGGATGTTACAGAGATAGGGAGGGTTGTAGGGGCTGGAGGAGGTTACAGAGATAGTGAGGGCTGTAGGGGCTGGAGGAGGTTACAGAGATAGGGAGGGTATTGAAGATGGAGGAGGTTACAGAGATGGGGAGGGGTGTTGGGGCTAGAGGAGGTTACAGAAATAGGGAGGGTTGTAGGGGCTGGAGTAGGTTACAGAGATAGGGAGGGTTGTAGGGCCTGGAGGAGGTTACAGAGATAGGGAGGTTTGTAGGGGCTGGAGGAGATTACAGAGATAGGGAGGGTTGTAGGGGCTGGAGGAGGTTACAGAGATAGTAAGGGTGTTTGGGGCTGGAGGAGGTTATAGAGATAGGGAGGGTGGTAGGGGCTGGTGGAGGTTGCAGAGATAGGGAGGGTTGTAGGGGCTGGAGGAGGTAACAGAGATAGGGAGGATTGTATGGGCTGGAGGAGGTTACAGAGATGGGGAGGGGTGTAGGGGCTGGAGGAGGTAACAGAGATAGGGAGGATTGTATGGGCTGGAGGAGGTTACAGAGATGGGGAGGGGTGTAGGGGCTGGAGGAGGTTACGAGATAGCGAGGGGTGTCGGGGGCTGGAGGAGGTTACAGAGATAGGGAGGGTTGTAGGGGCTGGAGGAGGTTACAGAGATAGGGAGGGTTGTAGGGGCTGGAGGAGGTTACAGAGATAGGGAGGCTTGCAGCGGCTGAAGGAGGTTACAGAATTTGGGAGGGTTGTAGGGGCTGGAGGAGGTTACAGAGATAGGGAGTTTTGTAGGGGCTAGAGGAGGTTACAGAGATAGGGAGGTTTGTAAGGGCTGGAGGAGGTTACAGACAAAGGGAGGGTTGCAGGGCCTGGAGGACGTTACAGAAATAGGAAGGGTTGCACGGTGTTGAAGGAGGTTACAGAGATAAGGAGGGTTGCAGGGGCTGAAGGAGGTTACAGAATTTGGGAGGGTTGTAGGGGCTGGAGGAGGTTAGGAGGAAAGTTAGAGAGATAGGGAGGTTTGTAAGGGCTGGAGGAGGTTACAGAGAAAGGGAGGTTTGTTTGGGGTTGAAGGAGGTTACAGAGATAGGGACGGTTGCAGGGGCTGGAGGAGGTTACAGAAACAGGAAGGGTTGTACGGGGTTGAAGGAGGTTACAGAGATAGGGAGGGTTGCAGGGGCTGAAGGGGGTTACAGAATTTGGGTGGGTTGTAGGGGCTGGAGGAGGTTACAGAGATAGGGAGGTTTGTAGGGGCTGGAGGAGGTTACAGAGATAGGGAGGTTTGTAGGGGCTGGAGGAGATTACAGAGATAGGGAGGGTTGTAGGGGCTGGAGGAGGTTACAGAGATAGTAAGGGTGTTTGGGGCTGGAGGAGGTTATAGAGATAGGGAGGGTGGTAGGGGCTGGAGGAGGTTACAGAGATAGGGAGGTTTGTAGGGGCTGGAGGAGGTTACAGAGATAGGGAGGTTTTTAGGGGCTGGAGGAGGTTACAGAGATTAGGGAGGTTTGTAGTGCTGGAGGAGGTTACAGAGATAGGGAGGTTTGTAGGGGATGGAGGAGGTTACAGAATTTGGGAGGGTTGAAGGGGCTGGAGGAGGTTACAGAGATAGGGAGGGTTGTAGGGGCTGGAGGAGGTTACAGAGATAGTAAGGGTGTCGGGGCTGGAGGGGGTTACGTATAGGGATGGTTGTAGGGGCTGGAGGAGGTTGCAGAGATAGGGAGGGTTGTAGGAGCTGGAGGAGGTTACAGAGATAGGGAGGGTTGTAGGGGCTGGAGGAGGTTACAGCATTTGGGAGGGTTGTAGGGGCTGGAGGAGGTTACAGAGATAGGGAGGTTTGTAGGGGCTAGAGGAGGTTACAGAGATAGGGAGGTTTGTAAGGGCTGGAGGAGGTTACAGAGAAAGGGAGGGTTGCAGGGGCTGGAGGAGGTTACAGAAATAGGAAGGGTTGTACGGGGTTGAAGGAGGTTACAGAGATAAGGAGGGTTGCAGGGGCTGAAGGAGGTTACAGAATTTGGGAGGGTTGTAGGGGCTGGAGGAGGTTACAGATAAAGGGAGGTTTGTAGGGGCTGGAGGAGGTTACAGAGATAGGGAGGTTTGTAGGGGCTGGAGGAGTTTACAGATACAGGGAGGATTGTATGGGCCGGAGGAAGTTACAGAGATAGGGAGGTTTGTAGGGGCTGGAGGAGGTTACAGAGATAGGGAGAGTTGAAGGGGCTGGAGGAGGTTACAGAGGTAGGGAGGGTATTGAAGATGGAGGAGGTTAGAGATAGCAAGGGCTGTCGGGGGCTGGAGGAGGTTACAGAGATAGGGAGGGTTGTAGGGGCTGGAGGAAGTTACAGAGATAGGGAGGGTTGTAGGGGCTGGCGTAGGTTACAGAGATAGGGAGGGTTGTAGGGGCTGGAGCAGGTTACAGCGATAGGGAGAGGTGTAGGGGCTGGAGGAGGTTACAAAAACAGGGTTGTAGGGGCTGGAGGATGTTACAGAGATAGGGAGGGTTGTAGGGGCTGGAGGAGGTTACAGAGATAGGGAGGGCTGTAGGGGCTGGAGGAGGTTACAGATATAGGGAGGGTATTGAAGAAGGAGGAGGGTACAGAGATAGGGTTGTAGGGGCTGGAGGAGGTTACAGAGATAGGGAGGGGTGTCGGGGCTGGAGGAGGTTACAGAAATAGGGAGGGTTGTAGGGGCTGGAGTAGGTTACAGAGATAGGGAGGGTTGTAGGGCCTGCAGGAGGTTACAGAGATAGGGAGGGGTGTCGGGGCTGGAGGAGGTTACAGAGATAGTGAGGTTTGTGGGGGCTGGAGGAGGTTACAGAGATAGGGAGGTTTGTCGGGGCTGGAGGAGGTTACACAATTTGGGAGGGTTGTAGGGGCTGGAGGAGGTTACAGAGATAGGGAGGGTTGTAGGGGCTGGAGGAGGTTACAGAGATAGTAAGGGTGTCGGGGCTGGAGGAGGTTACATATAGGGAGGGTTGTAGGGGCTGGAGGAGGTTGCAGAGATAGGGAGGGTTGTAGGAGCTGGAGGAGGTTACAGAGATAGGGAGGGTTGTAGGGGCTGGAGGAGGTTACAGCATTTGGGAGGGTTGTAGGGGCTGGAGGAGGTTACAGAGATAGGGAGGTTTGTAGGGGCTAGAGGAGGTTACAGAGATAGGGAGGTTTGTAAGGGCTGGAGGAGGTTACAGAGAAAGGGAGGGTTGCAGGGGCTGGAGGAGGTTACAGAAATAGGAAGGGTTGTACGGGGTTGAAGGAGGTTACAGAGATAAGGAGGGTTGCAGGGGCTGAAGGAGGTTACAGAATTTGGGAGGGTTGTAGGGGCTGGAGGAGGTTACAGAGATAGGGAGGTTTGTAGGGGCTGGAGGAGGTTACAGAGATAGGGAGGTTTGTAGGGGCTGGAGGAGGTTACAGAGATAGGGAGGTTTGTAGGGGCTGGAGGAGGTTAGGAGGAGGTTCCAGAGATCGGCAGGTTTGTAGTGGCTGGATGAGGTTACAGAGATGGGGAGGTTTGTAGGGGCTGGAGGAGGTAACAGAGATAGGAAGGGTGTCGGGGCTGGAGGAGGTTACAGAATTTGGGAGGGTTGTAGGGGCTGGAGGATATTACAGAGATAGGGAGGTTTGTAGGGGCTGGAGGAGGTTAATGAGATAGGGAAGGGTTGTATGGGGTTGAAGGAGGTTACAGAGATAGGGAGGGTTGTAGGAGCTGGAGGAGGTTACAGAAATAGGGAAGGTTGTAGCAGCTGTAGGAGGTTACAGAGATAGGGACGTTTGTAGGGGCTGGAGGAGATTACAGAGATAGGGAGGGTTGTAGGGGCTGGAGGAGGTTACAGAGACAGTAAGGGTGTCGGGGCTGGAGGAGGTTGTAGAGATAGGGAGGGTGGTAGGGGCTGGAGGAGGTTGCAGAGATAGGGAGGGTTGTAGGGGCTGGAGGAGGTAACAGAGATAGGGAGGATTGTATGGGCTGGAGGAGGTTACAGAGATGGGGAAGGGTGTAGGGGCTGGAGGAGGTTACGGAGATAGCGAGGGGTGTCGGGGGCTGGAGGAGGTTACAGAGATAGGGAGGGTTGTAGGGGCTGGAGTAGGTTACAGAGATAGGGAGGGTTGTAGGGGCTGGAGGAGGTTACAGAAATAGGGAGGATTGTATAGGCTGGAGGAGGTTACAGAGATAAGGCGGGGTTCAGGGGCTGGAGGAGGTTACAGAGATAGGGAGGGTTCTAGGGGCTGGAGGAGGTTACAGAGATAGGGAGTATTATATGGGCTGGAGGAGGTTACAGAGATAGGGAGGTTTGTAGGGGCTGGAGGAGGTTACAGAGATAGGGAGGGTTGTAGGGGCTGGAGGAGGTTACAGAGATAGGGAGGGGTGTAGCGGCTGGAGGAGGTTACAGAGATAGGGAGGTTTGTAGGGGCTGGAGGAGGTTACAGAGATAGGGAGGATTGTATGGGCCGGAGGAGGTTACAGAGATAGGGAGATTTGTAGGGGCTGGAGGAGCTTACAGAGATAGGGAGGGTTGTAGGGGCTGGAGGAGGTTACAGAGATAGGGAGGGTTGTAGGGGCTGGAGGAGGTTACAGAGGTAGGGAGGGTATTGAAGATGGAGGAGGTTAGAGATAGCGAGGGGTGTCAGGGGCTGGAGGAGGTTACAGAGATAGGGAGGGTTGTAGGGGCTGGAGGAAGTTACAGAGATAGGGAGGGTTGTAGGGGCTGGAGCAGGTTACAGAGATAGGGAGGGGTGTAGGGGCAGGAGGAGGTTACAGAAATAGAGTTGTAGTGGCTGGAGGATGTTACAGAGATAGGGAGGGTTGTAGGGGCTGGAGGAGGTTACAGAGATAGGGAGGTTTGTAGGGGCTGGAGGAGGTTACAGAGATAGGGAGGGTATTGAAGATGGAGGAGGTTACAGAGATAGGGTTGTAGGGGCTGGAGAAGGTTACAGAGATAGGGAGGGTTGTAGGGGCTGGAGGAGGTTACAGAGATAGGGAGTGTTGTAGGGGCTGGAGGAGGTTACAGAGATAGGGAGGGTTGTAGGGCCTGGTGGAGGTTACAGAGATAGGGAGGGTATTGAATATGGAGGAGGTTAGAGATAGCAAGGGGTGTCAGGGGCTGGAGGAGGTTACAGAGATAGGGAGGGTTGGAGGGGCTGGAGCAGGTTACAGAGATAGGGAGGGGTGTAGGGGCTGGAGGAGGTTACAGAAATAGGGTTGTAGGGGCTGGAGGATGTTACAGAGATAGGGAGGGTTGTAGGGGCTGGAGGAGGTTACAGAGATAGGGAGGGCTGTAGGGGCTGGAGGAGGTTACAGAGATAGGGAGGGTATTGAAGATGGAGGAGGTTACAGAGATAGGGTTGTAGGGGCTGGAGGAGGTTACAGAGATAGGGAGGGGTGTCGGGGCTGGAGGAGGTTACAGAAATAGGGAGGGTTGTAGGGGCTGGAGTAGGTTACAGAGATAGGGAGGGTTGTAGGGCCTGGAGGAGGTTAATGAGATAGGGAGGGGTGTCGGGGCTGGAGGAGGTTACAGAGATAGTGTGGTTTGTAGGGGCTGGAGGAGGTTACAGAGATAGGGAGGTTTGTAGGGGCTGGAGGAGGTTACACAATTTGGGAGGGTTGTAGGGGCTGGAGGAGGTTACAGAGATAGGGAGGGTTGAAGGGGCTGGAGGAGGTTACAGAGATAGTAAGGGTGTCGGGGCTGGAGGAGGTTACATATAGGGAGGGTTGTAGGGGCTGGAGGAGGTTGCAGAGATAGGGAGGGTTGTAGGAGCTGGAGGAGGTTACAGAGATAGGGAGGGTTGTAGGGGCTGAAGGAGGTTACAGAATTTGGGAGGGTTGTAGGGGCTGGAGGAGTTTACAGAGATAGGGAGGTTTGTAGGGGCTAGAGGAGGTTACAGAGATAGGGAGGTTTGTAAGGGCTGGAGGAGGTTACAGAGAAAGGGAGGGTTGCAGGGGCTGGAGGAGGTTACAGAAATAGGAAGGGTTGTACGGGGCTGGAGGAGTTTACAGAGATAGAGAGGTTTGTAGGGGCTAGAGGAGGTTACAGAGATAGGGAGGTTTGTAAGGGCTGGAGGAGGTTACAGAGAAAGGGAGGGTTGCAGGGGCTGGAGGAGGTTACAGAAATAGGAAGGGTTGTACGTGGTTGAAGGAGGTTACAGAGATAAGGAGGGTTGCAGGGGCTGAAGGAGGTTACAGAATTTGGGAGGGTTGTAGGGGCTGGAGGAGGTTACAGAGATAGGGAGGTTTGTAGGGGCTGGAGGAGGTTACAGAGATAGGGAGGTTTGTAGGGGCTGGCGGAGGTTACAGAGATAGGGAGGTTTGTAGGGGCTGGAGGAGGTTAGGAGGAGGTTACAGAGATAGGGAGGTTTGTAGTGGCTGGAGGAGGTTACAGAGATAGGGAGGTTTGTAGGGGCTGGAGGAGGTTACAGAATTTGGGCGGGTTGTAGGGGCTGGAGGAGGTTACAGAGATAGGGAGGGTTGTAGGGGCTGGAGGAGGTTACAGAGATAGTAAGGGTGTCGGGGCTGGAGGAGGTTACATATAGGGAGGGTTGTAGGGGCTGGAGGAGGTTGCAGAGATAGGGAGGGTTGTAGGAGCTGGAGGAGGTTACAGAGATAGGGAGGGTTGTAGGGGCTGGAGGAGGTTATAGAATTTGGGAGGGTTGTAGGGGCTGGAGGAGGTTACAGAGATAGGGAGAGTTGAAGGGGCTGGAGGAGGTTACAGAGGTAGGGAGGGTATTGAAGATGGAGGAGGTTAGAGATAGCAAGGGGTGTCGGGGGCTGGAGGAGGTTACAGAGATAGGGAGGGTTGTAGGGGCTGGAGGAAGTTACAGAGATAGGGAGGGTTGTAGGGGCTGGCGTAGGTTACAGAGATAGGGAGGGTTGTAGGGGCTGGAGCAGGTTACAGCGATAGGGAGAGGTGTAGGGGCTGGAGGAGGTTACAAAAACAGGGTTGTAGGGGCTGGAGGATGTTACAGAGATAGGGAGGGTTGTAGGGGCTGGAGGAGGTTACAGAGATAGGGAGGGCTGTAGGGGCTGGAGGAGGTTACAGATATAGGGAGGGTATTGAAGAAGGAGGAGGGTACAGAGATAGGGTTGTAGGGGCTGGAGGAGGTTACAGAGATAGGGAGGGGTGTCGGGGCTGGAGGAGGTTACAGAAATAGGGAGGGTTGTAGGGGCTGGAGTAGGTTACAGAGATAGGGAGGGTTGTAGGGCCTGCAGGAGGTTACAGAGATAGGGAGGGGTGTCGGGGCTGGAGGAGGTTACAGAGATAGTGAGGTTTGTGGGGGCTGGAGGAGGTTACAGAGATAGGGAGGTTTGTCGGGGCTGGAGGAGGTTACACAATTTGGGAGGGTTGTAGGGGCTGGAGGAGGTTACAGAGATAGGGAGGGTTGTAGGGGCTGGAGGAGGTTACAGAGATAGTAAGGGTGTCGGGGCTGGAGGAGGTTACATATAGGGAGGGTTGTAGGGGCTGGAGGAGGTTGCAGAGATAGGGAGGGTTGTAGGAGCTGGAGGAGGTTACAGAGATAGGGAGGGTTGTAGGGGCTGGAGGAGGTTACAGCATTTGGGAGGGTTGTAGGGGCTGGAGGAGGTTACAGAGATAGGGAGGTTTGTAGGGGCTAGAGGAGGTTACAGAGATAGGGAGGTTTGTAAGGGCTGGAGGAGGTTACAGAGAAAGGGAGGGTTGCAGGGGCTGGAGGAGGTTACAGAAATAGGAAGGGTTGTACGGGGTTGAAGGAGGTTACAGAGATAAGGAGGGTTGCAGGGGCTGAAGGAGGTTACAGAATTTGGGAGGGTTGTAGGGGCTGGAGGAGGTTACAGAGATAGGGAGGTTTGTAGGGGCTGGAGGAGGTTACAGAGATAGGGAGGTTTGTAGGGGCTGGAGGAGGTTACAGAGATAGGGAGGTTTGTAGGGGCTGGAGGAGGTTAGGAGGAGGTTCCAGAGATCGGCAGGTTTGTAGTGGCTGGATGAGGTTACAGAGATGGGGAGGTTTGTAGGGGCTGGAGGAGGTAACAGAGATAGGAAGGGTGTCGGGGCTGGAGGAGGTTACAGAATTTGGGAGGGTTGTAGGGGCTGGAGGATATTACAGAGATAGGGAGGTTTGTAGGGGCTGGAGGAGGTTAATGAGATAGGGAAGGGTTGTATGGGGTTGAAGGAGGTTACAGAGATAGGGAGGGTTGTAGGAGCTGGAGGAGGTTACAGAAATAGGGAAGGTTGTAGCAGCTGTAGGAGGTTACAGAGATAGGGACGTTTGTAGGGGCTGGAGGAGATTACAGAGATAGGGAGGGTTGTAGGGGCTGGAGGAGGTTACAGAGACAGTAAGGGTGTCGGGGCTGGAGGAGGTTGTAGAGATAGGGAGGGTGGTAGGGGCTGGAGGAGGTTGCAGAGATAGGGAGGGTTGTAGGGGCTGGAGGAGGTAACAGAGATAGGGAGGATTGTATGGGCTGGAGGAGGTTACAGAGATGGGGAAGGGTGTAGGGGCTGGAGGAGGTTACGGAGATAGCGAGGGGTGTCGGGGGCTGGAGGAGGTTACAGAGATAGGGAGGGTTGTAGGGGCTGGAGTAGGTTACAGAGATAGGGAGGGTTGTAGGGGCTGGAGGAGGTTACAGAAATAGGGAGGATTGTATAGGCTGGAGGAGGTTACAGAGATAAGGCGGGGTTCAGGGGCTGGAGGAGGTTACAGAGATAGGGAGGGTTCTAGGGGCTGGAGGAGGTTACAGAGATAGGGAGTATTATATGGGCTGGAGGAGGTTACAGAGATAGGGAGGTTTGTAGGGGCTGGAGGAGGTTACAGAGATAGGGAGGGTTGTAGGGGCTGGAGGAGGTTACAGAGATAGGGAGGGGTGTAGGGCCTGGAGGAGGTTAATGAGATAGGGAGGGGTGTCGGGGCTGGAGGAGGTTACAGAGATAGTGAGGTTTGTAGGGGCTGGCGGAGGTTACAGAGATAGGGAGGTTTGTAGGGGCTGGAGGAGGTTACACAATTTGGGAGGGTTGTAGGGGCTGGAGGAGGTTACAGAGATAGGGAGGGTTGTAGGGGCTGGAGGAGGTTACAGAGATAGTAAGGGTGTCGGGGCTGGAGGAGGTTACATATAGGGAGGGTTGTAGGGGCTGGAGGAGGTAGCAGAGATAGGGAGTGTTGTAGGAGCTGGAGGAGGTTACAGAGATAGGGAGGGTTGTAGGGGCTGGAGGAGGTTACAGAAATAGGAAGGGTTGTACGGGGTTGAAGGAGGTTACCGAGATAAGGAGGGTTGCAGGGGCTGAAGGAGGTTACAGAATTTGGGAGGGTTGTAGGGGCTGGAGAAGGTTACAGAGATAGGGAGGTTTGTAGGGGCTGGAGGAGGTTACAGAGATAGGGAGATTTGTAGGGGCTGGAGGAGGTTACAGAGATATGGAGGTTTGTAGGGGCTGGAGGAGGCTAGGAGGAGGTTACAGAGATAGGGAGGTTTGTAGTGGCTGGAGGAGGTTACAGAGATAGGGAGGTTTGTAGGGGCTGGAGGAGGTTACAGATTTTGTGAGGGTTGTAGGGGCTGGAGGAGGTTACAGAGATAGGGAGGGTTGTAGGTGCTGGAGGAGGTTACAGAGATAGTAAGGGTGTCGGGGCTGGAGGAGGTTACATATAGGGAGGGTTGTAGGGGCTGGAGGAGGTTGCAGAGATAGGGAGGGTTGTAGGAGCCGGAGGAGGTTACAGAGGTAGGGAGGGTTGTAGGGGCTGGAGGCGGTTACAGAATTTGGGAAGGTTGTAGGGGCTGGAGGACATTACAGAGATAGGGAGGTTTGTAGGGGCTGGAGGAGGTTAATGAGATAGGGAAGGGTTGTATGGGGTTGAAAGAGGTTACAGAGATAGGGAGGGTTGTAGGGGCTGGAGGAGGTTACAGAGATAGTAAGGGTGTCGGGGCTGGAGGAGGTTACATATAGGGAGAGTTGTAGGGGCTGGAGGAGGTTGCAGAGATAGGGAGGGTTGTAGGAGCTGGAGGAGCTTAAAGAAATAGGGAAGGTTGTAGGAGCTGGAGGAGGTTACAGAGATAGGGAGGTTTGTAGGGGCTGGAGGAGGTTACAGAGATAGGGAGGTTTGTAGGGGCTGGAGGAGATTACAGAGATAGGGAGGGTTGTAGGGGCTGGAGGAGGTTACAGAGATAGTAAGGGTGTTTGGGGCTGGAGGAGGTTATAGAGATAGGGAGGGTGGTAGGGGCTGGAGGAGGTTGCAGAGATAGGGAGGGTTGTAGGGGCTGGAGGAGGTAACAGAGATAGGGCGGATTGTATGGGCTGGAGGAGGTTACAGAGATGGGGAGGGGTGTAGGGGCTGGAGGAGGTTACGGAGATAGCGAGGGGTGTCGGGGGCTGGAGGAGGTTACAGAGATAGGGAGGGTTGTAGGGGCTGGAGGAGGTTACAGAGATAGGGAGGGTTGTAGGGGCTGGAGGAGGTTACAGAGATAGGGAGGCTTGCAGGGGCTGAAGGAGGTTACAGAATTTGGGAGGGTTGTAGGGGCTGGAGGAGGTTACAGAGATAGGGAGTTTTGTAGGGGCTAGAGGAGGTTACAGAGATAGGGAGGTTTGTAAGGGCTGGAGGAGGTTACAGACAAAGGGAGGGTTGCAGGGGCTGGAGGACGTTACAGAAATAGGAAGGGTTGCACGGTGTTGAATGAGGTTACAGAGATAAGGAGGGTTGCAGGGGCTGAAGGAGGTTACAGAATTTGGGAGGGTTGTAGGGGCTGGAGGAGGTTAGGAGGAAAGTTAGAGAGATAGGGAGGTTTGTAAGGGCTGGAGGAGGTTACAGAGAAAGGGAGGTTTGTTTGGGGTTGAAGGAGGTTACAGAGATAGGGACGGTTGCAGGAGCTGGAGGAGGTTACAGAAATAGGAAGGGTTGTACGGGGTTGAAAGAGGTTACAGAGATAGGGAGGGTTGCAGGGGCTGAAGGGGGTTACAGAATTTGGGTGGGTTGTAGGGGCTGGAGGAGGTTACAGAGATAGGGAGGTTTGTAGGGGCTGGAGGATGTTACAGAGATAGGGAGGTTTGTAGGGGCTGGAGGAGGTTACAGAGATAGGGAGGTTTTTAGGGGCTGGAGGAGGTTACAGAGATTAGGGAGGTTTGTAGTGCTGGAGGAGGTTACAGAGATAGGGAGGTTTGTAGGGGCTGGAGGAGGTTACGGAATTTGGGAGGGTTGTAGGGGCTGGAGGAGGTTACAGAGATAGGGAGGGTTGTAGGGGCTGGAGGAGGTTACAGAGATAGTAAGTGTGTCGGGGCTGGAGGGGGTTACGTATAGGGATGGTTGTAGGGGCTGGAGGAGGTTGCAGAGATAGGGAGGGTTCTAGGAGCTGGAGGAGGTTACAGAGATAGGGAGGGTTGTAGGGGCTGGAGGAGGTTACAGAATTTGGGAGGATTGTAGGGGCTGGAGGACATTACAGAGATAGGGAGGTTTGTAGGGGCTGGAGGAGGTTAACGAGATAGTAAGTATGTCGGGGCTGGAGGAGGTTACAGAATTTGGGAGGGTTGTAGGGGCTGGAGGAGGTTAACGAGAAAGGGAAGTGTTGTATGGGGTTGAAGGAGGTTACAGAGATAGGGAGGGTTGTAGGAGCTGGAGGAGGTTACAGAAATAGGGAATGTTGTAGGAGCTGGAGGAGGTTACAGAGATAGGGAGGGTTGTAGGGGCTGGAGGAGATTACAGAGATAGGGAGGGTTGTAGGGGCTGGAGGAGGTTACAGAGATAGTAAGGGTGTCGGGGCTGGAGGAGGTTATAGAGATAGGGAGGGTGGTAGGGGCTGGAGGAGGTTACAGAGATAGGGAGGATTGTATGGGCTGGAGTAGGTTACAGAGATGGGGAGGGGTGTAGGGGCTGGAGGAGGTTACGGAGATAGCGAGGGGTGTCGGGGGCTGGAGGAGGTTACAGAGATAGGGAGGGTTTTGGGGCTGGAGGAGGTTAAAGAGATAGGGAGGTTTGTAGGGGCTGGAGGAGGTTACAGAAATAGGGAGGATTATATGGGCTGGAGGAGGTTACAGAGATAGGGAGGTTTGTAGGGGCTGGAGGAGGTTACAGAGATAGGGAGGGTTGTAGGGGCTGGAGGAGTTTACAGAGATAGGGAGGTGTGTAGCGGCTGGAGGAGGTTACAGAGATAGGGAGGTTTGTAGGGGCTGGAGGAGGTTACAGAGATAGGGAGGATTGTATGGGCCGGAGGAGGTTACAGAGATAGGGAGGTTTGTAGGGGCTGGAGGAGGTTACAGAGATAGGGAGGGTTGTAGGGGCTGGAGGAGGTTACAGAGATAGGGAGGGTTGTAGGGGCTGGAGGAGGTTACAGAGGTAGGGAGGGTATTGAAGATGGAGGAGGTTAGAGATAGCAAGGGGTGTCGGGGGCTGGACGAGGTTACAGAGATAGGGAGGGTTGTAGGAGCTGGAGGAAGTTACAGAGAGAGGGAGGGTTGGAGTGGCTGGAGTAGGTTACAGAGATAGGGAGGGTTGTAGGGGCTGGAGCAGGTTACAGAGATAGGGAGGGGTGTAGGGCCTGGAGGAGGTTACAGAAATAGGGTTGTAGGGGCTGGAGGATGTTACAGAGATAGGGAGGGTTGTAGGGGCTGGAGGAGGTTACAGAGATAGTGAGGGCTGTAGGGGCTGGAGGAGGTTACAGAGATAGGGAGGGTATTGAAGATGGAGGAGGTTACAGAGATGGGGAGGGGTGTTGGGGCTAGAGGAGGTTACAGAAATAGGGAGGGTTGTAGGGGCTGGAGTAGGTTACAGAGATAGGGAGGGTTGTAGGGCCTGGAGGAGGTTACAGAGATAGGGAGGTTTGTAGGGGCTGGAGGAGATTACAGAGATAGGGAGGGTTGTAGGGGCTGGAGGAGGTTACAGAGATAGTAAGGGTGTTTGGGGCTGGAGGAGGTTATAGAGATAGGGAGGGTGGTAGGGGCTGGTGGAGGTTGCAGAGATAGGGAGGGTTGTAGGGGCTGGAGGAGGTAACAGAGATAGGGAGGATTGTATGGGCTGGAGGAGGTTACAGAGATGGGGAGGGGTGTAGGGGCTGGAGGAGGTAACAGAGATAGGGAGGATTGTATGGGCTGGAGGAGGTTACAGAGATGGGGAGGGGTGTAGGGGCTGGAGGAGGTTACGAGATAGCGAGGGGTGTCGGGGGCTGGAGGAGGTTACAGAGATAGGGAGGGTTGTAGGGGCTGGAGGAGGTTACAGAGATAGGGAGGGTTGTAGGGGCTGGAGGAGGTTACAGAGATAGGGAGGCTTGCAGCGGCTGAAGGAGGTTACAGAATTTGGGAGGGTTGTAGGGGCTGGAGGAGGTTACAGAGATAGGGAGTTTTGTAGGGGCTAGAGGAGGTTACAGAGATAGGGAGGTTTGTAAGGGCTGGAGGAGGTTACAGACAAAGGGAGGGTTGCAGGGCCTGGAGGACGTTACAGAAATAGGAAGGGTTGCACGGTGTTGAAGGAGGTTACAGAGATAAGGAGGGTTGCAGGGGCTGAAGGAGGTTACAGAATTTGGGAGGGTTGTAGGGGCTGGAGGAGGTTAGGAGGAAAGTTAGAGAGATAGGGAGGTTTGTAAGGGCTGGAGGAGGTTACAGAGAAAGGGAGGTTTGTTTGGGGTTGAAGGAGGTTACAGAGATAGGGACGGTTGCAGGGGCTGGAGGAGGTTACAGAAACAGGAAGGGTTGTACGGGGTTGAAGGAGGTTACAGAGATAGGGAGGGTTGCAGGGGCTGAAGGGGGTTACAGAATTTGGGTGGGTTGTAGGGGCTGGAGGAGGTTACAGAGATAGGGAGGTTTGTAGGGGCTGGAGGAGGTTACAGAGATAGGGAGGTTTGTAGGGGCTGGAGGAGATTACAGAGATAGGGAGGGTTGTAGGGGCTGGAGGAGGTTACAGAGATAGTAAGGGTGTTTGGGGCTGGAGGAGGTTATAGAGATAGGGAGGGTGGTAGGGGCTGGAGGAGGTTACAGAGATAGGGAGGTTTGTAGGGGCTGGAGGAGGTTACAGAGATAGGGAGGTTTTTAGGGGCTGGAGGAGGTTACAGAGATTAGGGAGGTTTGTAGTGCTGGAGGAGGTTACAGAGATAGGGAGGTTTGTAGGGGATGGAGGAGGTTACAGAATTTGGGAGGGTTGAAGGGGCTGGAGGAGGTTACAGAGATAGGGAGGGTTGTAGGGGCTGGAGGAGGTTACAGAGATAGTAAGGGTGTCGGGGCTGGAGGGGGTTACGTATAGGGATGGTTGTAGGGGCTGGAGGAGGTTGCAGAGATAGGGAGGGTTGTAGGAGCTGGAGGAGGTTACAGCATTTGGGAGGGTTGTAGGGGCTGGAGGAGGTTACAGAGATAGGGAGGTTTGTAGGGGCTAGAGGAGGTTACAGAAGATAGGGAGGTTTGTAAGGGCTGGAGGAGGTTACAGAGAAAGGGAGGGTTGCAGGGGCTGGAGGAGGTTACAGAAATAGGAAGGGTTGTACGGGGTTGAAGGAGGTTACAGAGATAAGGAGGGTTGCAGGGGCTGAAGGAGGTTACAGAATTTGGGAGGGTTGTAGGGGCTGGAGGAGGTTACAGATAAAGGGAGGTTTGTAGGGGCTGGAGGAGGTTACAGAGATAGGGAGGTTTGTAGGGGCTGGAGGAGGTTACAGATACAGGGAGGATTGTATGGGCCGAGGAAGTTACAGAGATAGGGAGGTTTGTAGGGGCTGGAGGAGGTTACAGAGATAGGGAGAGTTGAAGGGGCTGGAGGAGGTTACAGAGGTAGGGAGGGTATTGAAGATGGAGGAGGTTAGAGATAGCAAGGGCTGTCGGGGGCTGGAGGAGGTTACAGAGATAGGGAGGGTTTGTAGGGGCTGGAGGAAGTTACAGAGATAGGGAGGGTTGTAGGGGCTGGCGTAGGTTACAGAGATAGGGAGGGTTTGTAGGGGCTGGAGCAGGTTACAGCGATAGGGAGAGGTGTAGGGGCTGGAGGAGGTTACAAAAACAGGGTTGTAGGGGCTGGAGGATGTTACAGAGATAGGGAGGGTTGTAGGGGCTGGAGGAGGTTACAGAGATAGGAGGGCTGTAGGGGCTGGAGGAGGTTACAGATATAGGGAGGGTATTGAAGAAGGAGGAGGGTACAGAGATAGGGTTGTAGGGGCTGGAGGAGGTTACAGAGATAGGGAGGGGTGTCGGGGCTGGAGGAGGTTACAGAAATAGGGAGGGTTGTAGGGGCTGGAGTAGGTTACAGAGATAGGGAGGGTTGTAGGGCCTGCAGGAGGTTACAGAGATAGGGAGGGGTGTCGGGGCTGGAGGAGGTTACAGAGATAGTGAGGTTTGTGGGGGCTGGAGGAGGTTACAGAGATAGGGAGGTTTGTCGGGGCTGGAGGAGGTTACACAATTTGGGAGGGTTGTAGGGGCTGGAGGAGGTTACAGAGATAGGGAGGGTTGTAGGGGCTGGAGGAGGTTACAGAGATAGTAAGGGTGTCGGGGCTGGAGGAGGTTACATATAGGGAGGGTTGTAGGGGCTGGAGGAGGTTGCAGAGATAGGGAGGGTTGTAGGAGCTGGAGGAGGTTACAGAGATAGGGAGGGTTGTAGGGGCTGGAGGAGGTTACAGCATTTGGGAGGGTTGTAGGGCTGGAGGAGGTTACAGAGATAGGGAGGTTTGTAGGGGCTAGAGGAGGTTACAGAGATAGGGAGGTTTGTAAGGGCTGGAGGAGGTTACAGAGAAAGGGAGGGTTGCAGGGGCTGGAGGAGGTTACAGAAATAGGAAGGGTTGTACGGGGTTGAAGGAGGTTACAGAGATAAGGAGGGTTGCAGGGGCTGAAGGAGGTTACAGAATTTGGGAGGGTTGTAGGGGCTGGAGGAGGTTACAGAGATAGGGAGGTTTGTAGGGGCTGGAGGAGGTTACAGAGATAGGGAGGTTTGTAGGGGCTGGAGGAGGTTACAGAGATAGGGAGGTTTGTAGGGCTGGAGGAGGTTAGGAGGAGGTTCCAGAGATCGGCAGGTTTGTAGTGGCTGGATGAGGTTACAGAGATGGGGAGGTTTGTAGGGGCTGGAGGAGGTAACAGAGATAGGAAGGGTGTCGGGGCTGGAGGAGGTTACAGAATTTGGGAGGGTTGTAGGGGCTGGAGGATATTACAGAGATAGGGAGGTTTGTAGGGGCTGGAGGGAGGTTAATGAGATAGGGAAGGGTTGTATGGGGGTTGAAGGAGGTTACAGAGATAGGGAGGGTTGTAGGAGCTGGAGGAGGTTACAGAAATAGGGAAGGTTGTAGCAGCTGTAGGAGGTTACAGAGATAGGGACGTTTGTAGGGGCTGGAGGAGATTACAGAGATAGGGAGGGTTGTAGGGGCTGGAGGAGGTTACAGAGACAGTAAGGGTGTCGGGGCTGGAGGAGGTTGTAGAGATAGGGAGGGTGGTAGGGGCTGAGGAGGTTGCAGAGATAGGGAGGGTTGTAGGGGCTGGAGGAGGTAACAGAGATAGGGAGGGATTGTATGGGCTGGAGGAGGTTACAGAGATGGGGAAGGGTGTAGGGGCTGGAGGAGGTTACGGAGATAGCGAGGGGTGTCGGGGGCTGGAGGAGGTTACAGAGATAGGGAGGGTTGTAGGGGCTGGAGTAGGTTACAGAGATAGGGAGGGTTGTAGGGGCTGGAGGAGGTTACAGAAATAGGGAGGATTGTATAGGCTGGAGGAGGTTACAGAGATAAGGCGGGGTTCAGGGGCTGGAGGAGGTTACAGAGATAGGGAGGGTTCTAGGGGCTGGAGGAGGTTACAGAGATAGGGAGTATTATATGGGCTGGAGGAGGTTACAGAGATAGGGAGGTTTGTAGGGGCTGGAGGAGGTTACAGAGATAGGGAGGGTTGTAGGGGCTGGAGGAGGTTACAGAGATAGGGAGGGGGGTGTAGCGGCTGGAGGAGGTTACAGAGATAGGGAGGTTTGTAGGGGCTGGAGGAGGTTACAGAGATAGGGAGGATTGTATGGGCCGGAGGAGGTTACAGAGATAGGGAGATTTGTAGGGGCTGGAGGAGCTTACAGAGATAGGGAGGGTTGTAGGGGCTGGAGGAGGTTACAGAGATAGGGAGGGTTGTAGGGGCTGGAGGAGGTTACAGAGGTAGGGAGGGTATTGAAGATGGAGGAGGTTAGAGATAGCGAGGGGTGTCAGGGGCTGGAGGAGGTACAGAGATAGGGAGGGTTGTAGGGGCTGGAGGAAGTTACAGAGATAGGGAGGGTTGTAGGGGCTGGAGCAGGTTACAGAGATAGGGAGGGGTGTAGGGGCAGGAGGAGGTTACAGAAATAGAGTTGTAGTGGCTGGAGGATGTTACAGAGATAGGGAGGGTTGTAGGGGGCTGGAGGAGGTTACAGAGATAGGGAGGTTTGTAGGGGCTGGAGGAGGTTACAGAGATAGGGAGGGTATTGAAGATGGAGGAGGTTACAGAGATAGGGTTGTAGGGGCTGGAGAAGGTTACAGAGATAGGGAGGGTTGTAGGGGCTGGAGGAGGTTACAGAGATAGGGAGTGTTGTAGGGGCTGGAGGAGGTTACAGAGATAGGGAGGGTTGTAGGGCCTGGTGGAGGTTACAGAGATAGGGAGGGTATTGAATATGGAGGAGGTTAGAGATAGCAAGGGGTGTCAGGGGCTGGAGGAGGTTACAGAGATAGGGAGGGTTGGAGGGCTGGAGCAGGTTACAGAGATAGGGAGGGGTGTAGGGGCTGGAGGAGGTTACAGAAATAGGGGTTGTAGGGGCTGGAGGATGTTACAGAGATAGGGAGGGTTGTAGGGGCTGGAGGAGGTTACAGAGATAGGGAGGGCTGTAGGGGCTGGAGGAGGTTACAGAGATAGGGAGGGTATTGAAGATGGAGGAGGTTACAGAGATAGGGTTGTAGGGGCTGGAGGAGGTTACAGAGATAGGGAGGGGTGTCGGGGCTGGAGGAGGTTACAGAAATAGGGAGGGTTGTAGGGGCTGGAGTAGGTTACAGAGATAGGGAGGGTTGTAGGGCCTGGAGGAGGTTAATGAGATAGGGAGGGGTGTCGGGGCTGGAGGAGGTTACAGAGATAGTGTGGTTTGTAGGGGCTGGAGGAGGTTACAGAGATAGGGAGGTTTGTAGGGGCTGGAGGAGGGTTACACAATTTGGGAGGGTTGTAGGGGCTGGAGGAGGTTACAGAGATAGGGAGGGTTGAAGGGGCTGGAGGAGGTTACAGAGATAGTAAGGGTGTCGGGGCTGGAGGAGGTTACATATAGGGAGGGTTGTAGGGGCTGGAGGAGGTTGCAGAGATAGGGAGGGTTGTAGGAGCTGGAGGAGGTTACAGAGATAGGGAGGGTTGTAGGGGCTGAAGGAGGTTACAGAATTTGGGAGGGTTGTAGGGGCTGGAGGAGTTTACAGAGATAGGGAGGTTTGTAGGGGCTAGAGGAGGTTACAGAGATAGGGAGGTTTGTAAGGGCTGGAGGAGGTTACAGAGAAAGGGAGGGTTGCAGGGGCTGGAGGAGGTTACAGAAATAGGAAGGGTTGTACGGGGCTGGAGGAGTTTACAGAGATAGAGAGGTTTGTAGGGGCTAGAGGAGGTTACAGAGATAGGGAGGTTTGTAAGGGCTGGAGGAGGTTACAGAGAAAGGCGAGGGTTGCAGGGGCTGGAGGAGGTTACAGAAATAGGAAGGGTTGTACGTGGTTGAAGGAGGTTACAGAGATAAGGAGGGTTGCAGGGGCTGAAGGAGGTTACAGAATTTGGGAGGGTTGTAGGGGCTGGAGGAGGTTACAGAGATAGGGAGGTTTGTAGGGGCTGGAGGAGGTTTACAGAGATAGGGAGGTTTGTAGGGGCTGGCGGAGGTTACAGAGATAGGGAGGTTTGTAGGGGCTGGAGGAGGTTAGGAGGAGGTTACAGAGATAGGGAGGTTTGTAGTGGCTGGAGGAGGTTACAGAGATAGGGAGGTTTGTAGGGGCTGGAGGAGGTTACAGAATTTGGGCGGGTTGTAGGGGCTGGAGGAGGTTACAGAGATAGGGAGGGTTGTAGGGGCTGGAGGAGGTTACAGAGATAGTAAGGGTGTCGGGGGCTGGAGGAGGTTACATATAGGGAGGGTTGTAGGGGCTGGAGGAGGTTGCAGAGATAGGGAGGGTTGTAGGAGCTGGAGGAGGTTACAGAGATAGGGAGGGTTGTAGGGGCTGGAGGAGGTTATAGAATTTGGGAGGGTTGTAGGGGCTGGAGGAGGTTACAGAGATAGGGAGAGTTGAAGGGGCTGGAGGAGGTTACAGAGGTAGGGAGGGTATTGAAGATGGAGGGAGGTTAGAGATAGCAAGGGGTGTCGGGGGCTGGAGGAGGTTTACAGAGATAGGGAGGGTTGTAGGGGCTGGAGGAAGTTACAGAGATAGGGAGGGTTGTAGGGGCTGGCGTAGGTTACAGAGATAGGGAGGGGTTGTAGGGGCTGGAGCAGGTTACAGCGATAGGGAGAGGTGTAGGGGCTGGAGGAGGTTACAAAAACAGGGTTGTAGGGGCTGGAGGATGTTACAGAGATAGGGAGGGTTGTAGGGGCTGGAGGAGGTTACAGAGATAGGGAGGGCTGTAGGGGCTGGAGGAGGTTACAGATATAGGGAGGGTATTGAAGAAGGAGGAGGGTACAGAGATAGGGTTGTAGGGGCTGGAGGAGGTTACAGAGATAGGGAGGGGTGTCGGGGCTGGAGGAGGTTACAGAAATAGGGAGGGTTGTAGGGGCTGGAGTAGGTTTACAGAGATAGGGAGGGTTGTAGGGCCTGCAGGAGGTTACAGAGATAGGGAGGGGTTGTCGGGGCTGGAGGAGGTTACAGAGATAGTGAGGTTTGTGGGGCTGGAGGAGGTTACAGAGATAGGGAGGTTTGTCGGGGCTGGAGGAGGTTACACAAATTTGGGAGGGTTGTAGGGGCTGGAGGAGGTTACAGAGATAGGGAGGGTTGTAGGGGCTGGAGGAGGTTACAGAGATAGTAAGGGTGTCGGGGCTGGAGGAGGTTACATATAGGGAGGGTTGTAGGGGCTGGAGGAGGTTGCAGAGATAGGGAGGGTTGTAGGAGCTGGAGGAGGTTACAGAGATAGGGAGGGTTGTAGGGGCTGGAGGAGGTTACAGCATTTGGGAGGGTTGTAGGGGCTGGAGGAGGTTACAGAGATAGGGAGGTTTGTAGGGGCTAGAGGAGGTTACAGAGATAGGGAGGTTTGTAAGGGCTGGAGGAGGTTACAGAGAAAGGGAGGGTTGCAGGGGCTGGAGGAGGTTACAGAAATAGGAAGGGTTGTACGGGGTTGAAGGAGGTTACAGAGATAAGGAGGGTTGCAGGGGCTGAAGGAGGTTACAGAATTTGGGAGGGTTGTAGGGGCTGGAGGAGGTTACAGAGATAGGGAGGTTTGTAGGGGGCTGGAGGAGGTTACAGAGATAGGGAGGTTTGTAGGGGCTGGAGGAGGTTACAGAGATAGGGAGGTTTGTAGGGGCTGGAGGAGGTTAGGAGGAGGTTCCAGAGATCGCAGGTTTGTAGTGGCTGGATGAGGTTACAGAGATGGGGAGGTTGTAGGGGCTGGAGGAGGTAACAGAGATAGGAAGGGTGTCGGGGCTGGAGGAGGTTACAGAATTTGGGAGGGTTGTAGGGGCTGGGAGGATATTACAGAGATAGGGAGGTTTGTAGGGGCTGGAGGAGGTTAATGAGATAGGGAAGGGTTGTATGGGGTTGAAGGA
>JANJGN010000965.1:20000-228851 GCA_026770705.1 Isurus oxyrinchus | reverse complement strand
CAAAAAAACCAGGCGGACATCCCAAGTGGCAGTACTGAGGGAGTGCCGCACTGTCGGAGGGTCAGTGCCTGAGGGAGTGCCGCACTGTCGGAGGGTCAGTGCTGAGGGAGTGCTGCACTGTCAGAGGGTGAGTATTGAGGGAGCGCCGCACTGTCAAAGGTGCTATATTCCTAATGAGACATTAAACTGAGGCCCATCTGCCCTCCCAGCCAGATGTAAAAGATCCCACAGCCACAGTTTGGATGCAGGTGATGGAGAATTCTCCCCAGTGCCCTGGCGCCTATTTATCCCTCAACCAACATCATGAAACATCTATTACCTTGGCATTATCACAGTGCTGCTTGTGAGAGCTTTGCTGTGTGCAAATTGGCTGCTGCGTATCCTACACTCGGATAGCGGGCCACACTCCAGAACAAGTCCTTCGTCGTCTGTGATGCCCTTTGGGATGTCCCGGGGACATGAAGGGCAACAGCAGATTCCCTGCTGGGTAGGAAACATTTCCCTGCACCTTCATGCAATGCTGCACACGTGTACACATCGGACCTGAGCGCTGCCACGGGATAAAGACGGGGAGTATGAATTCTCCTGGCCGGGAGGGGGGCCTGGTTTCTGAGGGTGACGGGTTCGTGTATGACTTTGCCGGAGCAGACGGTGGGCAGATTCCTACAGTCCCAGGAAGCTGACAGTCCCCGCTTACCACCAGCGCCTGGAAGTCGACGATGCGGCTGTGTTTCTGCAGCAGGGTCTGGATCTCACACTTCTTGGCACAGATGGACTTGGTTAAGAGGTTGGCCTGTTCCAACAGCTCCTGGCAGTACGCTCTCCTCTCCGTGACACTCAGCTCCAGCTCCAAGGACTCCCTGTTAGAATCACAAGTCAGGTCGGGCTGCAGACAGTACGAGCGACAGCAGTTCAGCGAGTCAGGGAGGGTCTGGACAGACGCTGACTGGCTTTCGGAGGAGCCACACTCTGCTGCTATTTGGATACGTGCCGGCTCGGCTCACGGCCCTCCAAACCACTTCAGCTGGCCGAAACACCTGCTGCCCCCTATTCCTAACTCACAACACCGAGTCCCGTTCACCATCGCCCCAGGCACTCACTGACCGACACTGACCTCCCAGTCCCGCGATGCCTCCATTTTAAATTCCTCACCACCTGCCCATCTCTGTAACCTCCTCCAGCCCCTACACCCCTCCCTATCTCTGTAACCTCCTCCAGCCCCTACACCCCTCCCTATCTCTGTAACCTCCTCCAGCCCCCTACAACACTCCCTATCTCTGTAACCTCCTCCAGCCCCTGCACCCCTCCCTATCTCTGTAACCTCCTCCAGCCCCTACAACCCTCCCTATCTCTGTAATCTCCTCCAGCCCCTACAACCCTCACTATCTCTGTAACCTCCTCCAGCCCCTACAACCCTCCCTATCTCTGTAATCTCCTCCAGCCCCTACAACCCTCCCTATCTCTGTAACCTCCTCCAGCTCCTACAACCCTCCCTAGCTCTGTAACCTCCTCCAGTCCCTACAACCCTATCTCTGTAACCTCCTCCAGCCCCTACACCCCTCCCTATCTCTGTAACCTCCTCCAGCCCCTACAACCCTCCCTATTTCTGTAACACCCTCCAGCCCCTACAACCCTCCGAGATCTCTGCGCTCCTCCAATCCCGGCCTCTTGACCCTCCCCCCCATTCCCATCGCTCCACCATTGGCGGCCGTGCCTTCAGGTATCTGGGGGCTCAAAGCTCGGAATTCCTTCCCTAAACCTCTCCGCCCCTCTCTCCCTCCGCACAGGCATGACGGGCTGAATGGCCTCTTTCTGCGCTGCTACTTTTCTGTGGTTTCCTTTAAGAAGGCCCTTAAAACCGACCCCTTTTGCCTGAGCGTTGGGGGTCGTCTGTCCCTAATATCTCCTAACGTGGCTTGCGGGCAGGTTTTATCCGATTCACGCTCTCGCCTTGGCGACGTTTTACTGGTCTAAAGGGCGCCGTATGAATGCAAGTTGTTGTTGCAGAAGGGCGGAGGTTCTGACCTGACGGTCGCCAGGAGCTCAGTGCTGTGCCCGTGCTGCTCTTCCAGCAGCAGGTTAAACTCCCGGGACAGCGACGTCAGCCTGCAGCTCGCCTCCCTGTCCCGGCGGACGGCCCCAATCTTCTCCACCGCCCTCACCTCACAGTCCCGCCATCGCTCCTGCCAAACAGAAATCGCAGCTTGGGGGTGGGGTGGGGGTAGTGACACGCGGCACGGGACAGTCCGACCGCAAACCGGTCCCCGCGTTCGACCACCCTGTATCGTCCCATCGCCAAACATAAAACACCCCCTCCCCCCCCCCGGCTTCTGAGCAGTCACACGTGGAGAGGGAGCATGTGGGGGTAAGACGTTTACGCCCTCCCCCGGGTGGTCACCACGTAAGTGACGGCTAGACAAAGGGCAGACGTCAAGGTGTTCACCAACAGTGGGAAAGACAGGCGAGCAGTAAATAAACCCTGTTCTCCACAGGGGGTTATGCACAGTTAGAACAGCAAGCCTTATTTAGGGGAAGCAGTTTATGAAGTAAACTAGAACCGCTCACGTTGATGGACTGTCTTCCTAGACTGAGATACGTCACAAAGTTTCATCTCTTTGCAGGTAGCTTGCACGTGGGCAGAATGATTTCCAAAGGAGTGCGGTTTCCAATGGGTCTCCAAAGGGAGGCAAGGTTTCAGAGATGAGATAGCTGTTCTCTCTCCCTCTCTGCAAACAGTTCAGCCGCGCGGTACATCAGTAACGACCCTTCCCCCAGTAAATGTCTCACGCTCGGGGCAGGGTTCACCGAACGGCGCTGGGCTGACACCCCTCTCCAGGTACCAGTCAGGCAAGGGGCCAGAGGGGCAGCCGCGGAGAGGAGGGCAGAGGACAAGCAGCGTCCCGGCGTTGAGACGACGGAAGAGACTGTCCTGCACGGCACAGGCTGAACACACCGGGGCTCCTGATGTGAGAAAATAGGGAACCTGTTCGAGGTCTTTGAAACAGAGAAAGGGGGTTTCGATGGGGTGGACGTAGGGAAGACGTTTCCACTTGTCGGAGTGAGACCAGAACTAGGGGGCCATCGATATGAGATCGTCACTCATAAACCCAATGGGGGGGGATTCAGGAGAAACCTCTTTACCCAGGGAGTGGGGGAGAATGTGGGACTCGCTCCCACGGGGAGTGGTCGAGGTGAATAGTGTCGATGTGTTTAAGGGGGGGAAGCTGGATAAACAGACAAGGGGGAGAGAGGAATAGAAGGATATGGGGATGGGGTGAGACGGAGAGGGGAGAGGGAGGAGGCTGGTGTGGAGCAGGAACACCGGCACGGAGCAGATGGGCCGAATGGCCTGTTTCTCTGTTGGACATGCAATAAGATAGGACGAGAACGAATCAGAACGAGGGTGATGGAGAGATGCAGGCTGGTTCTCCAGCTGCGGGGATGTTGGCAACACATATCACACATTCAGGTGCCCACTCAGAAACTAAACACCCGGGCAAAGAGCTTACGTCGAGCAAAGACTTCACGGAACGGAGAACAGGCAGAGGCTCCGAGACGTCCTGCAGGCGGGAACAACTGTAAGAGAACCTGCAAAAAGAATGTGTATCGTCAGCCCGGCCACCAGGGACATGGTTAAAACACAATCTGTACACAGACACTGCAATCTGCTGCCCGGGCAAACACATACACTCCTCAAGCCGGACATTCCCAGGACAGGTACAGCACGGGGTTAGATACAGAGTAAAGCTCTCTCTACACCATCCCCATCAAACACTCCCAGGACAGGTACAGCACGGGGTTAGATACAGAGTAAAGCTCCCTCTACACTGTCCCCATCAAACAGTCCCAGGACAGGTACAGCACGGGGTTAGATACAGAGTAAAGCTCCCTCTACACTGTCCCCATCAAACACTCCCAGGACAGGTACAGCACGGGGTTAGATACAGAGTAAAGCTCCCTCTACACTGTCCCCATCAAACACACCCAGGACAGGTACAGCACAGGGTTAGATACAGAGTAAAGCTCTCTCTACACCATCCCCATCAAACATTCCCAGGACAGGTACAGCACGGGGTTAGATACAGAGTAAAGCTCCCTCTACACCATCCCCATCAAACACTCCCAGGACAGGTACAGCACGGGGTTAGATACAGAGTAAAGCTCCCTCTGCACTGTCCCCAGGGTGAACCAGGACAATGCAGCTTTACCTCAGAGCCTCCATGTCCTTCACCACGTCCACTTTTGATTGGAGTTCCATCAGCTCCTCTTTATTCTCAGCCGCGAGACTCTCCAAAGCTGCAAGGATGTGGTTCGGTGGGTGTGTTGCATTAACCTCCTACCATGGCACAAAGACAGAGTGCACATTCCAAATGTCCGTACAAAGCACATTTCATCCCTATCTCTGTAAACTCCTCCAGCCCCTACAACCCCGCCCTATCTCTGTAACCTCCTCCAGCCCCTACAATCCTCCCTATCTCTGTAACCTCCTCCAGCCCCTACAACCCTCCCTATCTCTGTAACTTCCTCCAGCCCCTACAACCCTCCCTATCTCTGTAACCTCCTCCAGCCCTCCCTATCTCCGTAACCTCCTCCAGCCCCTACACCCCTCCCTATCTCTGTAACCTCCTCCAGCCCCTACAACCCTCCCTATCTCCGTAACCTCCTCCAGCCCCTGCACCTCTCCCTATCTCTGTAACCTCCTCCAGCCCCTACAACCCTCCCTATCTCTGTAACCTCCTGCAGCCCTACACCTCTCCCTATCTCTGTAACCTCCTCCAGCCCCATAACCCTCCGAGATCTCTGCGCTCCTCCCAATTCCGGCCTCTTGACCATCCCCCGATTCCCATCGCTCCACCATTGGTAGCCGTGCCTTCAGCTGCCTGGGGCCCTGAGCTCTGGAATTCCCTCCTTAAACCTCTTCCTCTCTCTTTTCCTTCTAATCCAATTCTTTGACATGGCATGTGTTTGCCTGTTTCTAATATCTCCTCATGCAGCAAGGAAATAAATGTTTTCTGGTTCCACGTTTCTGTGAAACGTGGATTGGCGTTTACGACATTAAAGTGCTGGAGAAATGAAAGTTGTTGATGGAACACGTTGGAGTATGAAAAAACACACACACCAATACCCCAGTGAGAGTCAGTGTGTGTGGGACCCTTATCCAAGTGAGAGTCACTGAGTGTGGGAAACGTACCCCAGTGAGAGTCAGTGTGTGTGGGACCCTTACCCCAGTGAGAGTCAGTGTGTGTGGGACCCGTACCCCAGAGAGAGTCAGTGTGTGTGGGAAACGTACCCCAGTGAGAGTCAGTGTGTGTGGGACCCGTACCCCAGTGAGAGTCATTGTGTGTGGGACCCGCACCCCAGTGAGAGTCAGTGTGTGTGGGACCCGTACCCCAGTGAGAGTCAGTGTGTGTGGGACCCTTACCCCAGTGAGAGTCAGTGTGTGTGGGACCCGTACCCAAGTGAGAGTCAGTGTGTGTGGGACCCGTACCCCAGTGAGAGTCAGTGTGTGTGGGACCTGTACCCCAGTGAGAGACAGTGCATGTGGGACCCGTACCCCAGTGAGAGACAGTGCATGTGGGACCCGTACCCCAGTGAGAGTCATTGTGTGTGGGACCCGTACCCCAGAGAGAGTCAGTGTGTGTGACCCGTACCCCAGTGAGAGACAGTGCGTGTGGGACCCGTACCCCAGTGAGTGTCAGTGTGTGTGGGACCGGTACCCCAGTGAGAGTCAGTGTGTGTGGGACCGGTACCCCAGTGAGGGTCAGTGTGTGTGGGACCCGTACCCCAGTGAGAGTCAGTGTGTGAGGGACGTGTGCCCCAGTGAGAGTCAGTGTGTGTGGGACCGGTACCCCCAGTGACAGTCAGTGTGTGTGGGACCCGTACCCCAGTGAGTGTCAGTGTGTGTGGGTCCCGTACCACTGTGAGAGACAGTGTGTGTGGGACCCGTACACCTGTGAGAGTCAGTGTGTGTGGGACCCGTACCCCAGTGAGAGACAGTGCGTGTGGGACCCGTACCCCACTGAGAGTCAGTGTGTGTGGGCCTTGTACCCCAGTGAGAGTCAGTGTGTGTGGATGAGCACTTACCTCTACCTGGCTCAGCCACTGATGATAATTGGTACTCCTCAGATCATGACCTACATCACTATGTGCGAAGGAGAAATGTCTTTAATACATATTTGTTAAAAAACACCAAATACGGTCAAACTATAGAATCAAAATTGTATTCCCAGAGACACAGACGGCACATTGAGCTGTGTGACTGTCTGTGAAGGCACACTATATAAAATACTCAGCCTTCTGTTCAAATCTCCTGACCCTCGCTATCTCTGTAACCTCCTCCAGCCCCTACAAACCTCCCTATCTCTGTAACCTCCTCCAGCCCCTACACCCCTCCCTATCTCTGTAACTTCCTCCAGCCCCTACACCCCTCCCTATCTCTGTAACCTCCTCCAGCCCCTACACCCCTCCCTATCTCTGTAACTTCCTCCAGCCCCTACAACCCTCCCTATCTCTGTACCCTCCTCCAGCCCCTACAACCCTCCCTATCTCTGTAACCACCTCCAGCCCCTATCTCTGTAACCACCTCCAGCCCCTACCCCCCTCCTTATCTCTGTAACCTCCTCCAGCCCCTACAGCCCTCCCTATCTCTGTAACCACCTCCAGCCCCTACACCCCTCCCTATCTCTGTAACCACCTCCAGCCCCTACAACCCTCCTTATCTCTGTAACCTCCTCCAGCCCTCCCTATCTCTGTAACCTCCTCCAGCCCCTACAGCCCTCCCTATGTCTGTAACCTCCTCCTGCCTCTACAACCCTCCCTATCTCTGTAACCTCCTCCAGGCCCTACACCCCTCCCTATCTCTGTAACCTCCTCCAGCCCGTCCCTATCTCTGTAAACTCCTCCAGCCCCTACAGCCCTCCCTATCTCTGTAACCTCCTCCAGCCCCTACACCCCTCCCTATCTCTGTAACCTCCTCCAGCCCCTACAACCTTCCCTACCCTGTAACCTCCTCCAGCCCCTACACCCCTCCCTATCTCTGTAACCTCCTCCAGCCCCTACACCCCTCCCTATCTCTGTAACCTCCTCCAGCCCCTACACCCCTCCCTATCTCTGTAACCTCCTCCAGCCCCTACACCCCTCCCTATCTCTGTAACCTCCTCCTGCCTCTACAACCCTCCCTATCTCTGTAACCTCCTCCAGCCCCTACAACCCTCCCTATCTCTGTAACCTCCTCCAGCCCCTACAACCCTCCCTATCTCTGTAACCTCCACCAGCCCCTACACCCCTCCCTATCTCTGTAACCTCCACCAGCCCCTACAACCCTCCGAGATTTCTGCGCTCCCCGAATTCTTGCCTCGTGTGCACCCTCACCCCCGCTGATTTCCTTTGCTCTGGAATTGCCAGCTGTCCCTTCAGCTGCCTGGGCCTTAAGCTCTGGAATTCCCATGGTAGGAAGCAGACAGCTCATACAAACACAGAGTATGAGAGTTACTTGCCCCATGCCTCCTGTTGCATTCGCCTGCTCCTCATATAATGACTTCAGGAAGTGAAATCTTGTGAAACAAGTTCTCCGAACATCTCGCTGAAACAGAGAGAGTGAGTTATATTTTAGACAGGTTCCGACAGGCAGGTCTGTATAGAGTCAGAGTCACAACGGCACAGTGAGGCCATTCAGCCCATCGAGTCCATGCCATCGCTCTGAAGAGCAATCCAGTCAGTCCCATTCCCCCCGCTCTATCCCCGTATCCCTGAGAGTTTATTTCCCCTCAAGTGTTCATCCAATTTCTTTTTGAAATCATTCCTCTCCACTTCCACCATCCTCGTAAGTAGCGAGTTCCAGCTCATTACCACTCGATGTGTAAAAAAGTTCCTCCTCACATCACCCCCCCTGCCCAAAACCTTCAATCTGTGTCCCCCCCCTCCGCCCCCACACACACACACACTCACTCTGAGTCCTTGGACCGCCAGGTAACTTTTAAAATGATTTCACGGGATGTGGGCTTTGCTGGCTGGGCCCAGCATTTATTGCCCACCCCTAATTGCCCCTTGAGAAGGTGGTGGGTGAGCTGCCTTCTTGAGCCGCTGCAGTCCCTGTGGTGTAGGTACATCCACGGCGCTGTTAGGGAGGGAGTTCCAGGATTTTGTCCGTGTGGTGTAGGTACACCCACAGTGCTGTTAGGGTGGGAGTTCCAGGATTTTGTCCGTGTGGTGTAGGTACACCCACAGCGCTGTTAGGGAGGGAGTTCCAGGATTTTGTCCGTGTGGTGTAGGTACATCCACGGCGCTGTTAGGGAGGGAGTTCCAGGATTTTGTCCGTGTGGTGTAGGTACACCCACAGTGCTGTTAGGGTGGGAGTTCCAGGATTTTGTCCGTGTGGTGTAGGTACACCCACAGCGCTGTTAGGGAGGGAGTTCCAGGATTTTGTCCGTGTGGTGTAGGTACACCCACAGTGCTGTTAGGGTGGGAGTTCCAGGATTTTGTCCGTGTGGTGTAGGTACACCCACAGCGCTGTTAGGGAGGGAGTTCCAGGATTTTGTCCCTGTGGTGTAGGTACACCCACAGTGCTGTTAGGGAGGGAGTTCCAGGATTTTGTCCGTGTGGTGTAGGTACACCCACAGCGCTGTTACGGAGGGAGATCCAGGATTTTGTCCATGTGGTGTAGGTACACCCACAGCGCTGTTAGGGAGGGAGTTCCAGGATTTTGTCCGTGTGGTGTAGGTACACCCACAGTGCTGTCAGGGAGGGAGTTCCAGGATTTTGTCCGTGTGGTGTAGGTACACCCACAGCGCTGTTAGGGAGGGAGTTCCAGGATTTTGTCCCTGTGGTGTAGGTACACCCACAGTGCTGTTAGGGAGGGAGTTCCATGATTTTGTCCGTGTGGTGTAGGTACACCCACAGCCCTGTTAGGGAGGGAGTTCCAGGATTTTGTCCCTGTGGTGTAGGTACACCCACAGTGCTGTTAGGGAGGGAGTTCCAGGATTTTGTCCGTGTGGTGTAGGTACACCCACAGCGCTGTTAGGGAGGGAGTTCCAGGATTTTGTCCACGTGGTGTAGGTACACCCACAGCGCTGTTAGGGAGGGAGTTCCAGGATTTTGTCCCCTGTGGTGTAGGTACACCCACAGCGCTGTTAGGGAGGGAGTTCCAGGATTTTGTCCCTGTGGTGTAGGTACACCCACAGCGCTGTTAGGGAGGGAGTTCCAGGATTTTGTCCGTGTGGTGTAGGTACACCCACAGTGCTGTTAGGGAGTTCCAGGATTTTGTCCGTGTGGTGTAGGTACACCCACAGTGCTGTTAGGGAGGGAGTTCCAGGATTTTGTCCCTGTGGTGTAGGTACACCCACGGCGCTGTTAGGGAGGGAGTTCCAGGATTTTGTCCGTGTGGTGTAGGTACACCCACAGCGCTGTTAGGGAGGGAGTTCCAGGATTTTGTCCCTGTGGTGTAGGTACACCCACAGTGCTGTTAGGGAGGGAGTTCCAGGATTTTGTCCGTGTGGTGTAGGTACACCCACAGCGCTGTTAGGGAGGGAGTTCCAGGATTTTGTCCGTGTGGTGTAGGTACACCCACAGTGCTGTTAGGGAGGGAGTTCCAGGATTTTGTCCATGTGGTGTAGGTACACCCACAGCGCTGTTAGGCAGAGAGTTCCAGGATTTTGTCTGTGTGGTGTAGGTACACCCACAGTGCTGTTAGGGAGGGAGTTCCAGGATTTTGTCTGTGTGGTGTAGGTACACCCACAGTGCTGTTAGGGAGGGAGTTCCAGGATTTTGTCCATGTGGTGTAGGTACACCCACAGTGCTGTTAGGGAGGGAGTTCCAGGATTTTGTCCATGTGGTGTAGGTACACCCACAGCGCTGTTAGGGAGGGAGTTCCAGGATTTTGTCCCTGTGGTGTAGGTACACCCACAGCGCTGTTAGAGAGGGAGTTCCAGGATTTTGTCCGTGTGGTGTAGGTACACCCACGGCGCTGTTAGGGAGGGAGTTCCAGGATTTTGTCCGTGTGGTGTAGGTACACCCACAGCGCTGTTAGGGAGGGAGTTCCAGGATTTTGTCTGTGTGGTGTAGGTACACCCACGGCGCTGTTAGGGAGGGAGTTCCAGGATTTTGTCCGTGTGGTGTAGGTACACCCACAGTGCTGTTAGGGAGGGAGTTCCAGGATTTTGTCCCTGTGGTGTAGGTACACCCACGGCGCTGTAAGGGAGGGAGTTCCAGGATTTTGTCCATGTGGTGTAGGTACACCCACAGTGCTGTTAGGGAGGGAGTTCCAGGATTTTGTCCATGTGGTGTAGGTACACCCACAGTGCTGTTAGGGAGGGAGTTCCAGGATTTTGTCCCCTGTGGTGTAGGTACACCCACAGCGCTGTTAGGGAGGGAGTTCCAGGATTTTGTCCGTGTGGTGTAGGTACACCCACAGTGCTGTTAGGCAGAGAGTTCCAGGATTTTGTCCCTGTGGTGTAGGTACACCCACGGCGCTGTTAGGGAGGGAGTTCCAGGATTTTGTCCGTGTGGTGTAGGTACACCCACAGCGCTGTTAGGGAGGGAGTTCCAGGATTTTGTCCCTGTGGTGTAGGTACAGCCACGGCGCTGTTAGGGAGGGAGTTCCCGGATTTTGTCCGTGTGGTGTAGGTACACCCACAGCGCTGTTAGGGAGGGAGTTCCAGGATTTTGACCCAGCGACAGTGAAGGAACGGTGATATATTTCCAAGTCAGGATGGTGAGTGACTTGGAGGGGAACTTCCAGGTGGTGGTGTTCCCCATGTGTCTGCTGCCCTTGTCCTTCTAGATGGTAGCGGTCGTGGGTTTGGAAGGTGCTGTCTAAGGAGCCTTGGTGAGTTGCTGCAGTGCATCTTGTAGATGGTACACACACTGCTGCTACTGTGTGTCGGTGGTGGAGGGAGTGAATGTTAGTGGATGGGGTGCCAATCAGCAAGGCTGCTTTGTCCTGGATGGTGTCGAGCTTCTTGAGTGTTGTGGGAGCTGCACTCATCCAGGCAAGTGGGGAGTATTCCATCACACTCCTGACTTGTGCCTTGTAGATGGTGGACAGGCTTTGGGGAGTCAGGAGGTGAGTTACTCGCCGCAGGATTCCCAGTCTCTGAGCTGCTCTTGTAGCCACAGTATTTATACGGCTGGTCCTTACCCGGTCTGGCCTACACGTAACTCCAGACCCACAGCAATGTGGTTTAATCTTAAATGCCCTCCGAAGTGGGCCAGCCAGCTGCTCAGTTGTAACAAACTGATGCAAAGCCTGAAAGGAATGGAACCGGACTTGCCTGCCCCTTCTGCTCATCTATGTCCTGGTGCAGGTCATTGGTGTACTGGAATTTGCAGAGCTGTTCCTGGAGCTCAGAAGCTTGTCGTATAAACTACTAACCATTAACCGTGGATTCCCAGCTTGAGGATGCATCAGCCCTGGGCAGATTAATATGTGGGGAATCACTGTGACCTGGAACACATCGCCTGAAAAGATTACATTGAAGATGATTTGATCCCAAAGAGGATTGGACCAATATTCCAAGTGGCTATGGGGAAAGAGCGGGTCAAACTGGATAGCACAGGGAGGATGGGTCGAAGGGCCTCCACCTGTGCTGTACAATCACAGGGAGATTTGAGTTGGATTAAATGAGGAGAGAGCTGCTGGACTGGGAGTGTTCGTTGCAACATTGGGGGATGTATCCTGCATCTCTCCCACCGGGTACTGCCTGTTACTGACAGCGAGTTAAAATGTCTGAGGCCACCAGCCTCAGTGTGTGGAGGGTAACCAGACCTTCCCCGGCAGCAAACAGCTCTCTCAGTCACTGCCACCGCCCCCCTCTAACCAAACAGGTCTGAACCTGGGCTGAGCACACCCCACTCGCAGCCAGTCTCAGCTGAAGGGCCTGACACACCTGTCACGTTCAGAGCAACATGGGAGGGGGCGCAGGAGGCCATTCAGCCCATCGAGACTGCTCCGCCATTCAATAAGATCATGGTTGATCTGACTGTGGCCTGAACTCCACTCTCCTGCCTGTCCCCCCACTCCAATAACCCTGGAGTCCCTTGTCAATCAAACATCTGTCTAAGTCAGCCTTGAATCTGTTCAATGGTCCAGCCTTCACTGCTCTCTGAGGAAGAGAATTCCACAGACTAATGCCCCTCAGAGAAATGAAATTCCTGCTCATCTGAGTCTTAGATGTGGAACCCCCTCATTTTTAAACCGTGTCTTCTCATTCTAACCTGCCTTACAAGTGGAAACAGCCTCTCTGCACCCACACTGTCGAGTCCCCGCTCAGAATCTGATATGTTTCAATAAGATCACCTCTCATTCTTCTAAACTCCAATGGACACAGGCCCAACCTGCTCACCCTTTCCTAAGACAAACCCCCCATCCCAGGAACCAGCCCAGTGAACCTTCTCCGAACTGCCTGGAACACATTTATATCCTTTCCGAAATGAGAGCAATTCTGTCCACAGGACTCTGGATGTGAAGCTGCAGCAAAACTTTCCTCATTCTGTACTGCCCCCATTGCAATAAATGCTAACATTCCTTGTGACATTTGTATTGACTCACCAGGACCTCAGGCTCTTGGCCTCTGCCAGACCACAACGTACCATCCTGTGCATTGCCCAACTCGATCTCTTGTTCTGCTTTACTGAAGAGGGGGGAGGGAAGAGCCGGCACAGGGAGAAACAAAGTGAAAATTTTCAAAGCAACTTCAATAACATGAAGCGGGTCTCACAAATCAAGCGAGGCTGGGCAGAATCTCTGACAGTGCAGTACTCCCTCAGTACCGTCCCTGCGACAGTGCAGCACTCCCTCAGTACTGTCCCTGCGACAGTGTGGCACTCTCTCAGTACCATCCCCCCGATAGTGCAGCATTCCCTCAGCACTGACCCTCCGACAGTGCGGCACTCCCTCAGTACTGTCCCTCCGACAGTGCGGCACTCGCTCAGTACCGACCCTCCGACAGTGCAGCACTCCCTCAGTACCATCCCCGCGACAGTGCGGCACGCCCTCAGTACTGTCCCTGCGACAGTGTGGCACTCTCTCAGTACCATCCCCCCGATAGTGCAGCACTCCCTCAGCACTGACCCTCCGACAGTGCGGCACTCCCTCAGTACTGTCCCTCCAACAGTGCGGCACTCGCTCAGTACCGACCCTCCGACAGTGCAGCACTCCCTCAGTACCGACCCTCCGACAGTGCAGCACTCCCTCAGTACTGACCCTCTGACAGTGCGGCACTCCCTCAGTACTGACCCTCTGACAGTGGGGCACTACCTCAGTACTGACGCTCCGACAGTGCAGCACTCCCTCAGCACTGACCCTCTGACAGTGCGGCACTCCCTCAGTACCATCCCTGCGACAGTGCAGCACTCCCTCAGTACTGTCTCTGCGACAGTGCAGCACTCCCTCAGTACCGACCCTCCGACAGTGCAGCAGTCCCTCAGTACTGACCCTCCGACAGTGCAGCACTCCCTCAGGGTGTTCCCTGTATGGTATGTTAGCAAGAAACAGAAAGTGAACGGTGAAGTGTATTTCAGACAAAGCCAGTGTCCCACCTCACCTGCTGATCTGTGTGAAGGCATGCAGCCGATCGCCCACCTTCTTGCTTTGCTCCTGCAGGTTCTTCCTCTGGCTAACTGTCCGCTGCAGGAATGCTTTTAGCAACATGTTCCGCTGTTTCAGATCCTGCAGCCTCTCGCGAGTCTCCTTCAGTGCTTGCTCTGTACAGCAACAAGTCAGGCTTTAAAGTTAGACAGGCCTAGCCCACAGCCAATACTACTGCACATCGCAGGAGGCCATTCAGGTCACTGTGCCTGTGCTAGCTCTTTGAATGACCTATTCAATTAGTTCCCAGTCTCCCCCCCCCCTGCAGTCCCCCACCGACCTGTAAATTTTTCCCCTTCGAGTATTTCTCCAAACTCCCCCCCCTTTTTGAAAGTTCCTATTGAATCCGCTTCCACCGCCCTTTCAGGCAGCGCCTTCCAGATCACAGCAACTCGCTGGGTCAAAAAATAATCCTCCTCATCTCCCCCCCTCTGGTCCTTTTCCCGATTCTCTCCAATCTGTGTCCCTCTGGTTACCCCGAACCTCCTGCCACTGGATACACTTTCTCCTCACTGACTCTATCCAAAGATCCTGCTGATTTTGAACGCCTCGATTCAATCTCCCCCTTAACCTTCTCTGCTCCAAGGAGAACAATCCCAGCTTCTCCCAGTCCCTCCACACGGACTGAAGTCGCCTCATCCCTGGGAACCATCCCAGTAAATCTACAGCATTTTGGACCTAATGCTTGATGGGACATAGTGAGTAGTGAGCACAGGATTTCCAGCACAGAAACAGGCCATCTGCTCTGTGCTGGTGTTCCTGCTCCACTCCAGCCTCCTCCCACTACCCCCTCACCATCTCACCCCCTCCCCATATCCTTCTATTCCTCTCTCCCTCATGTGTTTATCCAGCTCCCCCCTTAAATACATCGACACTATTCACCTCGACCACTCCCCGTGGGAGCGAGTCCCACATTCTCCCCCACTCTCTGGGTAAAGAAGTTTCTCCTGAATCCCCCATTGGGTTTATTAGTGACGATCTTATATCGATGGTCCCTAGTTCTGGTCTCACCCTCCGCCCTCCATAAGTGGAAACATCTTCTCTACGTCTATTCTGCTGAGACCCTTGCATACTTTTAAAGACCTCGATCAGGTCACCCCTCAGCCCCAGCCTGTTGAGTGTATTCCGATAGTTATGACCTCTGGGTTCACCTTTGTAAATGTTTTTTGTCCCGTCTCCCTGTCCGTCCTGGGAGAGATCAGGCGGGTGGCTCTGCATGTTAATGACAAAATGATTGAGAGAGCCGCCCAATTTAAGTTGAGGGGGTGAGGAGCGGGCTGCAGTTACCACTAGTTAATACAAATTGTACACATGCCTATCAATCTCTCATGCTGAGGGAGACTCACCCTCGATGTCCTGCTGCTCTCTGTCCGCACTTTCATCCAGCTGCTCAATGTCGGCCCTCAGAGACAGCAACTGTTCCTTAAGCTTCCTCCTCTTCTCTTGCTCCTTGCCTGACAATTTAACCTGGGAGAAACACAAGAGAAACTCTGTATACCACAATCGTGCTTGCAAATGGCAACCAGTCACGCCGGCAGATTAGCACAACAAAGTGAGTAAAATATGAGTTTGGTGATAAGACAGTGTAGAGGGAGCTTTACTCTGTATCTAACCCCGTGCTGTACCTGTCCTGGGAGTGTTTGATGGGGACAGTGTAGAGGGAGTTTTACTCTGTATCTAACACTGTGTTGTACCTGTCCTGGGAGTGTTTGATGGGGACAGTGTAGAGGGAGCTTTACTCTGTATCTAACCCCGTGCTGTATCTGTCCTGGGAGTGTTTGATGGGGACAGTGTAGAGGGAGCTTTACTCTGTATCTAACCCCGTGCTGTACCTGTCCTGGGAGTGTTTGATGGGGACAGTGTAGAGGGAGCTTTACTCTGTATCTAACACTGTGTTGTACCTGTCCTGGGAGTGTTTGATGGGGACAGTGTAGAGGGAGCTTTACTCTGTATCTAACCCCGTGCTGTATCTGTCCTGGGAGTGTTTGATGGGGACAGTGTAGAGGGAGCTTTACTCTGTATCTAACCCCGTGCTGTACCTGTCCTGGGAGTGTTTGATGGGGACAGTGTAGAGGGAGCTTTACTCTGTATCTAACCCCGTGCTGTACCTGTCCTGGGAGTGTTTGATGGGGACAGTGTAGAGGGAGCTTTACTCTGTATCTAACCCCGTGCTGTACCTGTCCTGGGAGTGTTTGATGGGGACAGTGTAGAGGGAGTTTTACTGTGTATCTAACCCTGTGCTGTACCTGTCCTGGGAGTGTTTGATGGGGACAGTGTAGAGGGAGCTTTACTCAGTATCTAACCACGTGCTGTACCTGTCCTGGGAGTGTTTGATGGGGACAGTGTAGAGGGAGCTTTACTCTGTATCTAACCCCGTGCTGTACCTGTCCTGGGAGTGTTTGATGGGGACGGTGTAGAGGGAGCTTTACTCAGTATCTAACCACGTGCTGTACCTGTCCTGGGAGAGTTCGATGGGGACAGTGTAGAGGGAGCTTTACTCTGTATCTAACCCCGTGCTGCACCTGTCCTGGGAGTGTTTGATGGGGACAGTGTAGAGGGAGATTTACTCTGTATCTAACCCCGTGCTGTACCTGCCCTGGGAGTGTTTGATGGGGACAGTGTAGAGGGAGCTTTACTCTGTATCTAACCCCGTGCTGTACCTGTCCTGGGAGTGTTTGATGGGGACAGTGTAGAGGGAGCTTTACTCTGTATCTAACCCCGTGCTGTACCTGTCCTGGGAGTGTTTGATGGGGACAGTGTAGAGGGAGTTTTACTCTGTATCTAACCCCGTGCTGTACCTGTCCTGGGACTGTTTGATGGGGACGGTGTTTAGTGAGCTTTACTCTGTATCTAACCCCGTGCTGTACCTGTCCTGGGAGTGTTTGATGGGGACAGTGTAGAGGGAGATTTACTCTGTATCTAACCCCGTGCTGTACCTGCCCTGGGAGTGTTTGATGGGGGCAGTGTAGAGGGAGATTTACTCTGTATCTAACCCCGTGCTGCACCTGTCCTGGGAGTGTTTGATGGGGACGGTGTAGAGGGAGCTTTACTCTGTATCTAACCCCGTGCTGTACCTGTCCTGGGAGTGTTTGATGGGGACAGTGTAGAGGGAGCTTTACTCTGTATCTAACCCTGTGCTGTACCTGTCCTGGGAGTGTTTGATGATGACGGTGTTTAGGGAGATTTACTCTGTATCTAACCCCGTGTTGTACCTGTCCTGGGAGTGTTTGATGGGGACGGTGTAGAGGGAGCTTTACTCTGTATCTAACCCCGTGCTGTAGCTGTCTTGGGAGTGTTTGATGGGGACGGTGTAGAGGGAGCTTTACTCTGTATCTAACCCCGTGTTGTACCTGTCCTGGGAGTGTTTGATGGGGACAGTGTAGAGGGAGCTTTACTCTGTATCTAACCCCGTGCTGTACCTGTCCTGGGAGTGTTTGATGGGGACAGTGTAGAGGGAGCTTTACTCTGTATCTAACCCCGTGCTGTACCTGTCCTGGGCCTGTTTGATGGGGACAGTGTGGAGGGAGCTTTACTCTGTATCTAACCCCGTGCTGTACCTGTCCTGGGAGTGTTTGATGGGGACAGTGTGGAGGGAGCTTTACTCTGTATCTAACCCCGTGCTGTAGCTGTCCTGGGAGTGTTTGATGGGGATGGTGTAGAGGGAGCTTTACTCTGTATCTAACCCTGTGCTGTATCTGTCCTGGGAGTGTTTGATGGGGTCAGTGTAGAGGGAGCTTTACTCTCTATCTAACACTGTGCAGTACCTGTCCTGGGAGTGTTTGATGGGGACAGTGTAGAGGGAGCTTTACTCTGTATCTAACCCCGTGCTGTACCTGTCCTGGGAGTGTTTGATGATGACGGTGTTTAGGGAGCTTTACTCTGTATCTAACCCCGTGTTGTACCTGTCCTGGGAGTGTTTGATGGGGACAGTGTAGAGGGAGCTTTACTCTGTATCTAACCCCGTGCTGTAGCTGTCTTGGGAGTGTTTGATGGGGGCAGTGTAGAGGGAGCTTTACTCTGTATCTAACCCCGTGTTGTACCTGTCCTGGGAGTGTTTGATGGGGACAGTGTAGAGGGAGCTTTACTCTGTATCTAACCCCGTGCTGTACCTGTCCTGGGAGTGTTTGATGGGGACAGTGTAGAGGGAGATTTACTCTGTATCTAACCCCGTGCTGTACCTGTCCTGGGACTGTTTGATGGGGACAGTGTGGAGGGAGCTTTACTCTGTATCTAACCCCGTGCTGTACCTGTCCTGGGAGTGTTTGATGGGGACAGTGTGGAGGGAGCTTTACTCTGTATCTAACCCCGTGCTGTAGCTGTCCTGGGAGTGTTTGATGGGGATGGTGTAGAGGGAGCTTTACTCTGTATCTAACCCTGTGCTGTATCTGTCCTGGGAGTGTTTGATGGGGTCAGTGTAGAGGGAGCTTTACTCTCTATCTAACACTGTGCAGTACCTGTCCTGGGAGTGTTTGATGGGGACAGTGTAGAGGGAGCTTTACTCTGTATCTAACCCCGTGCTGTACCTGTCCTGGGCAAACACAGTGACACCTATTTCACAAAGGGTAGGATGGAAAATGCTCATAATGAATCTCTTCTCCTCGTCATCACGTACCTCAGTGCACTCCAGCCTCCGGCTTTGGATCCAACAGTTAAGGAAAGTCTCAGGTTTGTGTAGGTGGGTAATCCTAACTGAGGAAATTAAATTATACATCCTTATCTTTCAATACTTCCCTGGCATCCTCACCACCCTCCCTATCTCTGTAACCTCCTCCAGCCCCTACAACCCACCCTATCTCTGTAACCTCCTCCAGCCCCTACACCCCTCCCTATCACTGTAAACCCTCCAGCCCCTACAACCCTCTAAGATGTCTGCACTCCTCCAATTCCGGCCTCTTGACCATCCCGATTCCCATCGCTCCATCATTGGCGGCCGTGCCTTCAGCTGCCTGGTGGGGGGCGGGGCGGCGGCCTGAGCTCTGGAACTCCCTCTCTAAACCTCTCCACCCATCTCTCTCTCTCCCCTCCTGGAAGACACTTCTGGATAATCGTTGAATCTTGCAGCACAGACTAGCGTCTTTTGGCTCTTCCGGTCACGGACGGGGCCCTTTGAAAGAGAGCTGGCCAATTCGCTTGTTGTGCGTCTCTCGGCCTCGCTTACTTTCCTGGAGTGTTTTGCTTTCAGTGCCAGTGAAGCAAGTGTCAGAGCTGGACTGGCAGCTGGGAAAAGCTTCCACCTCACATCGGCTAAGGCACCACAGACCAGACCACCCCCACCAACCCCTGCAACGTCACCCACAGCCGCAGGCAGACAAGCACTTTGCTTCAGCCCACCGCACTGAGTGACCCCTGTCCACCTGTCAGTCAGAGCTTTACAGCGCAGGCATTATAACGGTGGGCCCAAGTGAGTGCTAACGGCGTGAAGGATACCATTCCAGATTGCCTTTGATGGTTTTCACCTTCCTGTAAAAAGAGAAACCGCACGTCGTTAAACACGCAAAGGGGCCGGAGGTTTCCGAAATCACGCAGACAAACGCAGGAGGCCGGCAGGTGTCAGTCAGCCTGTGACGAAGGGTGGGGGGGGGGGGGGGGGGGGGGGTGTGGTGGGGGAACGGAGACGGAGACCTCGCAGGGCGACGCCGCACGCTGATCGGGTCACACCCCTCTCCTGAAGACGTGTTTACGCCAGCATCCGTGCTTCTGAAAGGTGGGCGACAGCTTCCGGTGTTAACCATTCACTCGTCACTCCCAGCGCCAGGGAGGCGACCGATCGACAGCTTGCGGCGACTGAGCGGCTCGAAGGGAGTCGGCTACCGCTCTCACCCGAGGTAGAAGGTAGGTGGAGAGCGCCGCACTGTCGGAGGCTGCGAAGATGGACGTCAGTTTTTAAAATGTTTCTGGGAATCTGGCGGTATTGTGTAATGAAGGTTCTGTGTGTGTGTGTGTGTGTGTGTGTGTGTGTGTCCAGAATTAAACTGGAAGAAGGTTCATAGAGACAGCTTCTCTGTGGGGACTGAGAGATGAAAGGTACAGGCGCTGGATGCACGCATGTGTAACGAGGGGCTATGGTGAAGCTGAATGTACGGGTAAATAGGTTGGGTTTTAAAATTTGCATTAGGTGATCGGTAAGGACTTGACATTTCAGCTGTTGAGTTTCAAAGGGAGTTTACAAGCGACAAGGAACAAGGTTATTAAATCCTACCTGACCCGAAAGTCGAGGCAATCGGAAGCCGTGAAAGATTTTTATCTTTCGGAAATGCTGAGTTCAAAGAGGTGCTTGGGACAATGGAACCCAAGGCGAACGGGAAAACAAAAGGCTTTTAAGGGCGATCTTTCGTTGAGCCGAGGGGTCTGTGCGGGGGAGATGTCCTGAATCCAGCTCGGTGCTGAGGGCAGTTGTGACTTTTGAAGCAGTTCAAAGCCAGAGAAGTCTTTGTTTTCCGGAAGTTTCTGAACTTCCTTGGGATTTCCAAAGTAGAGTGGAAGAGAGAGAGTGAGAAGTCATGTGGTATACTTTGCCAAGCTTTTTTTGCTTTGTGTAATATTACTGGATTTTTACCGTTAAAAATCTATGAGGGAGCTGTTGCGAAGTAAGTATACTTGTGTGTTCTGACCAAGTGGGATTTTTCTGAGGAGGGAATGTTTTGTAAATCTGTTTTGACTGGGTAATATTCATCTTATGTGTTTAAGTCTGTTTCTTTTTTATGTATTCGTTCATGGGATGTGGGCGTCACTGGCTAAGCCAGCATTTATTTCCCATCCCTAATTGCCCTCGCTCAGAGGGCATTTTCAGAGTCAACCACGTTGCTGTGGGTCTGGAGTCACACGTCGGCCAGACCAGATAAGGTTGGGCAGATTTCCTTCCCTAAAGGACACTGGCGATCCATTTTACAGCAATCGACAATGGTTTCATGGTTATGATGAGACTTTTAATTCCACGTCTTTTATTTAATTCAAAATTTCACAGTCTGCCCTGATGAGATTCGAACCCAGGTCCCCAGAGCATTACCCTGGGTCACCGGAATACCAGACCAGTGACAATACCGCCAGGCCAGCACCTCCCCCTTGGTAATACATCTGTTTTTAAAACTGTAAAATCCTAAAAGCGTTACTGGGATTCTATGCTTCTGGGATCAGTAGTTTTCACCACGTTTTCAACAAACAAAAACAGGTCATGATCAAGAAGACAAGGTTCCCGGTGGGATCTGTCCTGCTCAGCAAAGAACATCAGCTGCAGTTGTAATGGAGGGTCAGTACTGAGGGAGTGCTGCACTGTCGGAGGGTCAGTACTGAGGGAGTGCTGCACTGTCGGAGGGTCAGTACTGAGGGAGTGCTGCACTGTCGGAGGGTCAGTACTGAGGGAGTGCTGCACTGTCGGAGGGTCAGTACTGAGGGAGTGCTGCACTGTCGGAGGGTCAGTACTGAGGGAGTGCTGCACTGTCGGAGGGTCAGTACTGAGGGAGTGCTGCACTGTCGGAGGGTCAGTACTGAGGGAGTGCTGCACTGTCGGAGGGTCAGTACTGAGGGAGTGCTGCACTGTCAGAGGGTCAGTACTGAGGGAGTGCTGCACTGTCGGAGGGTCAGTACTGAGGGAGTGCTGCACTGTCAGAGGGTCAGTACTGAGGGAGTGCTGCACTGTCGGAGGGTCAGTACTGAGGGAGTGCTGCACTGTCGGAGGGTCAGTACTGAGGGAGTGCTGCACTGTCAGAGGGTCAGTACTGAGGGAGTGCTGCACTGTCAGAGGGTCAGTACTGAGGGAGTGCTGCACTGTCAGAGGGTCAGTACTGAGGGAGTGCTGCACTGTCAGAGGGTCAGTACTGAGGGAGTGCTGCACTGTCAGAGGGTCAGTACTGAGGGAGTGCTGCACTGTCAGAGGGTCAGTACTGAGGGAGTGCTGCACTGTCAGAGGGTCAGTACTGAGGGAGTGCTGCACTGTCAGAGGGTCAGTACTGAGGGAGTGCTGCACTGTCAGAGGGTCAGTACTGAGGGAGTGCTGCGCTGTCAGAGGGTCAGTACTGAGGGAGTGCTGCACTGTCAGAGGGTCAGTACTGAGGGGGTGCTGCACTGTCGGAGGGTCAGTACTGAGGGGGTGCTGCACCGTCGGAGGGTCAGTACTGAGGGAGTGCTGCACTGTCGGAGGGTCAGTACTGAGGGAGTGCTGCACTGTCGGAGGGTCAGGACTGAGGGAGCGCTGCACTGTCAGAGGGTCAGTACTGAGGGAGTGCCGCACTGTCGGAGGGTCAGTACTGAGGGGGTGCTGCACTGTCAAAGGGTCAGTACTGAGGGAGTGCTGCACTGTCGGAGGGTCAGTACTGAGGGAGTGCTGCACTGTCGGAGGGTCAGTACTGAGGGATGTGCTGCACCGTCGGAGGGTCAGGACTGAGGGCGTGCTGCACTGTCAGAGGGACAGTACTGAGGGAGTGCCACACTCTCAGAGGGTCAGTACTGAGGGAGTGCTGCACTGTCGGAGGGTCAGTACTGAGGGAGTGCTACACTCTCAGAGGGTCAGTACTGAGGGATGTGCTGCACTGTCGGAGGGTCAGTACTGACGGAGTGCTGCACTCTCAGAGGGTCAGTACTGAGGGATGTGCTGCACCATCGGAGGGTCAGATCTGAGGTCGTGCTGCACTGTCGGAGGGTCAGGACTGAGGGAGCGCTGCACTGTCAGAGGGTCAGTACTGAGGCAGTGCCGCACTGTCGGAGGGTCAGTACTGAGGCAGTGCTTTACTGTCAGAGGGTCAGTACTGAGGGAGTGCAGCAATATCAGAGGGTCAGTACTGAGGGAGCGCTGCACTGTCAGAGGGTCAGTACTGAGAGAGTGCAGCACTATCAGAGGGTCAGTACTGAGGGAGTGCTGCACTGTCAGAGGGTCAGTACTGAGGGAGTGCTGCACTGTCAGAGGGTCAGTACTGAGGCAGTGCTGCACTGTCAGAGGGTCAGTACTGAGGCAGTGCTGCACTGTCAGAGGGTCAGTACTGAGGGAGTGCTGCACTGTCAGAGGATCAGTGCTGAGGGAGTGCCGCACTGTCGGAGGGTCAGTTCTGATGGAGCGCTGCACTGTCAGAGGGTCAGTACTGAGGCAGTGCTGCACTGTCGGAGGGTCAGTACTGAGGGAGTGCTGCACTGTCAGAGGATCAGTGCTGAGGGAGTGCCGCACTGTCGGAGGGTCAGTTCTGATGGAGCGCTGCACTGTCAGAGGGTCAGTACTGAGGGAGTGCTGCACTGTCGGAGGGTCAGTACAGAGGGAGTGTCGCACTGTCGGAGGGTCAGTACTGAGGGAGTGCTGCACTGTCAGAGGATCAGTGCTGAGGGAGTGCCGCACTGTCGGAGGGTCAGTTCTGATGGAGTGCTGCACTGTCAGAGGGTCAGTACTGAGGGAGTGCTGCACTGTCGGAGGGTCAGTACTGAGGGAGTGCTGCACTGTCAGAGGGTCAGTACTGAGGGAGTGCTGCACTGTCGGAGGGTCAGTACTGAGGGAGTGCTGCACTGTCGGAGGGTCAGTACTGAGGGAGTGCTGCACTGTCAGAGGGTCAGTACTGAGGGAGTGCTGCACTGTCAGAGGGTCAGTACTGAGGGAGTGCTGCACTGTCAGAGGGTCAGTACTGAGGGAGTGCTGCACTGTCAGAGGGTCAGTACTGAGGGAGTGCTGCACTGTCAGAGGGTCAGTACTGAGGGAGTGCTGCACTGTCAGAGGGTCAGTACTGAGGGAGTGCTGCACTGTCAGAGGGTCAGTACTGAGGGAGTGCTGCACTGTCAGAGGGTCAGTACTGAGGGAGTGCTGCACTGTCAGAGGGTCAGTACTGAGGGAGTGCTGCACTGTCAGAGGGTCAGTACTGAGGGAGTGCTGCACTGTCAGAGGGTCAGTACTGAGGGAGTGCTGCGCTGTCAGAGGGTCAGTACTGAGGGAGTGCTGCACTGTCAGAGGGTCAGTACTGAGGGGGTGCTGCACTGTCGGAGGGTCAGTACTGAGGGGGTGCTGCACCGTCGGAGGGTCAGTACTGAGGGAGTGCTGCACTGTCGGAGGGTCAGTACTGAGGGAGTGCTGCACTGTCGGAGGGTCAGGACTGAGGGAGCGCTGCACTGTCAGAGGGTCAGTACTGAGGGAGTGCCGCACTGTCGGAGGGTCAGTACTGAGGGGGTGCTGCACTGTCAAAGGGTCAGTACTGAGGGAGTGCTGCACTGTCGGAGGGTCAGTACTGAGGGAGTGCTGCACTGTCGGAGGGTCAGTACTGAGGGATGTGCTGCACCGTCGGAGGGTCAGGACTGAGGGCGTGCTGCACTGTCAGAGGGACAGTACTGAGGGAGTGCCACACTCTCAGAGGGTCAGTACTGAGGGAGTGCTGCACTGTCGGAGGGTCAGTACTGAGGGAGTGCTACACTCTCAGAGGGTCAGTACTGAGGGATGTGCTGCACTGTCGGAGGGTCAGTACTGACGGAGTGCTGCACTCTCAGAGGGTCAGTACTGAGGGATGTGCTGCACCATCGGAGGGTCAGATCTGAGGTCGTGCTGCACTGTCGGAGGGTCAGGACTGAGGGAGCGCTGCACTGTCAGAGGGTCAGTACTGAGGCAGTGCCGCACTGTCGGAGGGTCAGTACTGAGGCAGTGCTTTACTGTCAGAGGGTCAGTACTGAGGGAGTGCAGCAATATCAGAGGGTCAGTACTGAGGGAGCGCTGCACTGTCAGAGGGTCAGTACTGAGAGAGTGCAGCACTGTCAGAGGGTCAGTACTGAGGGAGTGCTGCACTGTCAGAGGGTCAGTACTGAGGGAGTGCTGCACTGTCAGAGGGTCAGTACTGAGGCAGTGCTGCACTGTCAGAGGGTCAGTACTGAGGCAGTGCTGCACTGTCAGAGGGTCAGTACTGAGGGAGTGCTGCACTGTCAGAGGATCAGTGCTGAGGGAGTGCCGCACTGTCGGAGGGTCAGTTCTGATGGAGCGCTGCACTGTCAGAGGGTCAGTACTGAGGCAGTGCTGCACTGTCGGAGGGTCAGTACTGAGGGAGTGCTGCACTGTCAGAGGATCAGTGCTGAGGGAGTGCCGCACTGTCGGAGGGTCAGTTCTGATGGAGCGCTGCACTGTCAGAGGGTCAGTACTGAGGGAGTGCTGCACTGTCAGAGGGTCAGTACTGAGGGAGTGCCGCACTGTCGGAGGGTCAGTACAGAGGGAGTGTCGCACTGTCGGAGGGTCAGTACTGAGGGAGTGCTGCACTGTCAGAGGATCAGTGCTGAGGGAGTGCCGCACTGTCGGAGGGTCAGTTCTGATGGAGCGCTGCACTGTCAGAGGGTCAGTACTGAGGGCAATAAACACCAGCCTAGCCAACAACGCCCACATTCCATGACTGAATAAAAAACACTGGTGTAGCTCCGTGTGAACGCAGCAACACGGCATCACTCACTCTTTCGTTTTGATGTGGTGCACGATATATTCCCAGATTTCTTGACACTGGCCGCTACACAGACTGAAAAGAGACACATTTAACAAAACTAAAATCAGTCTGAAGTTCACAGCTAAGGGATTGAAAAGATAGATTATTTATAATGAATTTTCAACAATAAGATCAACCCTCACCTCTAGATAAAACACAAACTTGAATATCGCTGCAGAGGGATGTCTTGTTGAAGTTTCTGCCTTGGACTCATCAGGAAAATTGCAAGAATGCCAAATTTCAAACCATCACAATTATTTACACTACAACCTTTGAAATCAGGCACCCTTATATTTGTCCTGAGGAGTCTAAGACCAGAAGCGTTGTTAACAAGTTCATCCCCGCTCTCTCCCCACCTCTGTTCATCCCCGCGCTCTCCCCACCTCTGTTCATCCCCGCGCTCTCCCCACCTCTGTTCATCCCCTCTCTACCCCACTCTGTTCATCCCCTCTCTACCCCACTCTGTTCATCCCCTCTCTACCCCACTCTGTTCATCCCCTCTCTACCCCACTCTGTTCATCCCCTCTCTACCCCACTCTGTTCATCCCCTCTCTACCCCACTCTGTTCATCCCCTCTCTACCCCACTCTGTTCATCCCCTCTCTACCCCACTCTGTTCATCCCCTCTCTACCCCACTCTGTTCATCCCCTCTCTACCCCACTCTGTTCATCCCCTCTACCCCACTCTGTTCATCCCCTCTCTACCCCACTCTGTTCATCCCCTCTCTACCCCACTCTGTTCATCCCCTCTCTACCCCACTCTGTTCATCCCCTCTCTACCCCACTCTGTTCATCCCCTCTCTATCCCACTGTTCATCCCCTCTCTACCCCACTCTGTTCATCCCCTCTCTACCCCACTCTGTTCATCCCCTCTCTATCCCACTCTGTTCATCCCCTCTCTATCCCACTGTTCATCCCCTCTCTACCCCACTCTGTTCATCCCCTCTCTACCCCACTCTGTTCATCCCCACTCTCTCCCCCCTCGTTCATCCCCACTCTCTCTCCCCTCGTTCATCCCCACTCTCTCTCCCCTCGTTCATCCTCACTCTCCTCCCATCTCTCCACCCCTCGTTCATCCCCACTCTCTCCCCCCGTTCATCCCCACTCTCTCCTCCCCTCGTTCATCCCCACTCTCTCCCCTCGTTCATCCCCACTCTCTCTCCCCTCGTTCATCCTCACTCTCTCCTCCCATCTCTCCACCCCTCGTTCATCCCCACTCTCTCTCCCCCCGTTCATCCCCACTCTCTCCTCCCCTCGTTCATCCCCACTCTCTCCACCCCTCTTTCATCCCCACTCTCTCCACCCCTCGTTCATCCCCACTCTCTCTCCCCCCGTTCATCCCCACTCTCTCCTCCCCTCGTTCATCTCCACTCTCTCTCCCCACCTCTGTTCATCCCCACTCTCTCTCCCCTCGTTCATCTCCACTCTCTCCCCTCTGTTCATCCCCACTCTCTCTCCTCCCCTCGTTCATCCCCACTCTCTCTCCCCTCATTCATCCCCACTCTCTGCCCCCCTCTGTTCATCCCCACTCTCTCTCCCCCCCTCTGTACATCCCCTCTCTCCACCCCTCTGTTCATCCCCTCTCTCCACCCCTCTGTTCATCCCCACTCTCTCTCCCCACCTCTGTTCATCCCCACTCTCTCCTCCCCTCGTTCATCCCCACTCTCTCTCCCCACCTCTGTTCATCCCCACTCTCTCTGCCCCTCTGTTCATCCCCACTCTCTGCCCCCCTCTGTTCATCCCCACTCTCTCCTCCCCTCTGTTCATCCCCACTCTCTCTCCCCCCCTCTGTACATCCCCTCTCTCCACCCCTCTGTTCATCCCCACTCTCTCCCACCTCTGTTCATCCCCACTCTCTCCTCCCCTCGTTCATCCCCCCTCTCTCCCCACCTCGTTCATCCCCCCTCTCTCCTCCCCTCGTTCATCCCCCCCTCTCCTCCCCTCTGTTCATCCCCACTCTCTCCCCCCCCCGTTCATCCCCACTCTCTCCCCCCCCGTTCATCCCCACTCTCTCCTCCCCTCGTTCATCCCCACTCTCTCTCCCCTCGTTCATCCCCACTCTCTCTCCCCTCGTTCATCCCCACTCTCTCCCCCTCCGTTCATCCCCACTCTCTCTGCCCCTCTGTTCATCCTCACTCTCTCCTCCCATCTCTCCACCCCTCGTTCATCCCCACTCTCTCCCCCCCGTTCATCCCCACTCTCTCCTCCCCTCGTTCATCCCCACTCTCTCCCCCCCGTTCATCCCCACTCTCTCCTCCCCTCGTTCATCCCCACTTTCTCCCCCCCCGTTCATCCCAACTCTCTCCTCCCCTCGTTCATCCCCACTCTCTCCCCCCTCGTTCATCCCCACTTTCTCCCCCCCGTTCATCCCCACTCTCTCCTCCCATCTCTCCTCCCCTCGTTCATCCCCACTCTCTCCTCCCCTCGTTCATCCCCACTCTCTCCTCCTCGTTCATCTCCACTCTCTCTCCCCACCTCTGTTCATCCCCACTCTCTCCTCCCCTCATTCATCCCCACTCTCTCTCCCCTCATTCATCCCCACTCTCTCCCCCCTCGTTCATCCCCACTTTCTCCTCCCCTCATTCATCCCCACTCTCTCCCCTCATTCATCCCCACTCTCTCTGCCCCCCTCTGTTCATCCCCACTCTCTCTGCCCCCCTCTGTTCATCCCCACTCTCTCTCCCCCACTCTGTACATCCCCTCTCTCCACCCCTCTGTTCATCCCCACTCTCTCTCCCCACCTCTGTTCATCCCCACTCTCTCTCCCCTCATTCATCCCCACTCTCTCTGCCCCCCTCTGTTCATCTCCACTCTCTCTCCTCCCCTCGTTCATCCCCACTCTCTCCCCCCTCGTTCATCCCCACTCTCTCCCCCCTCGTTCATCCCCACTCTCTCTCCTCCCCTCGTTCATCCCCACTCTCTCCTCCCCTCATTCATCCCCTCTCTGCCCCCCTCTGTTCATCCCCACTCTCTCCTCCCCTCGTTCATCCTCACTCTCTCTCCTCCCCTCGTTCATCCCCACTCTCTCCTCCCCTCTGTTCATCCCCGCTCTCTCCTCCCATCTCTCCACCCCTCGTTCATCCCCACTCTCTCTCCTCCCCTCGTTCATCCCCACTCTCTCCTCCCCTCTGTTCATCCCCGCTCTCTCCTCCCATCTCTCCCCACCTCTGTTCATCCCCACTCTCTCCTCCCCTCGTTCATCATCACTCTCTCTCCCCTCGTTCATCCCCACTCTCTGCCCCCCTCTGTTCATCCCCACTCTCTCCTCCCATCTCTCCACACCTCGTTCATCCCCACTCTCTCCTCCCATCTCTCCCCACCTCTGTTCATCCCCACTCTCTCCACCCCTCGTTCATCCCCACTCTCTCCTCCCCTCTGTTCATCCCCACTCTCTCTCCCCTCGTTCATCCCCACTCTCTCCTCCCCTCTGTTCATCCCCTCTCTGCCCCCCTCTGTTCATCCCCACTCTCTCTCCCCTCGTTCATCCCCACTCTCTCTCCCCTCATTCATCCCCACTCTCTCCTCCCATCTCTCCCCACCTCTGTTCATCCCCACTCTCTCCTCCCCTCGTTCATCATCACTCTCTCCTCCCATCTCTCCACCCCTCGCTCATCCCCACTCTCTCCTCCCCTCGTTCATCCCCACTCTCTCCTCCCCTCGTTCATCCCCACTCTCTCCTCCCCTCGTTCATCCCCACTCTCTCCTCCCCTCGTTCATCCCCACTCTCTCCTCCCCTCGTTCATCCCCACTCTCTCTCCTCCCCTCGTTCATCCCCACTCTCTCCTCCCCTCGTTCATCCCCACTCTCTCTCCTCCCCTCGTTCATCCCCACTCTCTGCCCCCCTCTGTTCATCCCCACTCTCTCCTCCCCTCTGTACATCCCCTCTCTCCTCCCATCGTTCATCCCCACTCTCTCCGCCCACTGTTCATCCCCACTCTCTCTCCTCCCCTCGTTCATCCCCACTCTCTCCTCCCCTCGTTCATCCCCACTCTCTCTCCTCCCCTCGTTCATCCCCACTCTCTCTCCTCCCCTCGTTCATCCCCACTCTCTGCCCCCCTCGTTCATCCCCACTCTCTGCCCCCCTCTGTTCATCCCCACTCTCTGCCCCCCTCTGTTCATCCCCACTCTCTCCTCCCCTCGTTCATCCCCACTCTCTCTCCCCTCATTCATCCCCACTCTCTGCCCCCCTCTGTTCATCCCCACTCTCTCGTCCCCTCGTTCATCCCCACTCTCTGCCCCCCTCTGTTCATCCCCACTCTCTCGTCCCCTCTGTTCATCCCCGCTCTCTCTCCCCACCTCTGTACATCCACTCTCTCCCCCCGTTCATCCCCACTCTCTGCCCCCCTCTGTTCATCCCCACTCTCTCTGCCCCTCTGTTCATCCCCACTCTCTCTGCCCCTCTGTTCATCCCCACTCTCTCTGCCCCTCTGTTCATCCCCACTCTCTCTGCCCCTCTGTTCATCCCCACTCTCTCTGCCCCCCTCCCACCCCGTTCATCCCTACTCTCTTTTTAGAAGTAAAACACACCCCTAAATATCTACAACACAGAAATCAGCCTTTGACACTATTCACCTCGACCACTCCCTGTGGGAGCGAGTTCCACATTCTCCCCACTCTCTGGGTAAAGAAGTTTCTCCTGAATCCCCCCATTGGGTTTATTAGTGACGATCTTATATCGATGGCCCCCCAGTTCTGGTCTCAACCACCGCAACCCCCCCCTCCCCCACCCACCGACAAGTGGAAACATCTTCTCTACGCCTGCCCTATGGAAACGCTTTCATCACTTTAAAGACCTCGATCAGGTCACCCCCTCAGCCTTCTCTTTTCCCAGGGAAAAGAGCCCTGGCCTGTTCAGTCTTTCCTGATGGTTATAACCTCCCAGTTCAGGTAACATCCTACTGAACACGGCACAGTGCAGTGCAGTGCAGTGCAGTCAGGACACAGTGAGGAGCAAGGGCACATAATGGTCAAAAGGTTAAAACTGCCCGTACTTTCGCAGCGCAGTGTCAGAAGGCACGTTCTGAGCAGGGACTCCCATCTCGGCCGCCCAATTCTTCAGCTTGCTGGCTGTGTCCTCCATCACCTAGAAAACAAAGTAGCTTGTTTGAACAGAAACCCGCAGCAGAATCAGCTCATTCACACACTCGCACTTTGATTGAACCCTCATCCAGAACACCATGTCCCAATACTGCTGGCCTTCCTGAGAAATCCACTCCAATGTCCGCGGTTCCCCTTTACCCCAGCTCTGCCCCTCTGTTCATCCCCCCCCCCACTCTTTCCCCCTCTATACATCCTGCTCCCTATCCCACTCTGTCCATCTCCAGCGTCTCTCTCTTCCTCTGTTCACCCCCCACTGTCCAACCCCGCTCTCTCTCTCTGTTCATCCCCGCTGTCGCTCGCTCTCCCCGCTCCACCTCCCCCGCTCTCCCCGCTCCACCTCCCCCGCTCTCCCCGCTCCACCTCCCCCGCTCTCCCCGCTCCACCTCCCCCGCTCTCCCCGATCCACCTCCCCCGCTCTCCCCGATCCACCTCCCCCGCTCTCCCCTATCCACCTCCCCTGCTCTCCCCTATCCACCTCCCCCGCTCTCCCCGATCCACCTCCCCCGCTCTCCCCGATCCACCTCCCCCGCTCTCCCCTATCCACCTCCCCCGCTCTCCCCTATCCACCTCCCCCCCTCTCCCCTATCCACCTCCCCCCCTCTCCCCTATCCACCTCCCCGCTCTCCCCTATCCACCTCCCCGCTCTCCCCTATCCACCTCCCCGCTCTCCCCTATCCACCTCCCCGCTCTCCCCTATCCACCTCCCCCGCTCTCCCCTATCCACCTCCCCCGCTCTCCCCTATCCACCTCCCCGCTCTCCCCTATCCACCTCCCCGCTCTCCCCCTATCCACCTCCCCCGCTCTCCCCTATCCACCTCCCCCGCTCTCCCCTATCCACCTCCCCGCTCTCCCCTATCCACCTCCCCCGCTCTCCCCTATCCACCTCCCCGCTCTCCCCTATCCACCTCCCCCGCTCTCCCCTATCCACCTCCCCCGCCCTCCCCTATCCACCTCCCCCGCTCTCCCCTATCCACCTCCCCCGCTCTCCCCTATCCACCTCCCCGCTCTCCCCTTTCCACCTCCCCCGCTCTCCCCTATCCACCTCCCCCACTCTCCCCTATCCACCTCCCCCGCTCTCCCCTATCCACCTCCGTCGCTCTCCCCTATCCACCCCATACCTCTATTTGCCCCTCTCTATTCCATCTACACCCCAATACCCCTATTTACCCCTCTCTATTCCTTCTACACCCCCCATACCCCTATTTACCCCTCTCTGTTCCCTCTACACCCCCCATACCCCTATTTACCCCTCTCTATTCCCTCTACAGCCCCATTCCCCTATTTACCCATCTCTGTTCCCTCTACACCCCCCATACCCCTATTTATCCCTCTCTGTTCCCTCTACACCCCCATACCCCTATTTACCCCTCTCTGTTCCCTCTACACCCCCCATACCCCTATTTACCCCTCTCTGTTCTCTCTACACCCCCATACCCCTATTTACCCCACTCTGTTCCCTCTACACCCCCCATACCCCTTTTTACCCCTCTCTATTCCCTCTACACCCCCCATACCCCTATTTACCCCTCTCTATTCCCTCTACACCGCCCATACCCCTATTTACCCCTCTCTATTTCCTCTACACCCCCCATACCCCTATTTACCCCTCTACACCCCCCTCCCTCCCCCACTATTTACCCCGCTTTGTTTTTCCCGCCGGACTTTTCCTGGCTGCGCTTCGTTACGCGGTGACGTCAGGCGCATCGTCCTCCCTCGTGACCTTATGTGTCCGGTGCTGCGCACGCGCGGCTCTCCGGGTGGCCTCAACCTCCGCGCCTGCGCACATTTCAAATTCAAATCAACCGCGAGACCAACGGAAAAAAAAACCGCCTGGAGAAGGAGCACGTGACCCGGCATCAATCCATCCCGCCGAAACCTCACTCAATAATTATCCCTTAAATAATAATAGTAACCCCTTAAATAATAATCCCTTAAATAATTATAATAATCCCTTAAATATTAACCCTTAAATAATAATAATTATCCCTTAAATAATAATAATCCCTTAAATAATAATAATCCTTTAAATAATAATCCCTTAAATATTAACCCTTAAATAATAATAATTATCCCTTAAATAATAATAATCCCTTAAATAATAATAATAATCCCTTAAATAATAATAATCCCTTAAATAATAAGAACTCCTTAAATAATAATAATAACCCCTTAAATATTAACCCTTAAATAATAATAATAATCCCTTAAATAATAATAATCCCTTAAATAATAAGAACTCCTTAAATAATAATAATAACCCCTTAAATATTAACCCTTAAATAATAATAATCCCTTAAATAATAACCCTTAAATAATAATAATAACCCCTTAAATAATAATAATAATCCCTTAAATAATAATAGTAATCCCTTAAATAATAACCCTTAAATAATAATAATCCCTTAAATAATAATAATAATCCCTTAAATATTAACCCTTAAATAATAATAATAATCCCTTAAATAATAATAATAACCCCTTAAATAATAATAGTAACACCTTAAATAATAATCCCTTAAATAATATCTCCTTAAATAATAATAATAATCCCTTAAATACTAATAATAACCTCTTAAATAATAATAACCCCTTAAATAATAATAGTAATCCCTTAAATAATAATCCCTTAAATAATTATAATCCTTTAAATAATAATAATCCCTTAAATAATAATAACTCCTTAAATAATAATAGTAATCCCTTAAATAATAATAATAACCCCTTAAATAATAATAATCCTTTAAATAATAATAATCCCTTAAATAATAATAACCCCATAAATAATAGTAATCCCTTAAATAATAACCCCTTAAATAATAATAACCCCTTAAATAATAATAATAATCCCTTAAATAATAATAACCCCTAAAATAATAATAATCTCTTAAGTAATAATAGTAATCCCATAAATAATAACCCCTTAAATAATAATAGTAATCCCATAAATAATAATAGTAATCCCATAAATAATAACCCCTTAAGTAATAATAGTAATCCCATAAATAATAATAGTAATCCCATAAATAATAACCCCTTAAATAATAACAATAATCCCTTAAATAATAATAACCCCTAAAATAATAATAATAATCTCTTAAATAATAATAGTAATCCCATAAATAATCATACTAATCCCTTAAATAATAACCCCTTAAATAATAATAACCCCTTAAATAATAATAGTAACCCCTTAAATAATAACCCCTTAAATAATTATAATCCTTTAAATAATAATAATAATCCCTTAAATATTAACCCTTAAATAATAATAATAATCCCTTAAATATTAACCCTTAAATAATAATAATAATCCCTTAAATAATAATAACCCCTTAAATAATAATAATAATCCCTTAAATAATAATAATAATAACCCCTTAAATAATAATAGTAACACCTTAAATAATAATCCCTTAAATAATAACCCCTTAAATAATAATAATAATCCCTTAAATACTAATAATAACCTCTTAAATAATAATAACCCCTTAAATAATAATAGTAATCCCTTAAATAATAATCCCTTAAATAATTATAATCCTTTAAATAATAATAATCCCTTAAATAATAACTCCTTAAATAATAATAGTAATCCCTTAAATAATAATAATAATCTCTTAAATAATAACCCCTTAAATAATAATAATAATCCCTTAAATAATAATAATCCCTTAAATAATAATCCCTTAAATAATAATAATAATCCTTTAAATAATAATAATCCCTTAAATAATAATAACCCCATAAATAATAGTAATCCCTTAAATAATAACCCCTTAAATAATAATAACCCCTTAAATAATAATAATAATCCCTTAAATAATAATAACCCCTAAAATAATAATAATCTCTTAAGTAATAATAGTAATCCCATAAATAATAACCCCTTAAATAATAATAGTAATCCCATAAATAATAATAGTAATCCCATAAATAATAACCCCTTAAATAATAACCCCTTAAATAATAATAGTAACCCCTTAAATAATAACCCCTTAAATAATTATAATCCTTTAAATAATAATAATAATAATCCCTTAAATATTAACCCTTAAATAATAATAATAATCCCTTAAATAATAACCCCTTAAATAATAATAATAATCCCTTAAATAATAACCCCTTAAATAATAATAATAACCCCTTAAATATTAACCCTTAAATAATAATAATAATCTCTTAAATAATAATAGTAATCCCTTAAATAATAACCCCTTAAATAATAATAATCCCTTAAATAATAATAACCCCTTAAATAATAATAGTAACCCCTTAAATAATAACCCCTTAAATAATAATAATCCTTTAAATAATAATAATCCCTTAAATATTAACCCTTAAATAATAATAATAATCCCTTAAATAATAACTCCTTAAATAATAATAATCCTTTAAATAATAATAATCCCTTAAATAATAATAACCCCTTAAATAATAACCCCTTAAATAAAAATAGTAACCCCTTAAATAATAACCCCTTAAATAATTATAATCCTTTAAATAATAATAATAATAATCCCTTAAATATTAACCCTTAAATAATAATAATAATCCCTTAACTATTAACCCTTAAATAATAATAATAATCCCTTAAATAATAACCCCTTAAATAATAATAATAACCCCTTAAATATTAACCCTTAAATAATAATAATAATCTCTTAAATAATAATAGTAATCCCTTAAATAATAACCCCTTAAATAATAATAATCCTTTAAATAATAATAATCCCTTAAATAATAATAACCCCTTAAATAATAATAGTAACCCCTTAAATAATAACGCCTTAAATAATAATAATCCTTTAAATAATAATAATCCCTTAAATATTAACCCTTAAATAATAATAATAATCCCTTAAATAATAACTCCTTAAATAATAATAATCCTTTAAATAATAATAATCCCTTAAATAATAATAACCCCTTAAATAATAATAATCCTTTAATAAATAATAATAATAATCCCTTAAATAATAACTCCTTAAATAATAATAATCCTTTAAATAATAATAATCCCTTAAATAATAACCCTTAAATAATAATAATCCCTTAAATACTAATAATAACCTCTTAAATAATAATAACCCCTTAAATAATAATAGTAATCCCTTAAATAATAATCCCTTAAATAATTATAATCCTTTAAATAATAATAATCCCTTAAATAATAACTCCTTAAATAATAATAGTAATCCCTTAAATAATAATAATAATCTCTTAAATAATAACCCCTTAAATAATAATAATAATCCCTTAAATAATAATAATCCCTTAAATAATAATCCCTTAAATAATAATAATAATCCTTTAAATAATAATAATCCCTTAAATAATAATAACCCCATAAATAATAGTAATCCCTTAAATAATAACCCCTTAAATAATAATAACCCCTTAAATAATAATAACCCCTAAAATAATAATAATCTCTTAAGTAATAATAGTAATCCCATAAATAATAACCCCTTAAATAATAATAGTAATCCCATAAATAATAATAGTAATCCCATAAATAATAACCCCTTAAATAATAACCCCTTAAATAATAATAGTAACCCCTTAAATAATAACCCCTTAAATAATTATAATCCTTTAAATAATAATAATAATAATCCCTTAAATATTAACCCTTAAATAATAATAATAATCCCTTAAATATTAACCCTTAAATAATAATAATAATCCCTTAAATAATAACCCCTTAAATAATAATAATAACCCCTTAAATATTAACCCTTAAATAATAATAATAATCTCTTAAATAATAATAGTAATCCCTTAAATAATAACCCCTTAAATAATAATAATCCTTTAAATAATAATAATCCCTTAAATAATAATAACCCCTTAAATAATAATAGTAACCCCTTAAATAATAACGCCTTAAATAATAATAATCCTTTAAATAATAATAATCCCTTAAATATTAACCCTTAAATAATAATAATAATCCCTTAAATAATAACTCCTTAAATAATAATAATCCTTTAAATAATAATAATCCCTTAAATAATAATAACCCCTTAAATAATAACCCCTTAAATAATAATAATCCTTTAATAAATAATAATAATAATCCCTTAAATATTAACCCTTAAATAATAATAATAATCCCTTAAATAATAACTCCTTAAATAATAATAATCCTTTAAATAATAATAATCCCTTAAATAATAATAATCCTTTAATAAATAATAATAATAATCCCTTAAATAATAACTCCTTAAATAATAATAATCCTTTAAATAATAATAATCCCTTAAATATTAACCCTTAAATAATAATAATAATCCCTTAAATAATAACTCCTTAAATAATAATAATCCTTTAAATAATAATAATAACCCCTTAAATAATAATAGTAACACCTTAAATAATAACCCCTTAAATAATAATAATCCTTTAAATAATAATAATAATCCCTTAAATAATAATAACCCCTTAAATAATAATAGTAACACCTTAAATAATAACCCCTTAAATAATAATAACCCCTTAAATAATAATAATCCTTTAAATAATAATAATAATCCCTTAAATAATAATAGTAATCCCTTAAATAATAATAACTCCTTAAATAATAATAGTAATCCCTTAAATAATAATAATTCCTTAAATAATAATAACCCCTTAAATAATAGTAATCCCTTAAATAATAACCCCTTAAATAATAATAATAACCCCTTAAATAATAATAGTAATACCTTAAATAATAATCCCTTAAATAATTATAATCCTTTAAATAATAATAATCCCTTAAATAATAATAACTCCTTAAATAATAATAGTAATCCCTTAAATAATAATAATAATCCCTTAAATAATAATAATTCCTTAAATAATAATAATAATCCCTTAAATAATAATAATAATCTCTTAAATAATAATCCCTTAAATAATAATAATAATCCTTTAAATAATAATAATCCCTTAAATAATACTAACCCCTTAAATAATAATAATCCCTTAAATAATAACCCCTTAAATAATAATAATAATCCCTTAAATACTAATAATAACCTCTTAAATAATAATAACCCCTTAAATAATGATTATAACCTCTTAAATTATAACCCCTTAATAAACAATAACCCCTTAAATAATAATAATAATCTGAGGATCGCTGACAAAAGAGACATGTGGAAGTTTTCATCTTGCACTCATCAGGACACTTCGTCACAATCCCTAAAAAAGTAATTCCTTAACTCCTTCCCAAACTAACCCCTTAACAAATAATAATCCCTTAACCCCCAAGAAACCCTTAATCCTAACAAATAACCCCTTTAAATAATAACCCTTTGACAAGTAATAATCCTTTAACCCTAACAAGTGACACCTTGAGAACTCTCCCCTTAACCCGAGCAACTAACCCAGTAGTGTAGCACTGCCAGCGTACACCGGAGCGCCTCTCCATTACCTTCTATTTAAAGGCTTTAATATTCACTGCTGGGTCCCAGTCACCAGCTCATCGCCTTCATCTGCCCAGTCGCTTCTGATATTTTATAATGACGCGCCACTTTTCCATTTACACGCCATCGGCCCTTCAGTCTGGAAACTGAAGCTAATGACCCAGGAGACAAGGCGGGGTGAGTGAGAGGGGAACAGTAAGTTAGTCAGCATGTCAGCCTCTATGTTCCACAGATTTCACCCGCGTCACCTCGCCCCACCAAAGTTAACCAGACTCGGCACTTTAGAAGCCTTTCCAGCTGGCAGGCGTTTCATTGTAAGATAACCAAGAGTTCCCAGCAGCATGGACAACCCAAAGCAGCTTTTGTCCAGACACATGGGCTGTGTTCTGCTGGTGCTGGCGGAGGGTCGTCAGATCCCGCATGAGGGTGAGTGTCATCTCCACCGTCAACCGTGTAACGTTATCTTTACTTTCACAGGAAGATTCAGCCTGGTTTGGGTGGCTGGAACTGAAGGGAAGACATCGGGGCGCAATTTTCCCAACATGCTGGCGGCGGGCGTGACAGGTGGGCGTGCACAGAAAATATGGCGGGGCCGGCTTCACGACGGCGCAAAGGCAGCTCGCGATTGTCTGCTCAGCCCGCCAACGGCGGTCCGCATTCCCCGCCATCGGTCGTCGGGGAGCTCATTGTAATAGCATCTCATTAAATGGCCACCCTGCCAGGTGCTGAACTCCTCCCCGCCCAGGATCGTCTGCCCACGTTGGAGGGAAAGCACAGACCATGGGCTGAAATTTCCCCCTGTCGGTGGGGGGTGGGGGGATGTTGATGGGCAGGTGCACACAGGCGCGCTTCCGATCGGCACCCCCGATCAGAGGCACGGCGCCATTTTACATGGGCGGGCCAATTTAGACCCGTCCAGTATAACGTCTGCACGGAAGCACCATACGTTCCCTGTGCGGACGGGGTGGGGGTGGGGGAGGTGGGGTGAATCCCAAAATCAAGAGTGCGCGCATGCGCACGACAGAGCGCATTCATCTCCCTGAGGCTAAGTGCAGCCTCAGGGAGATAGGCTCCAAATGTCAAAACCCGAAAAATAGAAATGTAAAATTTCCCTAAAATGTCCCCTCATGTGACAATGTCACATGAGTTGGGACATGTCCATAATTTTCACAAGAAACTTTATTAAACTTTTTAAAAAGCTACATGAAAACTCATCCCGCCCGTGGATGAGGTTTCACGTTTTCTCTAGTTCTCGCCGGGACTCCTGTCCTGCCCACCGACTTTAAGGTTGGACGGGCAGGTCCTTTAAATACAGAATTGACTCTGTCAATGGCCTCAATTGGCGGCTGACAAGTCGGTGGGCGCACAGCTGATTTTGCTGTGCCCCCGCCTTCCTGAAAATTTAAATGGGGCGCGGTGACATCGGGAGTTACCCCCGGCATCACCGCCCATCATTTTACGCGTCGGCGAGCGGGCCCTACCCCCACTCGCCAACGCGTAAAATCCTACCCTATAAGTCCACTCCCACATTACTGGACCACGGAGCAGTTGGATTGCACAGGTTGTACGATCTCTTCGCCAACACTGACCATGAAGCAGTCACTGATGGAGACACTCACAGCCCCTGTGCAATCTCAGCATCCCAGTGCGGACCAGTGTCCCCCATGTCGCAGGTCAACAGGGCAGCCATGCAGCGCACTCATCTCTGGCCATCCGAGGGGTGACCAGCACTCTCCGGGAAGCATTAAGGGGCGGTCACACAGGGCCAGGAAAGGTGCCAAGTACCCCCATGATAAGCACGTCCCTCTCTGTCGTTCATGCTGCAGGAGGACCAAGTCAGGCTGCAGAGCACAGGTAAGAGGCCCTGGACTGAGATACCTGCATCCTCTGCCATTTCCGCCAACTCCAGCATGATGCCACCATCAAACACATCTTCCCTTCACCGCCCCCCCCCCCCCCCCCCACATCGACATTCCATAGGGATCGTTCCCTCCAGGACTCCCTGGTCCACACCTCAACCCCTACCTATGGCACCTCCCCATGCCCACGCAAAAGATGTAACAGCTGCCCCTTCACTTCCTCTCTCCTCACCGTCCAAGGGCCCAAACACTCCTTTCAAGTGAAGCAGCATTTCACTTGCATTTCCCCCAACTTAGTCTACTGCATTCGTTGCTCCCAATGTGGTCTCCTCTACATTGGAGAGACCAAACGTAAACTGGGCGACCGCTTTGCAGAACACCTGCGGTCTGTCCGCAAGAATGACCCAAACCTCCCTGTCGCTTGCCATTTTAACACTCCACCCTGCTCTCTTGCCCACATGTCTGTCCTTGGCTTGCTGCATTGTTCCAGTGAAGCCCAACGCAAACTGGAGGAACAACACCTCATCTTCCGACTAGGCACCTTACAGCCTTCCGGTCTGAATATTGAATTCAACAACTTTAGGTCGTGAGCTCCCTCCCCCATCCCCACCCCCTTTCTGTTTCCCCCTTCCTTTTTTTCCCAATAATTTATATAGATTTTTCTTTTCCCACCTACTTCCATTATTTTTAACGCTTTTATGCCCCCCCACCCCCACTAGAGCTGTACCTTGAGTGCCCTACCATCCATTCTTAATTAGCACATTCGTTTAGATAATATCACCACCTTCAACACCTCTTGTGTTCTTTTGTTCTGTTGTCTGTGACATCTTTTGATGATCTGCTCCTATCCTAACAACTCCCCCTCCACTTCTCACCCCCACCCCACCTTAAACCAGTTTATATTTCCCTCTCCTTGTAAAGAAAGATAAGTTCTGTCGAAGGGTCATGAGGACTCGAAACGTCAACTCTTTTCTTCTCCGCCGATGCTGCCAGACCTGCTGAGTTTGTCCAGGTCATTCTGTCTTCACTTGCCTTTTATCTTGTGTGGAAAGGCTTCACATCCAAGTGACAAGAACTCTGCTCATCAGAACAAGGAGCCACAGGCAGGGAGACATTCTCAGGAGTTTATTGACAATGTTGAACAGTATGCACAAGTGATCAACACCTGTGCCCAGGCTGTGCAACCACTTTTGCTTAACTGTCCTAACCTTGCTGCTACGTCTTGGTGCTCCCCAGAACTCCACAGTGGAGATGGAGGCAGCCTGCTGTCTGCGATGACTTTGGCGGCCTTCTTCTGGAGAGCTGAGACCTGGAGGGCCACAGCCTGCTTACAGGGTCCTGCTGTGTGGCAGGGGCACCCTCCTCAGCCTGTGGAGCTGGAGCTGCGGAGGTCACAGGAAGAGGGGATTCGAAGGGGTTGGTCACTCTGTGCACTGTGCTCACCGGGTTGTGAACCCCTGCCCATTCTAAAGCTAGGCCTCACCGAGGTGTGTGTCTCTGCGCTGGCGGAGGGTGTGGGTGAGGCGCTGTGACAGGACTTCAAGGAGGGTGGCTCCAGATTCCCCTTCCGAGTTTTCTTCGGGGCTTGATTGGAGGTCCTGGGTCCTGGACTCTGTTGGCTGTTTGGCAGATGGGCCTGTGAAAGCAAGAGGACGTAATTAGTCCATGGCAGTGGCCTGTGAAACAGGACACATCACTCACGGCGTGGTTGTCTGATGGATGTTGCGCTGCTGGACCCTCACTTGGTAGAGCAGCGCTGACCTCACTGTCAGCACAGGACTGGTCCCGGCCATCGCCGGCCGGCTGGATGGCTCTGTTTTAAAAGTCTGTGAGGACCTTGATTTTGGGCATTCCAGCATCAGTCTGTGTCCTTTCCCTCTTGCCGTGTGCCAGCTTGTCCTGTATGGATAGAGATTGATAAAGTGTAAGCAGGATGCCTGCTGGGTCAGATGATAGATGTGCCCGGCCTGTGTGGGTGGTCTGTGGTTCCATGCACAGGATGAGGACAATGATGGTGAGTGTGAGAGAGTGAATGGTGATGTCCCTCGAACTGGCAGTGAGTGAGGGCCCTGTGGACGTGTGATGGGTTTGTGAGTGTGTGAGTGATGAAAAGAGTGACTTACCCTGATGGAACAGAGATCATTCATCCTCTTTCTGCACTGGGTGGCTGTCCTCTTCTGAGGAGCGTTGGCGCTGATCCCCACTGTCAGTGCCACCGCCTCCCAAGCCAGGTTAGTCACATTGCTGCCCATCCTCCGGCCAGAGCAGGGGCTCAGGACATGCCGGCGGAATCTACAACCTCCAGCAGTCGCTTGAGGGACCGGTCATTAAACGGCGGGACTGCAATCTTTTTCCCTTTGCTGGCCTTGTCTCCCGGGCAGCGATGGTGAGCTGGTAGCGATAAGTGGTGTGCTAGCGGCTGCCTTTTAAATATAGCGGCCGTTGTGATGCAACACGGGGTGATGGTGGGAGAGTCCGTCCACCATGGGAATGGCATGTTTCGCGGGAGTGACTAAATAAGGAGGCGGGTTTGGGACAATACAGCCTGAAAACCTGTCATGTGGCTGGCAGGTAAAACACCGTTTTACCCACCCACTCCCGCACTTACTGCAAATCTGGGAAAATTCCGCCCATTATGTTATCAACAGTGAGGAGTGAACAGTCCTGATGACTGTGGGGTGTAATTGTCTTCTCTGCCTCTTAAGCAAAATATTTCCATTTATGTAGCAGCTTTCAGCAGCTCAGGTTGATCCAAAGGGAATGAAGTACTTTTAAGATGCATTCAAAACAAAACAGCAAAATTGTGAATAATTGTGCTCTCACAAACAGCAGTGAGAAAATGGGCAGGAAATCTGTCTGAATTGTTGAAGGAGAAACATTGGCCTGGATCTTGGGGGCACTCCCTGCTGTGCAGTCACTAAAATTGTGACTGTAGGATCTTTTACATCCTTGCTTTAATGTTACTCCCTCGGTCCTGCCTCTCCAACAGTGTGGCACTCCCTGGGTCCTGGCCCTCCGACAGTGTGGCACTCCCTGGTTCCTGGCCCTCCGACAGTGTGGCACTCCCTGGGTCCTGCCCCTCCGACAGTGTGATGCTCCCTTAGTCCTGCCCCTCCGACAGTGTGGCACTCCCTGGGTCCTGGCCCTCCGACAGTGTGACACTCCCTCGGTCCTGCCTCTCCGACAGTGTGGCACTCCCTGGGTCCTGCCCCTCCGACAGTGTGGCACTCCCTGGGTCCTACCCCTCCGACAGTGTGGCACTCCCTGGGTCCTGCCCCTCCGACAGTGTGGCACTCCCTGGGTCCTGCCCCTCCGACAGTGTGATGCTCCCTTAGTCCTGCCCCTCCGACAGTGTGGCACTCCCTGGGTCCTGCCCCTCCGACAGTGTGATGCTCCCTTAGTCCTGCCCCTCCGACAGTGTGGCACTCCCTGGGTCTTGCCCCTCTGACAGTGTGGCACTCCCTGGGTCCTGGCCCTCCGACAGTGTGGCACTCCCTGGGTCCTGGCCCTCCGACAGTGTGGCACTCCCTGGTTCCTGGCCCTCCGACAGTGTGGCACTCCCTGGGTCCTGCCCCTCTGACAGTGTGATGCTCTCTTAGTCCTGCCCCTCCGACAGTGTGACACTCCCTGGGTCCTGCTCCTCCGACAGTGTGGCACTCCCTGGGTCCTGCCCCTCCGACAGTGTGATGCTCCCTTAGTCCTGCCCCTCCGACAGTGTGGCACTCCCTGGGTCCTGGCTCTCCAACAGTGTGGCACTCCCTGGGTCCTGGCCCTCCGACAGTGTGGCACTCCCTGGGTCCTGGCCCTCCGACAGTGTGGCACTCCCTGGGTCCTGGCCCTCCAACAGTGTGGCACTCCCTGGGTCCTGGCCCTCCGACAGTGTGGCACTCCCTGGGTCCTGGCCCTCCGACAGTGTGGCACTCCCTGGGTCCTGGCCCTCCGACAGTGTGGCACTCCCTGGGTCCTGCCCCTCTGACAGTGTGATGCTCTCTTAGTCCTGCCCCTCCGACAGTGTGACACTCCCTGGGTCCTGCTCCTCCGACAGTGTGGCACTCCCTGGGTCCTGCTCCTCCGACAGTGTGATGCTCCCTGGGTCCTGCCCCTCCGACAGTGTGGCACTCCCTGGGTCCTGCTCCTCCTACAGTGTGGCTCTCCCTGGGTCCTGCTCCTCCGACAGTGTGATGCTCCCTTGGTTCTACCCCTCCGACAGTGTGGCACTCCCTCGGTCCTGCCCCTCCGACAGTGTGGCACTCCCTGGGTCCTACCCTTCCGATGGTGCGGTGCTCCCTCGGTCCTGCCCCTCCAACAGTGTGGCACTCCCTTGGTCTTGCCTGTCCGACAGTGTGGCACTTCCTTGGTCCTACCCCTCCGACAGTGTGGCACTCCCTTGGTCCTACCCGTCCAACAGTGTGGCACTCCCTTAGTCCTGCCCCTCCGACAATGTGGCACTCCCTGGGTCCTGCCCCTTCGACAGTGTGGCACTCCCTGGGTCTTGCCCCTTCGACAATGTGGCACTCCCTGGGTCCTGCCCCTTTGACAGTGTGGCACTCCCTGGGTACTGCCCCTACAACAGTGTGGCACTCCCTGGGTCCTGCCCCTCCAACAATGTGGCACTCCCTGGGTCCTGCCCCTTCGACAGTGTGGCTTTCCCTGGATCCTGCCCCTTCGACAATGTGGCACTCCCTGGGTCCTGCCCCTTTGACAGTGTGGCACTCCCTGGGTACTGCCCCTACAACAGTGTGGCACTCCCTGGGTCCTGCCCCTCCAACAATGTGGCACTCCCTGGGTCCTGCCCCTTCGACAGTGTGGCTTTCCCTGGATCCTGCCCCTCCGACAGTGTGGCACTCCCTGGGTCCTGGCCCTCCGAAAGTGTGGCACTCCCTTGGCTCTGCCTCTCCGATGGTGCGGTGCTCCCTCGGTACTTCACTGGTATGCGAGGCCATATTTTTGTTCTCAAGTCTCTGGACGGGGCTGGAACTAGGTGTGCAGTGCAGCTGGAGTGGACCGAGGCATTGCTCCAGCACCTTCTATTTAAAGGCTTTAATATTCACTGCTGGGTGGTAAACTCTACCTTGCTGGTTGGCCATCCATTGGCCGCCTGACGTGTGATACAGAGGCAGCTGTCATGGGGATCATATCGAATGATTTCGATATGCGAGGCACAAGGGTAGGTTTGGCCACGAGTTCCTGTTTGAGTTCAGGCCAAACGGCAAGAGTTGACCACAATGTCCCAGCTTGCGGTGTGGTTATGAACCCGGAGCCTGGGGAGGTTTGGAGGTGGCGGAGTGAAGGCCCTGCCCAAGGTCCTGGTCTTCACACTGCTACTGCTGAATGTCTCTGAGTCAATGTACAGCAATAGCAGGAACCCTCTTGTACAACTCCCTAACTGTAAAAATCATACAGACCTTACAACTCCTTGCACACAATTTCTTATAAACAGGCATTGCAGAGTCTTTGAAACTCAAGATCCTAAAGCAGCATCAATGTACCAAGCCACCCTGCTGCATTTGCCTACTGAACATTAACTCCTTGGCTGTCATGGCCTGAGTGTGTGAAATGCAGTGTAGCGTTTGTATTCCCTGCTGGAAACTTGACATGGAATTTACAGCACAGAAGGAAATAGACCTTTCCTCAGTCAGCTGATAGCTCAGATGGCATATTGGAAGTGATATTGAATGTTCCACACAAGCCTCCTCCCACCCTTCTTCATCACACTATCAGGGTAACCTTCAGCTTCTTTTCTCACCCTGTGTTTTTCAAGTTCCTTGAATATACCTGTACTCGAATCATAGAATGGTTACAGCACAGAAGGAGGGCATTCAGCGCATTGTCTTTCTGTCAGCTCTCCGCAACTGCAACTTAGCTAGTTCCACTCCTCCACCTTTTCCATGTAGCCTCGTAAAATCTTCTCTTCTGATAATTATCCAGTTTCGTTTTGAAAACCACAAACCACAATTGAACCTGTGTCCGCCACATGCTCAGGGAGTGCATTCCAGATCCAAACCATCTTTCCTCATGTCGCCTCTGGTTCTGTGGTTAATCACCTCAGGGTTCTCGACCTTCTGCCGACGAGAAATGTTTCTCCCCATTTATTCTGTCCAGGCTCTTCATGATTTTTGAATACGTGTAACAAATCTCCTCTCAACTTTTTCCTGGCAAAGGAGAATGGCCCCAGCTTCACCAATCTAACCATGTAACTGAAGTCATCCTCGGAACCATTCTTGTAAATCTTTTCTGCACCCTTTCTCAAACTTTCACACCCTTCCCATTGAGATTGAACCAGTGTTTTATGAAAGTTCATAACTTGCTTGATTTTATACTCTGTGCCCCTATTTATAAAGCCCAGGATTCGGTATAATTTATTAACTGCTTCCACAACCTGCCCTGCCACCTTCAATGATTTATTCACATATACACCCAGGTCCCTCTGCTCCTGCATTCTCTTCAGAATTGTACCCTTTATTTTTTGACACCGTCTCTTGTTCCTTTGACCACTTCACACTTCCCTCCATTAAATTTCATCTGCCACGTGTCTGCCCATTCCACACAGCAGCCTGTGTAAATCCTCTTCAAGTCTACCACTATCCTCCTCACAGTTTGCATCATCTTCCAATTTTGAAATTGTGCCCTGTGCACCCAGGTTCAGGTTATTAATATATATCAAGAAAAGCAGTGGTCCCTCTATATACCATCCCCCTGTCAGAAGTAAATGATGTTTTCTGTAATTCATGTTTTTAATCAGCTTGAATTAAATCATTAAACCATTGCATAATAAAATTCTAGCTATGCTAAAGACTAGTGATTCAAAATGCCGCATGGTTTGAAATAAAATACCTATAAGGACTAATATTTTTCACTTAAAAAGCATAGCTTTACTGACTTTTGGGGACTCAAATGTTTAATACATAGATAATCAATGTAATAGTAGATTTAGAAATGATACAGCCAACACATTATCAAAATTTGGCACGATACCACTAACCACATAACAACTATCCCCTTAACAACTCTCACCCTTAACTCTAACAAGTAACCACTGAACAACTAACTCCTTAACAACTAACCCCTTAATCCCAGCAACTAATCCCAAAGCATATGAGAAAATGGGCCTTTCATTAAACACCCAGAAGGCTAAGATCCTCTTTAAATCACCTCCAGCACCACACCTTCACCCACCGATTCTGATCAATGGTGAAATCATGGAAAATGTGGCCCTAAGTTTTCCTAAGTTGGGATCCTCTTCCAAATGAACGCAGGCGCAGACAACAAAATTCAACATCGCCTCCAATATGCCACCTGAGCCTTCAGCTGACTGTAAAAAGTCTATTTGAGGACCTAGAGTTCAAACGTGAGATTAAGGTGATGATTTACCAGGCAGCAGTGATCCCTGCGCTACCGTACGGGTCGGACGCTTGGATGACCTACAGCAGGCATCTCAAATCACTGGAGAATTACCACCAGCAGTGGCCATGCATGATCCTCCAAATCCAGTGACAAGAAAGACCTCGTCTCCCAAGCCAACTTCCAGGCCATTCACAAACCCGCTCTGCTAAATGGGACCTGCTGTTCCTATGCCTGACACCAGACTCGCAAAGCAACTGCTCCACTCACAACTTGGAAGAGGCAGGAGACTCCCAGGTTGGACAGCGGAAACACTTTAAGGATGCCCTCAAAGCATTTCTGAAGAGATCGAACATCCCTGCCGACACATGGGAGACCTTGGCTTGTGACTGACTAAATTGGAGAAGCTTTGTTTGGGAAGGCACTGAGCACATCGACAGTCTTTCTCAGGAGCATGCAGAGATGTAGTTGATGTGTTGGAGGGAGCACACAAACCTCCGAACAACCCATTTACCCAACCCCACCAAGCGCCACCAGCCCTGTATATGGCAGAGCCTGCAGATTGCACATTAGACTTATCAGCCATCTTAGAACCCATTAAACCCGAGTGGAAGCCAGTCATCCTCAATCCCGAGAGACTCCCTTAACAACTTACCCCTTATGAACTAATCACTTAACCCTACAAACTAACCTTTCAACAAGTATCCCCTTAACAACTAATCTCTCAACACTACCAACTAATTCCTTCACCTTGCTAACTGATCACTTAAAAACTAACTCCTTAACAGCTAATCCCAACTCGGGCTCTACCATGTACGATCTCCCACTTCCCACTCAATCATTTTGGACCTTGAATTGCATTGGCCAGCAGCCATCTTCCATCAGAAATCCCCAGACACAGTCAACACTGACCACGAATCCGAGGCGTCTTCTCTCACTCAGGTCACGGCAGTCTTGAGGGCAGATAATCCCCAGAAACTCTCTTCTGTGAACCCTTTAAATTATCCTGGAGTATTATGTGCAGTTCTGGTCACCACACTTTCGAAACAATGTAAAATCTTTACAAAAGGTGCAGAAAAGATTCATGAGAATGGTTCCAGGGATCAGGAATTTCAGTTGTGGAGATAGATTGGAGAAGCTGGGATTGTTCTCCTTGGAGAAGAGAAGATTGACAGGATCTTTGACAGAAATGTTCAAAATGATGAGGGATCTGGACAGAGAGGAACTGTTTCTATTGGCAGCAGCATCGAGAACCAGAGGGACAGCGATTTAAGGTGAGTGTCAAAAGAAGCAACGGTGACATGAGGAAAAGCCTTTTTGAACAGCGAGCTGTTAGGATCAGGAATGCACTGCCCCCGAGCGTGAGGGAGGCAGATTCAATTGAGGCTTTCAGAAGAGAGTTGGGTTATTATCTGAAGAGAAAAAGGAATTGCAGGGCTCTGGGGAAAGGGTGGGGGAGAGGCTGGCTGATTTGCTCATGCAGGGGGCTGATATGGAAATGATGCACCTAATGGCTTTCTGTTCTGTAATTCACTGATTCTATTTTACTTGTTCTACTTCACTGGTTTCATTTCTGCTGTGGATTTTGCTCTGATTTCCATTCCCTCCTTCTCACTTCCTGCTATGTAAGCAGCAATTCAGAGACCTCACCCCTCCTTCCAGAGAGACAGCAGGAGAAGGTAACTCAGCTCCAAAATCACTGAAACAAAAATGAGTGATGCAGGGAAGGTACGTGTTAGTTAAAATCAACCTCATTGCCATGAAATATAATCCTGTCTTTTCATTGTCTCTGGTTGGATTTGGCTATTTTATAAGATTATCATGAATGAATTCACAAATAATTATATTCCCTGCTTCATTTGCTGAGAGACTGTTTTAAGCATGGGACTCTGTCCTGGAGAGTGCAGCAATCTGAGTAAAGGTAACTCGGGGATGTGGAGAAGTTCAGGAGTTTGAGAAATTCGGAAATGTAAGTGGCGTTCTTGGACAGAACACGAACACGCTGCTGTCCAACAGGATACTGGTCACCGGGATGTGCTGCTCATTAATGAGATTGTGATCGATGGGTGAACTCTGCTAATGAATGTAACAATTGGTGACTGGTGCTCCACCAAAGAGAGGTAGCATGTTGAGTGGGAGCAGGGTTGCCAATGTATAATTGAACCCATGATGTGTGAGCTGGAGTATTGCTGAAAAAAGAGACATGCTGTTGAAGCTTTTCATCTTGAACTCACCAGGACAGGTTCATAAACTTCTCAAATCTCAAAGTTAACAACAATTTATACTGCTTGGAAAAGAGTGCTTAATGGTTGGCAAATGGAAATCTGGAAAAGTAGCTGTTCATTGCTACAAGGAGATTCACTAGCAGCAATGTGACTCCAGGGACTCTGGTAGAGGCATTGCCATAGAGAATGCACCAGGGAATGATTAACTGCCAAGCTTTTCTTTAAATTCAAACCAGGCAAATCGACTCTGGTCAAAGCATTGTCATGGGGAATGAAGCAGGGAATGTCTGACCCCCAAACTTTTGTTTTGTTTAAAATGGTGCGATGCATGGACCTGTTCTTTCTGTTTGTGCTGTCGGAGTACTGAGGGAGACTGGAATCAGCACAAACTGTCAGACCACTAACACTGCTATGTGTCAAAGAGGTGTGCAGTCAGACTCTGCAGGAGCCAGGTCTAATGAACAGCTTTTGTGGATGCTTGCTTAAACTTTGTGTTTTATTGCTGTGTTTGTGACAGGTGACCTGGCTGTTTTTGATCCTCTGTCAATGTGTCTCCAAAGCCACCACCTCTCAGAACTGTCCCAGACTAGCTGAGGTAAGTGTATGGTATAAACATGCTCATTGAGAAGCCAGGGTAGTCTGTGTGACAGCAAGTGGTTATGGCCTCGAATACACTGCCTGAGAGGTTCAACTAGAGCTTTTGAAATGGAATAAGACTGTATTCTGAAAAGGGAGAATTTGCAGGGTTACGGGGAGAGGGTTGGGAGTGGGGAATGGCACAAACAGATTGCTCATTTGAAGATCTGGTGCAGAAACAACAGGCTGAATGGCCACCTTCTGCTCTCTAACAATTCTCTGATTCACTAGCAGCAATGTGACTCCAGGGACTGTGACAGTGAACGTGATAACGTAGAAGGTTCCAGTTACATCAAGGGTTGGTGTCAGCAAGAGGTTCTTTATCCCGGGTAATAGTGAACCAATAGCAGAAGCTGCCTTTTCATGCTCTGTTGCTGATTTGTCAAGTAATGTCTGTCCAGGTCAGAACCGGGTTCAGCTATCAGCTTGTGCAAGAATGAGATGCCCTAGCAAGTAGGTCAGAGCCATTGTGATTTCCCATATTAGCAATGAACAGCTACTTTTCCAGATTTCATCCACCCTATCCTTTCCACATTAACCCTGGGTGTTTGGTCTGGCCTTTCCTCTCAGTTCAGTTGCTTTTTGACAACCATGTGGAGTGTATTCACACCTGGAGCCTGTGGACAGTTCTGGTCTCCTTACTTAAGGAGGGATAGATTTGCATTGGAGACAGTTCAGAGAAGGTTCTCTCGGCTGGTTCCTGGGATGGGGGTTTGTCTTATGAGGAAAGAGTGAGCAGGTTGGGCCTATACCCATTGGAGTTTAGAAGAATGAGAGGCGAGCTTATTGAAACATATCAGATTCTGAGGGGGCTCGACAGGGTGGGTGCAGAGAGGGCGTTTCCCCTCATGGGGGAATCTAGAACGAGGGGGCACAGTTTCAGAATAAGGAGTCCCCCATTTCAGACTGAGACGAGTAGGAATTTCTACTCTCAGAGGGTCCTAACACTGTGGAATCCGCTACCCCAGGGAGCAGTGGATGCTGCGTTGGTCAGATATTTGATCTACAAGGGAGTCCAGGGTTATGGGGCCAGGCAGAAAAGTGGAGTTAAGGCCATAATCAGATCAGTCATGATCTTATTAAATGGGGGAGCAGGAACGAGGGGCTGAATGACCTCACGCTTTTCCTATTTCTTTTAATGTACTTGTATGTGGACTGTGGCTGGGAAGTTTAAGGCTCTAGATTTAGGATAAACAATCTAAAGGCTCATGGGTCCAAACTTCATGTCTGCTAGTATTTGTGGTGCTGTGATCTCATTTTGGGTATGGACTCAATGGTCTGGTGGAAGGTATATGCTGAGGGAGCGCCACACTGTCGGAGGGTCAGTGCTGAGGGAGCACCGCACTGTCGGAGGGTCAGTGCTGAGGGAGCGCCGCACTGTCGGAGGGTCAGTGCTGAGGGAGCACCGCACTGTCGGAGGGTCAGTGCTGAGGGAGCGCCGCACTGTCGGAGGGTCAGTGCTGAGGGAGCGCCGCACTGTCGGAGGGTCAGTGCTGAGGGAGCGCCGCACTCTCGGAGGGTTAGTACTGAGGGAGTGCAGCACTCTCGGAGGGTCAGTGCTGAGGGTGCACTGCACTGTCGGACGGTCAGTGTTGAGGGAGTGCTGCACATTAGAGGGTCAGTACTGAGGGAGCGCTGCCCTGTCGGAGGGTCAGTGTTAATGGAACGCTGCACTGTCGGAGGGTCAGTGCTGAGGAAGCGCTGCACTGTCGGAGAGTCACTTGATGGGGCACCGCACTCTCGGAGGGTCAGTGCTGAGGGAGTGCTGCACAGTCAGAGGGTCAGTACTGAGGGAGTGTTGCACTGTCGGAGGGTCACTGTTGAGGGAGCACTTCACTGTCGGAGGGTCAGTACTGAGGGAGTGCTGCTCTGTCAGAGTGTCAGTACTGAGGGAGTGCTGCACTGTCGGAGGGTCAGTACTGAGGGAGTGCTGTACTGTCAGAGGGTCAGTACTGAGGGAGTGCTGCACTGTCGGAGGGTCAGTACTGAGGGAGTGCTGCACTGTCGGAGGGTCAGTACTGAGGGAGTGCTGCACTGTCGGAGGGTCAGTGCTGAGGGAGTGCTGCACTGTCGGAGGGTCAGTGCTGAGGGAGTGCTGCACTGTCGGAGGGACAGTACTGAGGGAGTGCTGCACTGTTGGATGGTCACTGTTGAGGGAGTGCTGCACTGTCGGAGGGTCAGTACTGAGGGAGTGCTGCACTGTCGGAGGATCACTGTTGAGGGAGCTCCTCACTGAGAAAGAAATGCCTCCTTCCATCGATGTACCTCCTTCACACTCAATACGAGGAACATTGAAAACTGGCTTTTCGAATTGTTTCAGATAACCTTTAAGGATATAAAAGACGCAATTAATAAAACTAAAGAGATTGATGCCCTGACCAGGAGAATCACTGTTTTGGAAGAAGAGGTGGCGAGTCTAAAGAAATGTAAGTGAGAACATACTCGATCTGAGCTTTATAATCTTTGGAGTTTAGTTGGTTTTGGGCTGGCGATGTGCAGATTCTGCCCTGTGTGGGGTGGGTGGAGATTCAAGGGTTGGGTAGATAGGTTGTTTGAGGGTTTGTGCACTCCTTCAGAGGCCTCGACTTTCGCTCTGCACCTTCCCAGTGAAGCTTCTGTGATCGGTGCCTTCCCGAATGAGCCAACTCCATTTTGGTCGGTCACAAGCCAGGGACTCCCATGAGTCAGCAGGGCTGTTTGACCTCTTCAGGGACGCTCTGAGGATACCCCTCAAACGTTTCTACTGTGCTCTTGGGAGCCTCCTGTCATGACTGAATTCTGACTAAAGCAGTAGAGCTTCCATTGTCTGGTATCAAGCATACGAACAACACAACCCTTCCAGCAGAGCTGGTCTGAGTGGTTTATCTCAATGGCCTGGGACACGATGCTGCTGTTTGACCACCTTTCTTGTCACCAGATGTGTAGGATCTTACGAAGAAGCCACTGGTGGTATTTCTCCCGTGCTCTGAGTTGCCTGCTGTAGGTCTCCCAAACCTTTGAAGCATTTGGACTATCGGGGTCACTGCTGCCCAGTAAAGCTTAACCTTAGTTGTCATAACCAATTAACACACCAGCCACAAAGTATCAAGCAATGAGCGTCTCCAACAAGAGAGAATCTAACCATCACCCCTTGACATTCAATGACATTACCATCACTGAATCCCCCAACATCCTGGGGGTGACCCTTAACCAGAAACCGAACTGGACTAGCCATAGAAATACTGTGGCTACAAGAGCAGGTCAGAGGCTGGGAATCCTGCAACAAGTAACTCACCCCCTGATTCCCCAAAGCCTGTCCACCATCCACAAGACACAAGTCAGGAGTGTGATGGAATACTCCCCACTTCCTAGATGAGTGCAGCTCCCACTCAAGAACAACACTCAAGAACCTTGACACCACCCTGAACAAAGCAGCCTAATTGGCACAACATGCACAAACATGCGCTCTGTCTGTCACTGACACACAGTGCCAACAGTGTGTACCATCTACAAGATGCACTGCAGCAACTCACCTTAGTGCACCTTCCAGCACCTTCCAAACCCACAACCTCTACTATCTAGAAGGACAAGGGCAGCAGACACATGGGGAACACCACCACCTGGAAGTTCCCCTCCAAGTCACTCACCATCCTGACTTGGAAATATATCGGCCGTTCCTTCACTGTCGCTGGGCCTGAGGCAATTACAGGTAGATTATAAATGCTGACATTGCCAGATAAAGGGCGTCAAGCATCATGTAATTTTTGAAGGGAAACGGGAACACACACGACACATTCAATTTAACATGAGAAATGGGATATATTGTGGTCGGAAGGATGAGGAGAGGTAACTTCAGCTGAATAATGCAATTTTAAACCAAGTGCAACAACAGCAATCTTAACATTTTCACCCTAATTTTCAAACATATCCATGATCTCCTTTCCCTCCCAATCTCTGTAACCTCCTCAAGCCCTTACATGCCGCCTATCACAGTTACCTCATCCAGTCCCTACAACTTCCGAGTCTCTGTAACATCTTCCCACCCCTAGAAACCTCCCTATCTCTGTAACCCCTCCAGCCTCTGCACCCCTCCTTATGTATGTAACCTTCTCCAACCCCTACAACCCTCCCTATCTCTGTAACCTCCTCCAGCCCCTACACCTCTCCCTATCTCTGTAACCTCCTCCAGCCCCTACAACCCTCCCTATCTCTGTAACCTCCTCCAGCCCCTACAACCCTCCCTATCTTTAACCTCCTCCAGCCCCTACACCCCTCCCTATCTCAGTAACCTCCTCCAGCCCCTACCACCCTCCCTATCTCTGTAACCTCCTCCAGCCCCTACAACCCTCCCCATCTCTGTAACCTCCTCCAGCCCCTACAACTCTCCCTATCTTTAACCTCCTCCAGCCCGTACACCCCTCCCTCTGTAAGTAACCTTATTCTGCCACAAAATCCTCTCTAACTTTCTAACCTCCTCCAGCCCCTACACCCCTCCCTATCTCTGTAACCTCCTCCAGCCCCTACAACCCTCCATATCTCTGTAATCTCCTCCAGCCCTACAACCCTCCCTATCTCTGTAACCTCCTCCAGACCCTACAACCCTCCCTATCTCTGTAATCTCCTCCAGCCCCTACAACTCTCCCTATCTCTGGAACCTCCTCCAGCCCCTCCAAGCCTCCAATCTCTGTATCCTCCACCAGCTCCAACAACCCTCCCTATCTCTGTAACCTCCTCCAGTCCCTCCAAGTCTCCCTATCACTGTAACCTCCTCCTGCCCCTCAACCCTCCCTATCCCTGTAACCTCCTCCAGACCCTACAACCCTCCTTATCTTTGTAACCTCCTCCAGCCCCTACACCCCTCCCTATCTCTGTAACATCCTCCAGCCCCTACAACCCTGCTCCAGCCCCCTGAACCCTCCCTATCCCTGTAACCTCCTCCAGCCCTACAACCCTCCTCCAGCCCCCAGAACCCTCCCTATCCCTGTAACCTCCTCCAGCCCCTATAACCCTCTGAGATCTCTGCGCTCCTCCCAATTCCTGCCAATTGACCATCCCCCGATTCCCATCGCTCCACCATTGGCGGCCGTGCCTTCAGCTGCCTGGGGGCCCTGAGCTCTGGAATTCCCTCCCTAAACCTCTCCGCCTCTCTGTCTCTTCACACCTTTGAGACACTTCTCAAATTGGATCTCTTTGACCAAGCTTTTGGTCACTTGTCCTGACATCTCCTTACCTGCCTTAGGGCCACGTTTTGTTTTAGAACACTCCTGTGAAGCTCCTCTGGAAGTGAGGAGACGATCCAGAGAGCTCACCGGACACCAGATGCTCCCATACGCCCAACTACTGTCAGAAAAACTCCCTGCAACATCCCAGCTCCCCAACTGGAACCTCTTCTTCCATAACCCAGCTTCCACATCGGGACCCCTCCCTCCAAAACCCAAGCTCCCCCATCATGACCCTCCCTCCAATACCTCTACTCGCCCATCGGGACCCGTCCCTCCAATACCCCTACTCCCTCATCAGGACCCCTCCCACCAATACCCCTACTCCCCCATCGGGACCCCTCCCTCCTATATCCCAACTCCCCCATCGGGCCCCTCCCTCCAATACCGCTACTACCCCATTGGGACACGTCCCTCCAATACCCCAACTCCCCCATCAAGACCCGTCCCTCCAATACCCCAACACCTCCATCGCGACCCCACCCTCCAATATCCAAACTGCCCCATTGGGACCCCTCCAACCAATATCACAACTCCCATATCGGGACCCGTCCCTCCAATACCCGTCCTCCCCCATAGGGACCCCTCCATCCAATATCCCAAATCTCCCATCGTGACCCCTCTCTCCAATATCCCAAATCTCCCATCCTGACCCCTCCATCCAAATTCCCAAATCTCCCATTGGGTCCCCTCTCTCCAACACCCCAAACCTCCCATTGGGACCCCTCCATCCAATGTCCCAAATCTCCCATCCTGACCCCTCTCTCCAACACCCCAAATCTCCCATTGTGACCCCTCTCTCCAAAACCCTAAATCTCCCATCCTGACCCCTCTCTCCAACACCCCAAATCTCCCATCGTGACCCCTCTCTCCAACACCCCAAATCTCCCATCGTGACCCCTCTCTCCAACACCCCAAATCTCCCATCGTGACCCCTCTCTCCAACACCCCAAATCTCCCATCGTGACCCCTCTCTCCAACACCCCAAATCTCCCATCGTGACCCCTCTCTCCAACACCCCAAATCTCCCATCGTGACCCCTCCAACACCCCAAATCACCCATCGTGACCCCTCCAACACCCCAAATCTCCCATCGTGACCCCTCCAACACCCCAAAACTCCCATCGTCACCCCTCTCTCCAACACCCCAAATGTCCCATCGTGACCCCTCCAACACCCCAAATCACCCATCGTGACCCCTCCAACACCCCAAATCCCCCATCGTGACCCCTCTCTCCAGCACCCCAACTCTCCCATCGTGACCCCTCCAACACCCCAAATCTCCCATCGTGACCCCTCCAACACCCCAAATCTCCCATCGTGACCCCTCTCTCCAACACCTCAACTCTCCCATCGTGACCCCTCTCTCCAACACCCCAAATCTCCCATCGTGACCCCTCTCTCCAACACCCCAAATCTCCCATCGTGACCCCTCTCTCCAACACCCCAAATCTCCCATCATTACTCCTCCAACACCCCAAATCTCCCATCATGACCCCTCTCTCCAACACCCCAAATCTCCCATCGTGACCCCTCTCTCCAACACCCCAAATATCCCATCGTGACCCCTCTCTCCCACACCCCAAATCTCCCATCTTGACCCATCTCTCCAACACCCCAAATCTCCCATCGTGACCCCTCTCTCCAACACCCCAAATCTCCCATCGTGACCCCTTCTCCAACACCCCAAATCTCCCATCGTGATCCCTCTCTCCAACACCCCAAATCTCCCATCGTGATCCCTCTCTCCAACACCCCAAATCTCCCATCGTGACCCCTCTCTCCAACACCCCAACTCTCCCATCGTGACCCCTCTCTCCAACACCCCAAATCTCCCATCGTCACCCCTCTCTCCAACACCCCAAATCTCCCATCGTGACCCCTCTCTCCAACACCTCAAATCTCCCATCGTGACCCCTCTCTCCAACACCCCAAATCACCCATCGTGACCCCTCCAACACCCCAAATCTCCCGTCGTGACCCCTCTCTCCAACACCCCAAATCTCCCATCGTGACCCCTCTCTCCAACACCCCAAATCCCCCATCGTGACCCCTCTCTCCAACACCCCAAATCTCCCATCATGACCCCTCCAACACCCCAAATCTCCCATCGTGACTCCTCTCTCCAACGCCCAAACTTCTCCAAGTCTGCTCATCAGGACTTCATTGATGTCAGGCATCTCAATTTGCCAGCAATTTCTAAGTGACTCAATAAAGTTACTTTTTTTTGTACATGATTTAACCCATTATGGCATGACAGGAAGCTTTGGAAAGTAACTTTAAGAAATTTATTAAAAGAGGAAGGTTTGCTTAGCAACTCAAGTCCATGACTTTTACAACTTCCCCTGGGCAATCAGTCTGTTGATATGTAACCCTCTCAAGACTCTGTCTGGGACACAACCCCACTTGTGGAGATGTATATGTAGTTCTTGCCTCAGGAGTCTTCATTTCTTGTTTAGTTATCACCTTATGTCAGAGTCAGGCTTTTTCCAATTTAATAATTAATTGGTTAATTAATTGATTCTTGACCATAGTAGCCACCTGGCCTCAGTATCTTCGACAAGAATACAATGGAACTGTCTCACTGTGTCTCTCCATCTAATTAATATTCACAAAGGCAATCTCTTTGAGGTCAGACTGATGAAGAGCCATAAGGACTTGAAATGTTAACTCTGTCTTTCTCCCCACAGATGCTGTTAGACCTGTTGAGTTTTTCCAGCATTTTCTGATTTTGCCTCATTGAGGTCATGGTGTACACTCTCTCAGGAACTTATCAGAGTTCCAAGCGTTACACTGATGGAATAACTTTTCAGAAACTGCTCTTTCTCACCCCAACATAGAAATTTATTGCAATTAACAATTAACAAGCTTTACATGAAAATTTACATTAATATGATTGTTGATTCATTAATTGTAACTCATTTAAGGCTCACTGCTTGTACAATCATCTGTTTTGTGACTGGTTACAATCTTAATATAACGATTTCATTAATGCATGCGGTTAACGCAAAATACAAAATAGCTTGTTTAGCCATGTGTTAGTATCAAAATGGCTTCCTTGACCTTGTTAGCTTTAAAATGAATATAATATAAAAATAGTCTAAAAGTGGTTGAGATAAACTAAAATCTAATCACCCTGGCCTACACACTGGGAGTTGGGGTCGGGGGGCAGGGGGTACTGGGGAGAGAGTGAGATAAACCTCTTTGGAAAATTTAAGGGAGTGGGTGTGGTGAATTTTGGTTTAGGTAGTGGTGCTGGATATTTCCTCTTGTGGAGAAGATGAGGACAAGGGGACACAATTATTTTAAGACGGAGATAAGAGGATCGTTAATGTACTCAGGGGTTTGTTAGTCTGTGGAATTCTCTTCCACAGAGAGCAGTGGATCCTGGGTCATTGAATTTATTCAAGATTGAGTTAGACAGATTTCTGATAGATTGGGGGGGAGTCAAGGGATATGGGGGAAAGTGGAGTTGGGACTTCAGTCAGGTCAGCCATGATCTTACTGAATAGCGGAGTAGGCTCAAAGGACTGAATAGCCTACTCCTGCTCCTAGGTTTTATGTTCCCATGTGGTAGTGAAAATTTTGGGGTAATAGAGAAAGGTGTCTCGATGGATTGGGGGGTATTGGTGGAAGTGGTCTAATGGAGGAAGTTGAGATATTGGATGGAGGAGACTTAGAAGAGTTTGGGTATTGGAGAGAGGGGTCATGATAGGAGATTTGGGATATTGGATGGAGGGGTCACAATGGGAGATTTGGAATCTTGAATGGAGGGGTCACAATGGGAGATTGGGGTGTTGGAGAGAGGGGTCACGATGGGAGATTTGGGGTGTTGGAGGGAGGGGTCCCAATGGGAGATTTGGGGGGTTGTGGGGGGGAGGTCCCAATGAGAGATTTGGAGTGTTGGAGAGAGGGGTCCCAATGGGAGATTTGGGGGATTGGAGAGAGGGGTCCCAATGAGAGATTTGGGGTGTTGGAGAGAGGGGTCCCAATGGGAAATTTGGGGGGTTGGGGGGAGGGCTTCTGATGGGATACTGGAGGGGGGAGTCACAAAGTGGGAATAGTGATATTGGAGGGAGGACTTCTGATGGGGGAATTGGGGTATTGGAAGGAAGGCTTCCTTTAGGGGGAATAGGGGTACTGGAGGGAGGACTTCTCATGGTGTATTGGGATATTGGAGGGAGGGGTCCCGATGAGGGAACTGGGGTATTGGAAAGAGGGCTTCTGATGGGGGAATGGGGGTATTGGAGAGAGGGAGCCCAATTGGAGAATAGGGTTATTGGAGGGAGGGGTCCTGATGGAGGAGTTGTGGAATTGGAGGGAAGGTTTCTGATGGGGGTTTTGGAGGGAGGAGTCCCGATAGGAGACTCGGGTTTTGGAGGGAGGGGTCCCGATGGGGGAGTTGGGATATTGGAGGGAGGGGCCCGATGGGGGAGTTGGGGTATTGGAGGGAGGGGCCCGATGGGGGAGTTGGGGTATTGGAGGGACGGGTCCTGATGGGGGAGTTGGGGTATTAGTTGGAGGGGTCTCAATGGGGCAGTTTGGATATTGGAGGGTGGGGTCCCAATGGGGGTGTTGGGGTATTGGAGGGACGGGTCCTGATGGGGGAGTTGGGGAATTGGAGGGATGTGTCCCAATGGGGTAGTAGCGGTACTGGAGGGAGGGGCCCGATGGGGGAGTTGGGATATAGGAGGGAGGGTCCCGATGGGGGAGTAGGGGTATTGGTGGGAGGGGTCCTGATGAGGGAGTAGGGGTATTGGAGGGAGGGGTCATGATGGGGGAGCTTGGGTTTTGGAGGGAGGGGTCCCGATGTGGAAGCTGGGTTATGGAAGAAGATGTTCCAGTTGGGGAGCTGGGATGTTGCAGGGAGTTTTTCTGACAGTAGTTGGGTGTATGGGAGCATCGGGTGTCCGGTGAGCTCTCTGGATCGTCTCCTCACTTTGCAAAAAAATAAATGTACAAATATTGAAAGGTTGCAACGAAAGGATGAAAATGTTCCATGGATTTGTCAAGCGGCAGCTGTTGATTGGACAGAGTGGACCGTTCCTCACGGGAGCCTGGCTCAGTCTGTGAAGACCAGAGGCCCTGCTGGCTCATGCCTCATGAGCCTCCAGAAGGACTCCCTGGAAGTTCATGGCTCCCAGCCCACTCCATGTGTTTCCGGTCTCCAGCCAGACAGAGACTTGATCACCTTTGTTGAGGGACAGTATTGCGGGCATGGACGCTGTCTGGGCTTGTTCGCTTTTCAGTTTGCTGTGTAAGTAACTCTGTCTTTCCTCATTCCTCATCAGGTGCACCGCAGTATCTTCTGCTTGCGATCCCCCGAGCAGTGAGTAAGTGAAGTGATAGGTGCCGGCCACCGGGGCAGTGAAAACCCCAGTCAAGAAGTTGTAAGCTGATCCTTTGTTGACAATAACTGAGTCGTAAATGAGGCGTTGCTTTGCCGCTGGGTTCTTGCCGTCGGACACTTTAGCGTGGAAAATGACACTCGGCACATCTAGAAATGAAGGTTACGTTGGTGAGTGAGGAGCAAACAGGCAGGAGCCAATAAGAACTACAAGAATTGCCATTTATGTAGCACCTTCAGAATCACAAAACATCCAGAGGAGCTTCACAGGAGTGTTCTAAAACAAAACGTGGCCCTAAGGCAGGTAAGGAGATGTCAGGACAAGTGACCAAAAGCTTGGTCAAAGAGATCCAATTTGAGAAGTGTCTCAAAGGTGTGAAGAGACAGAGAGGCGGAGAGGTTTAGGGAGGGAATTCCAGAGCTCAGGGCCCCCAGGCAGCTGAAGGCACGGCCGCCAATGGTGGAGCGATGGGAATCGGGGGATGGTCAAGTGGCCGGAATTGGGAGGAGCGCAGAGATCTCAGAGGGTTATAGGGGCTGGAGGAGGTTACAGGGATAGGGAGGGTTCTGGGGGCTGGAGGAGGGTTGTAGGGGCTGGAGGAGGTTACAGGGATAGGGAGGGTTCTGGGGGCTGGAGCAGGGTTGTAGGGGCTGGAGGATGTTACAGAGATAGGGAGGGGTGTAGGGGCTGGAGGAGGTTACAAAGATAAGGAGGGTTGTAGGGTCTGGAGGAGGTTACAGGGATAGGGAGGGTTGTAGGGGCAGGAGGAGGTTACAGTGATAGGGAGACTTGGAGGGACTGGAGGAGGTTACAGAGATAGGGAGGGTTGTTGGAGCTGGTGGAGGATACAGAGATTGGAGGCTTGGAGGGGCTGGAGGAGGTTCCAGAGATAGGGAGGGTTGTAGGGGCTGGAGGAGATTACAGAGATAGGGAGGGTTGTAGGGTCTGTAGGAGGTTACAGAGATAGGGAGGGGTGTACGGGCTGGAGGAGGTTAAAGATAGGGAGGGTTGTAGGGGCTGGAGGAGGTTACAGAGATAGGGAGGGTTGTAGGGGCTGGAGGAGGTTACAGAGATAGGGAGAGGTGTAGGGGCTGGAGGAGGTTACAGAGATAGGGAGGGTTGTAGGGGTTGGAGAAGGTTACATACATAAGGAGGGGTGCAGAGGCTGGAGGGGTTACAGAGATAGGGAGGTTTCTAGGGGTGGGAAGATGTTACAGAGACTCGGAAGTTGTAGGGACTGGATGAGGTAACTGTGATAGGCGGCATGTAAGGGCTTGAGGAGGTTACAGAGATTGGGAGGGAAAGGAGATCATGGATATGTTTGAAAATTAGGGTGAAAATGTTAAGATTGCTGTTGTTGCACTTGGTTTAAAATTGCATTATTCAGCTGAAGTTACCTCTCCTCATCCTTCCGACCACAATATATCCCATTTCTCATGTTAAATTGAATGTGTCGTGTGTGTTCTCGTTTCCCTTCAAAAATTACATGATGCTTGACGCCCTTTATCTGGCAATGTCAGCATTTATAATCTACCTGTAATTGCCTCAGGCCCAGCGACAGTGAAGGAACGGCCGATATATTTCCAAGTCAGGATGGTGAGTGACTTGGAGGGGAACTTCCAGGTGGTGGTGTTCCCCATGTGTCTGCTGCCCTTGTCCTTCTAGATAGTAGAGGTTGTGGGTTTGGAAGGTGCTGGAAGGTGCACTAAGGTGAGTTGCTGCAGTGCATCTTGTAGATGGTACACACTGTTGGCACTGTGTGTCAGTGACAGACAGAGCGCATGTTTGTGCATGTTGTGCCAATTAGGCTGCTTTGTTCAGGGTGGTGTCAAGGTTCTTGAGTGTTGTTCTTGAGTGGGAGCTGCACTCATCTAGGAAGTGGGGAGTATTCCATCACACTCCTGACTTGTGTCTTGTGGATGGTGGACAGGCTTTGGGGAATCAGGGGGTGAGTTACTTGTTGCAGGATTCCCAGCCTCTGACCTGCTCTTGTAGCCACAGTATTTCTATGGCTAGTCCAGTTCGGTTTCTGGTTAAGGGTCACCCCCAGGATGTTGGGGGATTCAGTGATGGTAATGTCATTGAATGTCAAGGGGTGATGGTTAGATTCTCTCTTGTTGGAGACGCTCATTGCTTGATACTTTGTGGCTGGTGTGTTAATTGGTTATGACAACTAAGGTTAAGCTTTACTGGGCAGCAGTGACCCCGATAGTCCAAATGCTTCAAAGGTTTGGGAGACCTACAGCAGGCAACTCAGAGCACGGGAGAAATACCACCAGTGGCTTCTTCGTAAGATCCTACACATCTGGTGACAAGAAAGGTGGTCAAACAGCAGCATCGTGTCCCAGGCCATTGAGATAAACCACTCAGACCAGCTCTGCTGGAAGGGTTGTGTTGTTCGTATGCTTGATACCAGACAATGGAAGCTCTACTGCTTTAGTCAGAATTCAGTCATGACAGGAGGCTCCCAAGAGCACAGTAGAAACGTTTGAGGGGTATCCTCAGAGCGTCCCTGAAGAGGTCAAACAGCCCTGCTGACTCATGGGAGTCCCTGGCTTGTGACCGACCAAAATGGAGTTGGCTCATTCGGGAAGGCACCGATCACAGAAGCTTCACTGGGAAGGTGCAGAGCGAAAGTCGAGGCCTCTGAAGGAGTGCACAAACCCTCAAACAACCTATCTACCCAACCCTTGAATCTCCACCCACCCCACACAGGGCAGAATCTGCACATCGCCAGCCCAAAACCAACTAAACTCCAAAGATTATAAAGCTCAGATCGAGTATGTTCTCACTTACATTTCTTTAGACTCGCCACCTCTTCTTCCAAAACAGTGATTCTCCTGGTCAGGGCATCAATCTCTTTAGTTTTATTAATTGCGTCTTTTATATCCTTAAAGGTTATCTGAAACAATTCGAAAAGCCAGTTTTCAATGTTCCTCGTATTGAGTGTGAAGGAGGTACATCGATGGAAGGAGGCATTTCTTTCTCAGTGAGGAGCTCCCTCAACAGTGATCCTCCGACAGTGCAGCACTCCCTCAGTACTGACCCTCCGACAGTGCAGCACTCCCTCAACAGTGACCATCCAACAGTGCAGCACTCCCTCAGTACTGACCCTCTGACAGTGCAGCACTCCCTCAGTACTGACCCTCCGACAGTGCAGCACTCCCTCAGTACTGACCATCCGACTGTGCGGCACTCCCTCAACAGTGACCATCCAACAGTGCAGCGCTCCCTCAGTACTGACCCTCTGACAGTGCAGCGCTCCCTCAGTACTGACCCTCCGACCATTCGGCACTCCCTCAGTACTGCCCCTCTGACAGTGCGGCACTCCCTCAGTACTGACCCTCCAACAGTGCGGCACTCCCTCAGCACTAACCCTCCGACAGTGCAGCACTCCCTCAGTACTGACCCTCTGACAGTGTGGCGCTCCCTCTGTACTGACCCTCTGACTGTGTGGCACACCCTCAGTATTGAACCTCTGACTGTGCGGCACTCCCTCAGTACTAACCCTCTGACTGTGCGGCACTCCCTCAGCACTGACCCTCCGACAATGTAGCACTCCCTCAGCACTGACCCTCCGACAGTGCAGCATTCCCTCAGTACTGACCCTCCGACAGTGCAGCACTCCTTCAGTACTGACCCTCTGACACTGCAACACTCCCTCAATACTGATCCTCTGACATTACGGCACTCCCTCAGTACTGACCCTCTGACAGTGCGGCACTCCCTCAATACTGACCCTCCGACACTGCGGCACTCCCTCAATACTGACCCTCCGACAGTGCGGTGCTCCATCAACACTGACCTTCTGACAATGCGGCACTCTCTCAGCGCTGCCCATTTGACAGTGTGGCACTGCATCAACACTGACCCTCTCAGCGCTCCCTCAGCACTGACCCGCTGACAGTGCGGTGCTCCCTCATCATTGACCCTCTGACAGTGCAGCACTCCCTCAGCCTATAACTTCCAACAGCCCATTGAGTCCATACCCAAAAGGAGCTCACAGCAGCACAAATACTAGCAGACCCATGAGCCTTTAGATTGTTTATCCTAAATCTAGAGCCTTAAACTTCCCAGCCACAGTCCACATACAAGTACATTAAAAGAAATAGGAAAAGCGTGAGGTCATTCAGTCCCTCGTTCCTGCTCCCCCATTTAATAAGATCATGACTGATCTGATTATGGCCTTAACTCCACTTTTCTGCCTGGCCCCATAACCCTGGACTCCCTTGTAGATCAAATATCTGACCAACGCAGCATCCACAGCTCCCTGGGGTAGCGGATTCCACAGTGTTAGGACCCTCTGAGAGTAGAAATTCCTACTCGTCTCAGTCTGAAATGGGGGACTCCTTATTCTGAAACTGTGCCCCCTCGTTCTAGATTCCCCCATGAGGGGAAACAGCCTCTCCGCACCCACCCTGTTGAGCCCCCTCAGAATCTGATATGTTTCAATAAGCTCGCCTCTCATTCTTCTAAACTCCAATGGGTATAGGCCCAACCTGCTCACTCTTTCCTCATAAGACAAACCCCCATCCCAGGAACCAGCCGAGAGAACCTTCTCTGAACTGTCTCCAATGCAAATCTATCCCTCCTTAAGTAAGGAGACCAGAACTGTCCACAGGCTCCAGGTGTGAATACACTCCACATGGTTGTCAAAAAGCAACTGAACTGAGAGGAAAGGCCAGACCAAACACCCAGGGTTAATGTGGAAAGGATAGGGTGGATGAAATCTGGAAAAGTAGCTGTTCATTGCTAATATGGGAAATCACAATGGCTCTGACCTACTTGCTAGGGCATCTCATTCTTGCACAAGCTGATAGCTGAACCCGGTTCTGACCTGGACAGACATTACTTGGCAAATCAGCAACAGAGCATGAAAAGGCAGCTTCTGCTATTGGTTCACTATTACCCGGGATAAAGAACCTCTTGCTGACACCAACCCTTGATGTAACTGGAACCTTCTACGTTATCACGTTCACTGTCACAGTCCCTGGAGTCACATTGCTGCTAGTGAATCAGAGAATTGTTAGAGAGCAGAAGGTGGTACTCCTCAACCCCCTCCTATGGCACCACCCCATGCCCACGCAAAAGATGTAACACCTGCCCCTTCACTTCCTCTCTCCTCACCGTCCAAGGACCCAAACACTCCTTTCAAGTGAAGCAGCATTTCACTTGCATTTCCCCCAACTTAGTCTGCTGTATTCGTTGCTCCCAATGTGGTCTCCTCTACATTGGAGAGACCAAACGTAAGATGGGCGACCGCTTTGCAGAACACTTGCGGTCTGTCCGCAAGAATGACCCAAACCTCCCTGTCGCTTGCCATTTTAACACTCCACCCTACTCTCTTGCCCACATGTCTGTCCTTGGCTTGCTGCATTGTTCCAGTGAAGCCCAACGCAAACTGGAGGAACAATACCTCATCTTCCGACTAGGCACCTACAGCCTTCCGGACTGAATATTGAATTCAACAACTTTAGGTCGTGAGCTCCCTCCCCCATCCCCACCCCCTTTCTGTTTCCCCCTTCCTTTTTTTTCCAATAAATTATAAAGATTTTCCTTTTCCCACCTATTTCCATTATAAAAAAAAACACCCCCACTAGAGCTATACCTTGAGTGCCCTACCATCCATTCTTAATTAGCACATTCATTTAGATAATATCACCAACTTTAACTTTAACACCTATGTGTTCTATTGTACCATTGTCGTTGACATCTTTTGATGATCTGCTTCTATCACTGCCTGTTTGTCCATACAACCACAACCCCAACCCCCCACCCCCCAACGCCCCCCCCGCCAACCTCTCTCTCTCTCTATCTCTCCGCCCACCAAACACACACCTTAAACCAGCTTATATTTCAACTTTTTCTTGGACTCGAACTCAAGTTCTGTCGAAGGGTCATGAGGACTCGAAACGTCAACTCTTTTCTTCTCCGCTGATGCTGCCAGACCTGCTGAGTTTTTCCAGGTAATTCTGTTTTTGTTTTGGCCATTCAGCCTGTTGTTTCTGCACCAGATCTTCAAATGAGCAATCTGTTTGTGCCATTCCCCACTCCCAACCCTCTCCCCGTAACCCTGCAAATTCTCCCTTTTCAGAATACAGTCTTATTCCATTTCAAAAGCTCTAGTTGAACCTCTCAGGCAGTGTATTCGAGGCCATAACCACTTGCTGTCACACAAACTACCCTGGCTTCTCAATGAGCATGTTTATACCATACACTTACCTCAGCTAGTCTGGGACAGTTCTGAGAGGTGGTGGCTTTGGAGACACATTGACAGAGGATCAAAAACAGCCAGGTCACCTGTCACAAACACAGCAATAAAACACAAAGTTTAAGCAAGCATCCACAAAAGCTGTTCATTAGACCTGGCTCCTGCAGAGTCTGACTGCACACCTCTTTGATACATAGCAGTGTTAGTGGTCTGACAGTTTGTGCTGATTCCAGGCTCCCTCAGTACTCCGACAGCACAAACAGAAAGAACAGGTCCATGCATCGCACCATTTTAAACAAAACAAAAGTTTGGGGGTCAGACATTCCCTGCTTCATTCCCCATGACAATGCTTTGACCAGAGTCGATTTGCCTGGTTTGAATTTAAAGAAAAGCTTGGCAGTTAATCATTCCCTGGTGCATTCTCTATGGCAATGCCTCTACCAGAGTCCCTGGAGTCACATTGCTGCTAGTGAATCTCCTTGTAGCAATGAACAGCTACTTTTCCAGATTTCCATTTGCCAACCATTAAGCACTCTTTTCCAAGCAGTATAAATTGTTGTTAACTTTGAGATTTGAGAAGTTTATGAACCTGTCCTGGTGAGTTCAAGATGAAAAGCTTCAACAGCATGTCTCTTTTTTCAGCAATACTCCAGCTCACACATCATGGGTTCAATTATACATTGGCAACCCTGCTCCCACTCAACATGCTACCTCTCTTTGGTGGAGCACCAGTCACCAATTGTTACATTCATTAGCAGAGTTCACCCATCGATCACAATCTCATTAATGAGCAGCACATCCCGGTGACCAGTATCCTGTTGGACAGCAGCGTGTTCTGTCCAAGAACGCCACTTACATTTCCGAATTTCTCAAACTCCTGAACTTCTCCACATCCCCGAGTTACCTTTACTCAGATTGCTGCACTCTCCAGGACAGAGTCCCATCCTTAAAACAGTCTCTCAGCAAATGAAGCAGGGAATATAATTATTTGTGAATTCATTCATGATAATCTTATAAAATAGCCAAATCCAACCAGAGAGAATGAAAAGACAGGATTATATTTCATGGCAATGAGGTTGATTTTAACTAACACGTACCTTCCCTGCATCACTCATTTTTGTTTCAGTGATTTTGGAGCTGAGTTACCTTCTCCTGCTGTCTCTCTGGAAGGAGGGGTGAGGTCTCTGAGTTGCTGCTTACATAGCAGGAAGTGAGAAGGAGGGAACGGAAATCAGAGCAAAATCCACAGCAGAAATGAAACCAGTGAAGCAGAACAAGTAAAATAGAATCAGTGAATTACAGAACAGAAAGCCATTAGGTGCATCATTTCCATATCAGCCCCCTGCATGAGCAAATCAGCCAGCCTCTCCCCCACCCTTTCCCCAGAGCCCTGCAATTCCTTTTTCTCTTCAGATAATAACCCAACTCTCTTCTGAAAGCCTCGATTGAATCTGCCTCCCTCACGCTCGGGGGCAGTGCATTCCTGATCCTAACAGCTCGCTGTTCAAAAAGGCTTTTCCCCATGTCACCGTTGCTTCTTTTGACACTCACCTTAAATCGCTGTCCCTCTGGTTCTCGATGCTGCTGCCAATAGAAACAGTTCCTCTCTGTCCAGATCCCTCATCATTTTGAACATTTCTGTCAAAGATCCTGTCAATCTTCTCTTCTCCAAGGAGAACAATCCCAGCTTCTCCAATCTATCTCCACAACTGAAATTCCTGATCCCTGGAACCATTCTCATGAATCTTTTCTGCACCTTTTGTAAAGATTTTACATTGTTTCGAAAGTGTGGTGACCAGAACTGCACATAATACTCCAGGATAATTTAAAGGGTTCACAGAAGAGAGTTTCTGGGGATTATCTGCCCTCAAGACTGCCGTGACCTGAGTGAGAGAAGACGCCTCGGATTCGTGGTCAGTGTTGACTGTGTCTGGGGATTTCTGATGGAAGATGGCTGCTGGCCAATGAAATTCAAGGTCCAAAATGATTGAGTGGGAAGTGGGAGATCGTACATAGTAGAGCCCGAGTTGGGATTAGCTGTTAAGGAGTTAGTTTTTAAGTGATCAGTTAGCAAGGTGAAGGAATTAGTTGGTAGTGTTGAGAGATTAGTTGTTAAGGGGATACTTGTTGAAAGGTTAGTTTGTAGGGTTAAGTGATTAGTTCATAAGGGGTAAGTTGTTAAGGGAGTCTCTCGGGATTGAGGATGACTGGCTTCCACTCGGGTTTAATGGGTTCTAAGATGGCTGATAAGTCTAATGTGCAATCTGCAGGCTCTGCCATATACAGGGCTGGTGGCGCTTGGTGGGGTTGGGTAAATGGGTTGTTCGGAGGTTTGTGTGCTCCCTCCAACACATCAACTACGTCTCTGCATGCTCCTGAGAAAGATTGTCGATGTGCTCAGTGCCTTCCCAAACAAAGCTTCTCCAATTTAGTCAGTCACAAGCCAAGGTCTCCCATGTGTCGGCAGGGATGTTCGATCTCTTCAGAAAATCTTTGAGGGCATCCTTAAAGTGTTTCCGCTGTCCAACCTGGGAGTCTCCTGCCTCTTCCAAGTTGTGAGTGGAGCAGTTGCTTTGCGAGTCTGGTGTCAGGCATAGGAACAGCAGGTCCCATTTAGCAGAGCGGGTTTGTGAATGGCCTGGAAGTTGGCTTGGGAGACGAGGTCTTTCTTGTCACTGGATTTGGAGGATCATGCATGGCCACTGCTGGTGGTAATTCTCCAGTGATTTGAGATGCCTGCTGTAGGTCATCCAAGCCTCCAACCCGTACGGTAGCGCAGGGATCACTGCTGCCTGGTAAATCATCACCTTAATCTCACGTTTGAACTCTAGGTCCTCAAATAGACTTTTTACAGTCAGCTGAAGGCTCAGGTGGCATATTGGAGGCGATGTTGAATTTTGTTGTCTGTGCCTGCGTTCATTTGGAAGAGGATCCCAACTTAGGAAAACTTAGGGCCACATTTTCCATGATTTCACCATTGATCAGAATCGGTGGGTGAAGGTGTGGTGCTGGAGGTGATTTAAAGAGGATCTTAGCCTTCTGGGTGTTTAATGAAAGGCCCATTTTCTCATATGCTTTGGGATTAGTTGCTGGGATTAAGGGGTTAGTTGTTAAGGAGTTAGTTGTTCAGTGGTTACTTGTTAGAGTTAAGGGTGAGAGTTGTTAAGGGGATAGTTGTTATGTGGTTAGTGGTATCGTGCCAAATTTTGATAATGTGTTGGCTGTATCATTTCTAAATCTACTATTACATTGATTATCTATGTATTAAACATTTGAGTCCCCAAAAGTCAGTAAAGCTATGCTTTTTAAGTGAAAAGTATTAGTCCTTATAGGTATTTTATTTCAAACCATGCGGCATTTTGAATCACTAGTCTTTAGCATAGCTAGAATTTTATTATGCAATGGTTTAATGATTTAATTCAAGCTGATTAAAAACATGAATTACAGAAAACATCATTTACTTCTGACAGGGGGATGGTATATAGAGGGACCACTGCTTTTCTTGATATATATTAATAACCTGAACCTGGGTGCACAGGGCACAATTTCAAAATTGGAAGATGATGCAAACTGTGAGGAGGATAGTGGTAGACTTGAAGAGGATTTACACAGGCTGCTGTGTGGAATGGGCAGACACGTGGCAGATGAAATTTAATGGAGGGAAGTGTGAAGTGGTCAAAGGAACAGGAGACGGTGTCAAAAAATAAAGGGTACAATTCTGAAGAGAATGCAGGAGCAGAGGGACCTGGGTGTATATGTGAATAAATCATTGAAGGTGGCAGGGCAGGTTGTGGAAGCAGTTAATAAATTATACCGAATCCTGGGCTTTATAAATAGGGGCACAGAGTATAAAATCAAGGAAGTTATGAACTTTCATAAAACACTGGTTCAATCTCAATGGGAAGGGTGTGAAAGTTTTAGAAAGGGTGCAGAAAAGATTTACAAGAATGGTTCCGAGGATGACTTCAGTTACATGGATAGATTGGTGAAGCTGGGGCCATTCTCCTTTGCCAGGAGAAAGTTGAGAGGAGATTTGTTACACGTATTCAAAAATCATGAAGAGCCTGGACAGAATAAATGGGGAGAAACATTTCTCGTCGGCAGAAGGTCGAGAACCCTGAGGTGATTAACCACAGAACCAGAGGTGACATGAGGAAAGATGGTTTGGATCTGGAATGCACTCCCTGAGCATGTGGCGGACACAGGTTCAATTGTGGTTTGTGGTTTTCAAAACGAAACTGGATAATTATCAGAAGAGAAGATTTTACGAGGCTACATGGAAAAGGTGGAGGAGTGGAACTAGCTAAGTTGCAGTTGCGGAGAGCTGACAGAAAGACAATGCGCTGAATGCCCTCCTTCTGTGCTGTAACCATTCTATGATTCGAGTACAGGTGTATTCAAGGAACTTGAAAAACACAGGGTGAGAAAAGAAGCTGAAGGTTACCCTGATAGTGTGATGAAGAAGGGTGGGAGGAGGCTTGTGTGGAACATTCAATATCACTTCCAATATGCCATCTGAGCTATCAGCTGACTGAGGAAAGGTCTATTTCCTTCTGTGCTGTAAATTCCATGTCAAGTTTCCAGCAGGGAATACAAACGCTACACTGCATTTCACACACTCAGGCCATGACAGCCAAGGAGTTAATGTTCAGTAGGCAAATGCAGCAGGGTGGCTTGGTACATTGATGCTGCTTTAGGATCTTGAGTTTCAAAGACTCTGCAATGCCTGTTTATAAGAAATTGTGTGCAAGGAGTTGTAAGGTCTGTATGATTTTTACAGTTAGGGAGTTGTACAAGAGGGTTCTTGCTATTGCTGTACATTGACTCAGAGATATTCAGCAGTAGCAGTGTGAAGACCAGGACCTTGGGCAGGGCCTTCACTCCGCCACCTCCAAACCTCCCCAGGCTCCGGATTCATAGCCACACCGCAAGCTGGGACATTGTGGTCAACTCTTGCCGTTTGGCCTGAGCTCAAACAGGAACTCGTGGCCAAACCTACCCTTGTGCCTCACATATCGATGCAGACAGAAATCATTCGATATGATCCCCATGCCAGCTGCCTCTGTATCACACGTCAGGCAGCCAATGGATGGCCAACCAGCAAGGTAGAGTTTACCACCCAGCAGTGAATATTAAAGCCTTTAAATTGAAGGTGCTGGAGCAATGCCTCGGTCCACTCCAGCTGCACTGCACACCTAGTTCCAGCCCCGTCCAGAGACTTGAGAACAAAAATATGGCCTCGCATCCCAGTGAAGTACCGAGGGAGCACCGCACCATCGGAGAGGCAGAGCCAAGGGAGTGCCACACTGTCGGAGATTCTGCCCAGCCTCGCTTGATTTGTGAGACCCGCTTCATGTTTTTGAAGTTGCTTTGAAAATTTTCACTTTGTTTCTCCCTGTGCCGGCTCTTCCCTCCCCCCTCTTCAGTAAAGCAGAACAAGAGATCGAGTTGGGCAATGCACAGGATGGTACGTTGTGGTCTGGCAGAGGCCAAGAGCCTGAGGTCCTGGTGAGTCAATACAAATGTCACAAGGAATGTTAGCATTTATTGCAATGGGGGCAGTACAGAATGAGGAAAGTTTTGCTGCAGCTTCACATCCAGAGTCCTGTGGACAGAATTGCTCTCATTTCAGAAAGGATATAAATGTGTTCCAGGCAGTTCGGAGAAGGTTCACTGGGCTGGTTCCTGGGATGGGGGGTTTGTCTTATGAGGAAAGGGTGAGCAGGTTGGGCCTGTGTCCATTGGAGTTTAGAAGAATGAGAGGTGATCTTATTGAAACATATCAGATTCTGAGCGGGGACTCGACAGTGTGGGTGCAGAGAGGCTGTTTCCACTTGTAAGGCAGGTTAGAATGAGAAGACACGGTTTAAAAATGAGGGGGTTCCACATTTAAGACTCAGATGAGCAGGAATTTCATTTCTCTGAGGGGCATTAGTCTGTGGAATTCTCTTCCTCAGAGAGCAGTGAAGGCTGGACCATTGAACAGATTCAAGGCTGACTTAGACAGATGTTTGATTGACAAGGGACTCCAGGGTTATTGGAGTGGGGGGACAGGCAGGAGAGTGGAGTTCAGGCCACAATCAGATCAACCATGATCTTATTGAATGGCGGAGCAGTCTTGATGGGCTGAATGGCCTCCTGCGCCCCCTCCCATGTTGCTCTGAACGTGACAGGTGTGTCAGGCCCTTCAGCTGAGACTGGCTGCGAGTGGGGTGTGCTCAGCCCAGGTTCAGACCTGTTTGGTTAGAGGGGGGCGGTGGCAGTGACTGAGAGAGCTGTTTGCTGCCGGGGAAGGTCTGGTTACCCTCCCCACACTGAGGCTGGTGGCCTCAGACATTTTAACTCGCTGTCAGTAACAGGCAGTACCCGGTGGGAGAGATGCAGGATACATCCCCCAATGTTGCAACGAACACTCCCAGTCCAGCAGCTCTCTCCTCATTTAATCCAACTCAAATCTCCCTGTGATTGTACAGCACAGGAGGAGGCCCTTGGACCCATCCTCCCTGTGCTATCCAGTTTGACCCGCTCTTTCCCCATAGCCACTTGGAATATTGATCCAATCCTCTTTGGGATCGAATCATCTTCAATGTAATTTTTTAATCATAATCCAACTCCCCCATTGAGACCGCACCCTACAATATCCCAAACACACCTTTCAAACCCCACAAGCTTTAATTTCCTACTCATTCTAATCCCACTCTACCCCTCACTCCCCGCAAACTTTAATATCCCACCCAGTCTAATCCCACTCTCCCCCTCACTCCCCCCATCAGTTAATATCCCACCCATTCTAATCCCACTCTACCCCTCACTCCCCGCACCCTTTAATATACCACTCATTCTAATCCCACTCTCTCCCTCACTCCCCCCATCAGTTAATATCCCACCCATTCTAATCCGACTCTACCCCTCACTCCCCGCACCCTTTAATATACCACCCATTCTAATCCCACTCTACCCCTCACTCCCCGCACCCTTTAATATACCACCCAGTCTAATCCCGCTCTCCCCCTCACTCCCCGCACCCTTTAATATCCCACCCAGTCTAATCCCACTCTCCCCCTCACTCCCCCATCAGTTAATATCCCACCCAGTCTAATTCCGCTCTCGCCCTCACTCCCCACACCCTTTAATATCCCACCCAGTCTAATCCCACTCTCCCCCTCACTCCCCACACCCTTTAATATCCCAGCCAGTCTAATCCCACTCTCCCCCTCACTCCCTGCACCTTTAAATATTCCACCCAGTCTAATCCCACTCTCCCCCTCACTCCCCGCGCCCTTTAATATCCTACCCATTCTAATCCCACTCTACCCCTCACCCCCCGCACCCTTTAATATCCAACCCAGTCTAATCCCACTCTCCCCCTCACTCCCCGCGCCCTTTAATATCCCACCGTCTAATGCTGCTCTCCCCCTCACTCCCCACACCCGTTAATATCCCACCAAGTCTAATCCCAATCTCCCCCCTCACTTACTGCACCCTCTAATATCCCACCCAGTCTAATCCCACTCTCCCCCATCACTTACTGCACCCTCTAATATCCCACCCAGTCTAATCCCACTCTCCCCCTCACTCCCTGCACCCTTTAATATCCGACCCATTCTAATCCCAGTCTACCCCACACTCCCCGCACCCTTTAATATCCCACCCAGTCTAATCCCACTCTCCCCCCTCACTTACTGCACCCTTTAATATCCCACCCAGTCTAATCCCACTCTCCCCCTCACTCCTTGCACCCTTTAATATCCCACCCATTCTAATCCCACTCTCCCCCTCACTCCCCACAACCTTTAATATCCCACCCAGTCTAATCCCACTCTCTGCTCACTCCCCACACCCTTTAATATCCCACCCAGTCTAATCCCACTCTCTCCTCACTCCCCGCACCCTTTAATAACCCACCCAGTCTAATCCCTCTCTCCGCTCTCTCTCCGCACCCTTTAATATCCAACCCAGTCTAATCCCTCTCTCCCCTCTCTCTCCGCACCCTTTAATATCCCACCCAGTCTAATCCCACTCTCCCCCTCACTCCCCGCACCCTTTAATATCCCACCTAGTCTAATCCCACTCTCCCCCTCACTCCCCGCACCCTTTAATATCCCACCCAGTCTAATCCCACTCTCCCCCTCACTCCCTGCACCCTTTAATCTCCCACCAAGTCTAATCCCACTCTCCCCCTCAGACCCCGCACCCTTTAATATCCCACCCAGTCTAATCCCACTCTCCCCCTCACTCCCCGCACCCTTTAATATCCCACCCAGTCTAATCACATTCTCCCCCCTCACTCCCTGCACCCTTTAATATCCCACCCAGTCTAATCCCACTCTCCGCCTCACACCCCACACCCTTTAATATCCCACCCAGTCTAATCCCACTCTCTCCTCACTCCCCGCACCCTTTAATATCCCACCCAGTCTAATCCCACTCTCCCCCTCACTCCCCACACCCTTTAATATCCCAACCAGTCTAATCGGACTCTCCCCCCTCACTCCACGAACACTTTAATATCCCACCCAGTCTAATCCCACTCTCCCCTCACTCCCCGCACCCTTTAATGTCCCACCCAGTCTAATCCCACTCTCCTCCTCACTCCCCACACCCTTTAATATCCCAGCCAGTCTAATCGGACTCTCCCCCCTCACTCCACGCACACTTTAATATCCCACCCAGTCTAATCCCACTCTCCCCCTCACTCCCTGCACCCTTTAATATCCCACCCAGTCTAATCCCACTCTCCTCCTCACTCCCTGCACCCTTTAATATCCCACCCAGTCTAATCCCACTCTCCTCCTCAAACCCCGCACACTTTAATATCCCACCCAGTCTAATCCCACTCTCCCCCTCACTCCCTGCTCCCTTTAATATCCCACCCAGTCTAATCCCACTCTCCTCCTCACTCCCCACACCCTTTAATATCCCACCCAGTCCAATCCCACTCTCCCCCTCACTCCCTGCACCCTTTCATATCCCGCCCAGTCTAATCCCACTCTCCTCCTCACTCCCCGCACACTTTAATATCCCACCCAGTCGAATCCCACTCTCCCCCTCACTCCCCGCACCCTTTAATATCCCACCCAGTCTAATCCCACACTCCCCCTCACTCCCCGCACCCTTTAATATCCCACCCAGTCTAATCCCACTCTCCCCCTCACTCCCCACACCCTTTAATATCCCACCCAGTCTAATCCCACTCTCCCCCTCACTCCCCACACCCTTTAATATCCCACCCAGTCTAATCCCACTCTCCTCCTCACTCCCCGCACCCTTTAATATCCCACCCAGTCTAATCCCACTCTCCCCCTCACTTCCCACACCCTTTAATATCCCACCCAGTCTAATACCACTCTCCCCCTCACTCCCCACACCCTTTAATATCCCACCCAGTATAATCCCACTCTACGCCTCACTTCCCGCACCCTTTAATATCCCATCCAGTCTAATCCCACTCTCCCCTCTCTCTCCCCGCACACTTTAATATCCCACCCAATCTAATCCCTCTCTCCCCCTCACTCCACGCACCCTTTAATTTCCCACCCAGTCTAATCCCACTCTCCTCCTCACTCCCCGCACCGTGTAATATCCCACCCAGTCTAATCCCACTCTCCCCCTCACACCCCGCACCCTTTAATATCCCACCCAGTCTAATCCCACTCTCCCACTCACTCCCCCCATCCTTTAATATCCCACCCATTCTAATCCTACTCTCCCCTTCACTCTCCAAACCCTTTAATATCCCACCAAGTCTAATCCCACTCTCCTCCTCACTCCCCACACCCTTTAATATCCCAGCCAGTCTAATCGGACTCTCCCCCCTCACTCCACGCACACTTTAATATCCCACCCAGTCTAATCCCACTCTCCCCCTCACTCCCTGCACCCTTTAATATCCCACCCAGTCTAATCCCACTCTCCTCCTCACTCCCTGCACCCTTTAATATCCCACCCAGTCTAATCCCACTCTCCTCCTCAAACCCCGCACACTTTAATATCCCACCCAGTCTAATCCCACTATCCCCCTCACTCCCTGCTCCCTTTAATATCCCACCCAGTCTAATCCCACTCTCCCCCTCACTCCCCACACCCTTTAGTATCCCACCCAGTCTAATCCCACTCTCCCCCTCACATCACACACCCTTTAATATCCCACCCAGTCTAATCCCACTCTCCTCCTCACTCCCCACACCCTTTAATATCCCACCCAGTCCAATCCCACTCTCCCCCTCACTCCCTGCACCCTTTTATATCCCGCCCAGTCTAATCCCACTCTCCTCCTCACTCCCCGCACACTTTAATATCCCACCCAGTCGAATCCCACTCTCCCCCTCACTCCCCGCACCCTTTAATATCCCACCCAGTCTAATCCCACACTCCCCCTCACTCCCCGCACCCTTTAATATCCCACCCAGTCTAATCCCACTCTCCCCCTCACTCCCCACACCCTTTAATATCCCACCCAGTCTAATCCCACTCTCCCCCTCACTCCCCACACCCTTTAATATCCCACCCAGTCTAATCCCACTCTCCTCCTCACTCCCCGCACCCTTTAATATCCCACCCAGTCTAATCCCGCTCTCCCCCTCACTTCCCACACCCTTTAATATCCCACCCAGTCTAATACCACTCTCCCCCTCACTCCCCGCACCCTTTAATATCCCACCCAGTATAATCCCACTCTACGCCTCACTTCCCGCACCCTTTAATATACCACCCAGTATAATCCCACTCTACGCCTCACTCCACGCACCCTTTAATTTCCCACCCAGTCTAATCCCACTCTCCTCCTCACTCCCCGCACCGTGTAATATCCCACCCAGTCTAATCCCACTCTCCCCCTCACACCCCGCACCCTTTAATATCCCACCCAGTCTAATCCCACTCTCCCACTCACTCCCCCCATCCTTTAATATCCCACCCATTCTAATCCTACTCTCCCCTTCACTCTCCAAACCCTTTAATATCCCACCAAGTCTAATCCCACTCTCCCCCTCACTCCCCATACCCTTTAATATCCCACCCAGTCTAATCTCACTCTACCCCTCACTCACTGCACCCTTTAATATCCCACCTAGTCTAATCCCACTCTCCCCCTCACTCCCCACACCCTTTAATATCCCACCCAGTCTAATCCCACTCTCCCCCTCACTCCCTGCAGCCTTTAATATCCCACCCAGTCTAATCCCACTCTCCCCATCTCTCCCTGCACCCTTTAATATCCCACCCAGTCTAATCCCACACTCCCGCTCACTCCATGCACCCTTTAATATACCACCCAGTCTAATCCCACTCTCCGCCTCACACCCCACACCCTATAATATCCCACCCTGTCTAATCCCACTCTCCCCATCACTCCCTGCCCGCTTTAATATCCCACCCAGTCTGATCCCACTCTCCCGCTCAATCCCTGCACCCTTTAATATCCCACCCAGTCTAGTCCCATTCTCCCGCTCACTCCCCACACCCTTTAATATCCCACCAAGTCTAATCCCACTCTCCCTGCACCCTTTAATATCACACCCAGTCTAATCCCACTCTCCGCCTCACTCCCCTCACACTTTAATATTCCACCCATTCTAATTCCACTCTCCCCCTCACTCCTCACACCCTTTAATATCCCACCCAGTCTAATCCCACTCTCCCCCACACTCCCCACTCCCTTTAATATCCCACCCAGTCTAATCCCACTCTCCGCCTCACTCCCCACACCCTTTAATATCCCACCCAGTCTAATCTCACTCTCCCCCTCACTCACTGCACCCTTTAATATCCCACCTAGTCTAATGCCACTCTCCCCCTCACTCCCCACACCCTTTAATATCCCACCCAGTCTAATCCCACTCTCCCCCTCACATCCCACACCCTTTAATATCCCACCCAGTCTAATCACACTCTCCTCCTCACTCCCCACACCCTTTAACATCCCACCCAGTCTAATCCCACTCTCTGCCTCACTCCCTGCACCCTTTCACATCCCACCCAGTCTAATCCCACTCTCCCCCTCACTCCCTGCACCCTTTAATATCCCGCCCAGTCTAATCCCACTCTCCTCCTCACTCCCCGCACACTTTAATATCCCACCCAGTCTAATCCCACTCTCCCCCTCACTCCCTGCAAACTTTAATATCCCACCCAGTCTAATCCCACTCTCCCCCTCACTCCCCACACCCTTTAATATCCCACCCAGTCTAATCCCACTCTCCCCCTCACTCCCCACACCCTTTAATATCCACCCAGTCTAATCCCACTCTCCCCCTCACATCCCACAGCCTTTAATATCCCACCCAGTCTAATCCCACTCTCCCCCTCACACCCCACACCCTTTAATATCCCACCCAGTCTAATCCCACTCTCCCCCTCACATCCCACATCCTTTAATATCCCACCCAGTCTAATCCCACTCTCCGCCTCACACCCCACACCTTTTAATATCCCACCCAGTCTAATCCCTCTCTCTCCTCACTCCCCGCACCCTTTAATATCCCACCCAGTCTAATCCCACTCTCCCCCTCACTCCCCACACCCTTTAATATCCCACCCAGTCTAATCGGACTCTCCCCCCTCACTCCACGAACACTTTAATATCCCACCCAGTCTAATCCCTCTCTCTCCTCACTCCCCGCACCCTTTAATATCCCACCCAGTCTAATCCCACTCTCCTCCTCACTCCCCACACCCTTTAATATCCCACCCAGTCTAATCACACTCTCCCCCCTCACACCACGCACACTTTAATATCCCACCCAGTCTAATCCCACTCTCCCCCTCACTCCCTGCACCCTTTAATATCCCACCCAGTCTAATCCCACTATCCTCCTCACTCCCTACACCCTTTAATATCCCACCCAGTCGAATCCCACTCTCCTCCTCACTCCCCGCACACTTTAATATCACACCCAGTCTAATCCCACTATCCCCCTCACTCCCTGCACCCTTTAATATCCCACCCAGTCTAATCCCACTCTCCCCCTCACTCCCCGCACCCTTTAATATCCCACCCAGTCCAATCCCACTCTCCCCCTCACTCCCTGCAGCCTTTCATATCCCGCCCAGTCTAATCCCACTCTCCTCCTCACTCCCCGCACACTTTAATATCCCACCCAGTCGAATCCCACTCTCCCCCTCACTCCCCGCACCCTTTAATATCCCACCCAGTCTAATCCCACACTCCCCCTCACTCCCCGCAGCCTTTAATATCCCACCCAGTCTAATCCCACTCTCCCCCTCACTCCCCACACCCTTTAATATCCCACCCAGTCTAATCCCACTCTCCCCCTCACTCCCCACACCCTTTAATATCCCACCCAGTCTAATCCCACTCTCCTCCTCACTCCCCGCACCCTTTAATATCCCACCCAGTCTAATCCCACTCTCCCCCTCACTTCCCACACCCTTTAATATCCCACCCAGTCTAATACCACTCTCCCCCTCACTCCCCGCACCCTTTAATATCCCACCCAGTATAATCCCACTCTACGCCTCACTTCCCGCACCCTTTAATATCCCACCCAGTCTAATCCCACTCTCCCCTCTCTCTCCCCGCACACTTTAATATCCCACCCAATCTAATCTCTCTCTCCCCCTCACTCCACGCACCCTTTAATTTCCCACCCAGTCTAATCCCACTCTCCTCCTCACTCCCCGCACCGTGTAATATCCCATCCAGTCTAATCCCACTCTCCCCCTCACACCCCGCACCCTTTAATATCCCACCCAGTCTAATCCCACTCTCCCACTCACTCCCCCCATCCTTTAATATCCCACCCATTCTAATCCTACTCTCCCCTTCACTCTCCAAACCCTTTAATATCCCACCAAGTCTAATCCCACTCTCCCCCTCACTCCCCATACCCTTTAATATCCCACCCAGTCTAATCTCACTCTACCCCTCACTCACTGCACCCTTTTATATCCCACCTAGTCAAATCCCACTCTCCCCCTCACTCCCCACATCCTTTAATATCCCACCCAGTCTAATCCCACTCTCCCCCTCACTCCCTGCAGCCTTTAATATCCCACCCAGTCTAATCCCACTCTCCCCATCTCTCCCTGCACCCTTTAATATCCCACCCAGTCTAATCCCACACTCCCGCTCACTCCATGCACCCTTTAATATACCACCCAGTCTAATCCCACTCTCCGCCTCACACCCCACACCCTATAATATCCCACCCTGTCTAATCCCACTCTCCCCATCACTCCCTGCCCGCTTTAATATCCCACCCAGTCTGATCCCACTCTCCCGCTCAATCCCTGCACCCTTTAATATCCCACCCAGTCTAGTCCCATTCTCCCGCTCACTCCCCACACCCTTTAATATCCCACCAAGTCTAATCCCACTCTCCCTGCACCCTTTAATATCACACCCAGTCTAATCCCACTCTCCGCCTCACTCCCCTCACACTTTAATATTCCACCCATTCTAATTCCACTCTCCCCCTCACTCCTCACACCCTTTAATATCCCACCCAGTCTAATCCCACTCTCCCCCACACTCCCCACTCCCTTTAATATCCCACCCAGTCTAATCCCACTCTCCGCCTCACTCCCCACACCCTTTAATATCCCACCCAGTCTTATCTCACTCTCCCCCTCACTCACTGCACCCTTTAATATCCCACCTAGTCTAATGCCACTCTCCCCCTCACTCCCCACACCCTTTAATATCCCACCCAGTCTAATCCCACTCTCCCCCTCACATCCCACACCCTTTAATATCCCACCCAGTCTAATCACACTCTCCTCCTCACTCCCCACACCCTTTAACATCCCACCCAGTCTAATCCCACTCTCCCCCTCACTCCCTGCACCCTTTCACATCCCACCCAGTCTAATCCCACTCTCCCCCTCACTCCCTGCACCCTTTAATATCCCGCCCAGTCTAATCCCACTCTCCTCCTCACTCCCCGCACACTTTAATATCCCACCCAGTCTAATCCCACTCTCCCCCTCACTCCCTGCAAACTTTAATATCCCACCCAGTCTAATCCCACTCTCCCCCTCACTCCCCACACCCTTTAATATCCCACCCAGTCTAATCCCACTCTCCCCCTCACATCCCACAGCCTTTAATATCCCACCCAGTCTAATCCCACTCTCCCCCTCACACCCCACACCCTTTAATATCCCACCCAGTCTAATCCCACTCTCCCCCTCACATCCCACATCCTTTAATATCCCACCCAGTCTAATGCCACTCTCCTCCTCACTCCCCACACCCTTTAATACCCCACCCAGTCTAATCCCACACTCCCCCCTCACTCCACACACACTTTAATATCCCACCCAGTCTAATCCCACTCTCCCCCTCACTCCCTGCACCCTTTAATATCCCACCCAGTCTAATCCCACTATCCTCCTCACTCCCTACACCCTTTAATATCCCACCCAGTCGAATCCCACTCTCCTCCTCACTCCCCGCACACTTTAATATCACACCCAGTCTAATCCCACTATCCCCCTCACTCCCTGCACCCTTTAATATCCCACCCAGTCTAATCCCACTCTCCCCCTCACTCCCCGCACCCTTTAATATCCCACCCACTCTCCCCACCCTCCCCCTCACATCCCACAACCTTTTATATGCCACCCAGTCTAATCGGTCTCTCCCCCCTCACTCCACGCACACTTTAATATCCCACCCGGTCTAATCCCACTCTCCCCCTCACTCCCCGCATCCTTTAATATCCCACCCAGTCTAATCCCACTCTCCCCCTCACTCCCCAAACCCTTTAATATCCCACCCAGTCTAATCGGACACTCCCCCCTCACTCCACGAACACTTTAATATCCCACCCAGTCTAATCCCTCTCTCTCCTCACTCCCCGCACCCTTTAATATCCCACCCAGTCTAATCCCACTCTCCTCCTCACTCCCCACACCCTTTAATATCCCACCCAGTCTAATCACACTCTCCCCCCTCACTCCACGCACACTTTAATATCCCACCCAGTCTAATCCCACTCTCCCCCTCACTCCCTGCACCCTTTAATATCCCACCCAGTCTAATGCCACTATCCTCCTCACTCCCTACACCCTTTAATATCCCACCCAGTCGAATCCCACTCTCCTCCTCACTCCCCGCACACTTTAATATCACACCCAGTCTAATCCCACTATCCCCCTCACTCCCTGCACCCTTTAATATCCCACCCAGTCTAATCCCACTCTCCCCCTCACTCCCCGCACCCTTTAATATCCCACCCAGTCTAATCCCACCCTCCCCCTCACATCCCACACCCTTTAATATCCCACCCAGTCTAATCGGTCTCTCCCCCCTCACTCCACGCTCACTTTAATATCCCACCCAGTCTAATCCCACTCTCCCCCTCACTCCCTGCACCCTTTAATATCCCACCCAGTCTAATCCCACTATCCTCCTCACTCCCTACACCCTTTAAGATCCCACCTAGTCGAATCCCACTCTCCTCCTCACTCCCCGCACACTTTAATATCACACCCAGTCTAATCCCACTATCCCCCTCACTCCCTGCACCCTTTAATATCCCACCCAGTCTAATCCCACTCTCTGCTCACTCCCCACACCCTTTAATATCCCACCCAGTCTAATCCCACTCTCTCCTCACTCCCCGCACCCTTTAATAACCCACCCAGTCTAATCCCTCTCTCCGCTCTCTCTCCGCACCCTTTAATATCCAACCCAGTCTAATCCCTCTCTCCCCTCTCTCTCCGCACCCTTTAATATCCCACCCAGTCTAATCCCACTCTCCCCCTCACTCCCCGCACCCTTTAATATCCCACCTAGTCTAATCCCACTCTCCCCCTCACTCCCCGCACCCTTTAATATCCCACCCAGTCTAATCCCACTCTCCCCCTCACTCCCTGCACCCTTTAATCTCCCACCAAGTCTAATCCCACTCTCCCCCTCAGACCCCGCACCCTTTAATATCCCACCCAGTCTAATCCCACTCTCCCCCTCACTCCCCGCACCCTTTAATATCCCACCCAGTCTAATCACATTCTCCCCCCTCACTCCCTGCACCCTTTAATATCCCACCCAGTCTAATCCCACTCTCCGCCTCACACCCCACACCCTTTAATATCCCACCCAGTCTAATCCCACTCTCTCCTCACTCCCCGCACCCTTTAATATCCCACCCAGTCTAATCCCACTCTCCCCCTCACTCCCCACACCCTTTAATATCCCAACCAGTCTAATCGGACTCTCCCCCCTCACTCCACGAACACTTTAATATCCCACCCAGTCTAATCCCACTCTCCCCTCACTCCCCGCACCCTTTAATGTCCCACCCAGTCTAATCCCACTCTCCTCCTCACTCCCCACACCCTTTAATATCCCAGCCAGTCTAATCGGACTCTCCCCCCTCACTCCACGCACACTTTAATATCCCACCCAGTCTAATCCCACTCTCCCCCTCACTCCCTGCACCCTTTAATATCCCACCCAGTCTAATCCCACTCTCCTCCTCACTCCCTGCACCCTTTAATATCCCACCCAGTCTAATCCCACTCTCCTCCTCAAACCCCGCACACTTTAATATCCCACCCAGTCTAATCCCACTCTCCCCCTCACTCCCTGCTCCCTTTAATATCCCACCCAGTCTAATCCCACTCTCCTCCTCACTCCCCACACCCTTTAATATCCCACCCAGTCCAATCCCACTCTCCCCCTCACTCCCTGCACCCTTTCATATCCCGCCCAGTCTAATCCCACTCTCCTCCTCACTCCCCGCACACTTTAATATCCCACCCAGTCGAATCCCACTCTCCCCCTCACTCCCCGCACCCTTTAATATCCCACCCAGTCTAATCCCACACTCCCCCTCACTCCCCGCACCCTTTAATATCCCACCCAGTCTAATCCCACTCTCCCCCTCACTCCCCACACCCTTTAATATCCCACCCAGTCTAATCCCACTCTCCCCCTCACTCCCCACACCCTTTAATATCCCACCCAGTCTAATCCCACTCTCCTCCTCACTCCCCGCACCCTTTAATATCCCACCCAGTCTAATCCCACTCTCCCCCTCACTTCCCACACCCTTTAATATCCCACCCAGTCTAATACCACTCTCCCCCTCACTCCCCACACCCTTTAATATCCCACCCAGTATAATCCCACTCTACGCCTCACTTCCCGCACCCTTTAATATCCCATCCAGTCTAATCCCACTCTCCCCTCTCTCTCCCCGCACACTTTAATATCCCACCCAATCTAATCCCTCTCTCCCCCTCACTCCACGCACCCTTTAATTTCCCACCCAGTCTAATCCCACTCTCCTCCTCACTCCCTGCACCCTTTTATATCCCACCCAGTCTAATCCCACTCTCCCCCTCACACCCCGCACCCTTTAATATCCCACCCAGTCTAATCCCACTCTCCCACTCACTCCCCCCATCCTTTAATATCCCACCCATTCTAATCCTACTCTCCCCTTCACTCTCCAAACCCTTTAATATCCCACCAAGTCTAATCCCACTCTCCTCCTCACTCCCCACACCCTTTAATATCCCAGCCAGTCTAATCGGACTCTCCCCCCTCACTCCACGCACACTTTAATATCCCACCCAGTCTAATCCCACTCTCCCCCTCACTCCCTGCACCCTTTAATATCCCACCCAGTCTAATCCCACTCTCCTCCTCACTCCCTGCACCCTTTAATATCCCACCCAGTCTAATCCCACTCTCCTCCTCAAACCCCGCACACTTTAATATCCCACCCAGTCTAATCCCACTATCCCCCTCACTCCCTGCTCCCTTTAATATCCCACCCAGTCTAATCCCACTCTCCCCCTCACTCCCCACACCCTTTAGTATCCCACCCAGTCTAATCCCACTCTCCCCCTCACATCACACACCCTTTAATATCCCACCCAGTCTAATCCCACTCTCCTCCTCACTCCCCACACCCTTTAATATCCCACCCAGTCCAATCCCACTCTCCCCCTCACTCCCTGCACCCTTTTATATCCCGCCCAGTCTAATCCCACTCTCCTCCTCACTCCCCGCACACTTTAATATCCCACCCAGTCGAATCCCACTCTCCCCCTCACTCCCCGCACCCTTTAATATCCCACCCAGTCTAATCCCACACTCCCCCTCACTCCCCGCACCCTTTAATATCCCACCCAGTCTAATCCCACTCTCCCCCTCACTCCCCACACCCTTTAATATCCCACCCAGTCTAATCCCACTCTCCCCCTCACTCCCCACACCCTTTAATATCCCACCCAGTCTAATCCCACTCTCCTCCTCACTCCCCGCACCCTTTAATATCCCACCCAGTCTAATCCCGCTCTCCCCCTCACTTCCCACACCCTTTAATATCCCACCCAGTCTAATACCACTCTCCCCCTCACTCCCCGCACCCTTTAATATCCCACCCAGTATAATCCCACTCTACGCCTCACTTCCCGCACCCTTTAATATACCACCCAGTATAATCCCACTCTACGCCTCACTCCACGCACCCTTTAATTTCCCACCCAGTCTAATCCCACTCTCCTCCTCACTCCCCGCACCGTGTAATATCCCACCCAGTCTAATCCCACTCTCCCCCTCACACCCCGCACCCTTTAATATCCCACCCAGTCTAATCCCACTCTCCCACTCACTCCCCCCATCCTTTAATATCCCACCCATTCTAATCCTACTCTCCCCTTCACTCTCCAAACCCTTTAATATCCCACCAAGTCTAATCCCACTCTCCCCCTCACTCCCCATACCCTTTAATATCCCACCCAGTCTAATCTCACTCTACCCCTCACTCACTGCACCCTTTAATATCCCACCTAGTCTAATCCCACTCTCCCCCTCACTCCCCACACCCTTTAATATCCCACCCAGTCTAATCCCACTCTCCCCCTCACTCCCTGCAGCCTTTAATATCCCACCCAGTCTAATCCCACTCTCCCCATCTCTCCCTGCACCCTTTAATATCCCACCCAGTCTAATCCCACACTCCCGCTCACTCCATGCACCCTTTAATATACCACCCAGTCTAATCCCACTCTCCGCCTCACACCCCACACCCTATAATATCCCACCCTGTCTAATCCCACTCTCCCCATCACTCCCTGCCCGCTTTAATATCCCACCCAGTCTGATCCCACTCTCCCGCTCAATCCCTGCACCCTTTAATATCCCACCCAGTCCAGTCCCATTCTCCCGCTCACTCCCCACACCCTTTAATATCCCACCAAGTCTAATCCCACTCTCCCTGCACCCTTTAATATCACACCCAGTCTAATCCCACTCTCCGCCTCACTCCCCTCACACTTTAATATTCCACCCATTCTAATTCCACTCTCCCCCTCACTCCTCACACCCTTTAATATCCCACCCAGTCTAATCCCACTCTCCCCCACACTCCCCACTCCCTTTAATATCCCACCCAGTCTAATCCCACTCTCCGCCTCACTCCCCACACCCTTTAATATCCCACCCAGTCTAATCTCACTCTCCCCCTCACTCACTGCACCCTTTAATATCCCACCTAGTCTAATGCCACTCTCCCCCTCACTCCCCACACCCTTTAATATCCCACCCAGTCTAATCCCACTCTCCCCCTCACATCCCACACCCTTTAATATCCCACCCAGTCTAATCACACTCTCCTCCTCACTCCCCACACCCTTTAACATCCCACCCAGTCTAATCCCACTCTCTGCCTCACTCCCTGCACCCTTTCACATCCCACCCAGTCTAATCCCACTCTCCCCCTCACTCCCTGCACCCTTTAATATCCCGCCCAGTCTAATCCCACTCTCCTCCTCACTCCCCGCACACTTTAATATCCCACCCAGTCTAATCCCACTCTCCCCCTCACTCCCTGCAAACTTTAATATCCCACCCAGTCTAATCCCACTCTCCCCCTCACTCCCCACACCCTTTAATATCCCACCCAGTCTAATCCCACTCTCCCCCTCACTCCCCACACCCTTTAATATCCACCCAGTCTAATCCCACTCTCCCCCTCACATCCCACAGCCTTTAATATCCCACCCAGTCTAATCCCACTCTCCCCCTCACACCCCACACCCTTTAATATCCCACCCAGTCTAATCCCACTCTCCCCCTCACATCCCACATCCTTTAATATCCCACCCAGTCTAATCCCACTCTCCGCCTCACACCCCACACCTTTTAATATCCCACCCAGTCTAATCCCTCTCTCTCCTCACTCCCCGCACCCTTTAATATCCCACCCAGTCTAATCCCACTCTCCCCCTCACTCCCCACACCCTTTAATATCCCACCCAGTCTAATCGGACTCTCCCCCCTCACTCCACGAACACTTTAATATCCCACCCAGTCTAATCCCTCTCTCTCCTCACTCCCCGCACCCTTTAATATCCCACCCAGTCTAATCCCACTCTCCTCCTCACTCCCCACACCCTTTAATATCCCACCCAGTCTAATCACACTCTCCCCCCTCACACCACGCACACTTTAATATCCCACCCAGTCTAATCCCACTCTCCCCCTCACTCCCTGCACCCTTTAATATCCCTCCCAGTCTAATCCCACTATCCTCCTCACTCCCTACACCCTTTAATATCCCACCCAGTCGAATCCCACTCTCCTCCTCACTCCCCGCACACTTTAATATCACACCCAGTCTAATCCCACTATCCCCCTCACTCCCTGCACCCTTTAATATCCCACCCAGTCTAATCCCACTCTCCCCCTCACTCCCCGCACCCTTTAATATCCCACCCAGTCCAATCCCACTCTCCCCCTCACTCCCTGCAGCCTTTCATATCCCGCCCAGTCTAATCCCACTCTCCTCCTCACTCCCCGCACACTTTAATATCCCACCCAGTCGAATCCCACTCTCCCCCTCACTCCCCGCACCCTTTAATATCCCACCCAGTCTAATCCCACACTCCCCCTCACTCCCCGCAGCCTTTAATATCCCACCCAGTCTAATCCCACTCTCCCCCTCACTCCCCACACCCTTTAATATCCCACCCAGTCTAATCCCACTCTCCCCCTCACTCCCCACACCCTTTAATATCCCACCCAGTCTAATCCCACTCTCCTCCTCACTCCCCGCACCCTTTAATATCCCACCCAGTCTAATCCCACTCTCCCCCTCACTTCCCACACCCTTTAATATCCCACCCAGTCTAATACCACTCTCCCCCTCACTCCCCGCACCCTTTAATATCCCACCCAGTATAATCCCACTCTACGCCTCACTTCCCGCACCCTTTAATATCCCACCCAGTCTAATCCCACTCTCCCCTCTCTCTCCCCGCACACTTTAATATCCCACCCAATCTAATCTCTCTCTCCCCCTCACTCCACGCACCCTTTAATTTCCCACCCAGTCTAATCCCACTCTCCTCCTCACTCCCCGCACCGTGTAATATCCCATCCAGTCTAATCCCACTCTCCCCCTCACACCCCGCACCCTTTAATATCCCACCCAGTCTAATCCCACTCTCCCACTCACTCCCCCCATCCTTTAATATCCCACCCATTCTAATCCTACTCTCCCCTTCACTCTCCAAACCCTTTAATATCCCACCAAGTCTAATCCCACTCTCCCCCTCACTCCCCATACCCTTTAATATCCCACCCAGTCTAATCTCACTCTACCCCTCACTCACTGCACCCTTTTATATCCCACCTAGTCAAATCCCACTCTCCCCCTCACTCCCCACATCCTTTAATATCCCACCCAGTCTAATCCCACTCTCCCCCTCACTCCCTGCAGCCTTTAATATCCCACCCAGTCTAATCCCACTCTCCCCATCTCTCCCTGCACCCTTTAATATCCCACCCAGTCTAATCCCACACTCCCGCTCACTCCATGCACCCTTTAATATACCACCCAGTCTAATCCCACTCTCCGCCTCACACCCCACACCCTATAATATCCCACCCTGTCTAATCCCACTCTCCCCATCACTCCCTGCCCGCTTTAATATCCCACCCAGTCTGATCCCACTCTCCCGCTCAATCCCTGCACCCTTTAATATCCCACCCAGTCTAGTCCCATTCTCCCGCTCACTCCCCACACCCTTTAATATCCCACCAAGTCTAATCCCACTCTCCCTGCACCCTTTAATATCACACCCAGTCTAATCCCACTCTCCGCCTCACTCCCCTCACACTTTAATATTCCACCCATTCTAATTCCACTCTCCCCCTCACTCCTCACACCCTTTAATATCCCACCCAGTCTAATCCCACTCTCCCCCACACTCCCCACTCCCTTTAATATCCCACCCAGTCTAATCCCACTCTCCGCCTCACTCCCCACACCCTTTAATATCCCACCCAGTCTTATCTCACTCTCCCCCTCACTCACTGCACCCTTTAATATCCCACCTAGTCTAATGCCACTCTCCCCCTCACTCCCCACACCCTTTAATATCCCACCCAGTCTAATCCCACTCTCCCCCTCACATCCCACACCCTTTAATATCCCACCCAGTCTAATCACACTCTCCTCCTCACTCCCCACACCCTTTAACATCCCACCCAGTCTAATCCCACTCTCCCCCTCACTCCCTGCACCCTTTCACATCCCACCCAGTCTAATCCCACTCTCCCCCTCACTCCCTGCACCCTTTAATATCCCGCCCAGTCTAATCCCACTCTCCTCCTCACTCCCCGCACACTTTAATATCCCACCCAGTCTAATCCCACTCTCCCCCTCACTCCCTGCAAACTTTAATATCCCACCCAGTCTAATCCCACTCTCCCCCTCACTCCCCACACCCTTTAATATCCCACCCAGTCTAATCCCACTCTCCCCCTCACATCCCACAGCCTTTAATATCCCACCCAGTCTAATCCCACTCTCCCCCTCACACCCCACACCCTTTAATATCCCACCCAGTCTAATCCCACTCTCCCCCTCACATCCCACATCCTTTAATATCCCACCCAGTCTAATGCCACTCTCCTCCTCACTCCCCACACCCTTTAATACCCCACCCAGTCTAATCCCACACTCCCCCCTCACTCCACACACACTTTAATATCCCACCCAGTCTAATCCCACTCTCCCCCTCACTCCCTGCACCCTTTAATATCCCACCCAGTCTAATCCCACTATCCTCCTCACTCCCTACACCCTTTAATATCCCACCCAGTCGAATCCCACTCTCCTCCTCACTCCCCGCACACTTTAATATCACACCCAGTCTAATCCCACTATCCCCCTCACTCCCTGCACCCTTTAATATCCCACCCAGTCTAATCCCACTCTCCCCCTCACTCCCCGCACCCTTTAATATCCCACCCAGTCTAATCCCACCCTCCCCCTCACATCCCACAACCTTTTATATGCCACCCAGTCTAATCGGTCTCTCCCCCCTCACTCCACGCACACTTTAATATCCCACCCGGTCTAATCCCACTCTCCCCCTCACTCCCCGCATCCTTTAATATCCCACCCAGTCTAATCCCACTCTCCCCCTCACTCCCCAAACCCTTTAATATCCCACCCAGTCTAATCGGACACTCCCCCCTCACTCCACGAACACTTTAATATCCCACCCAGTCTAATCCCTCTCTCTCCTCACTCCCCGCACCCTTTAATATCCCACCCAGTCTAATCCCACTCTCCTCCTCACTCCCCACACCCTTTAATATCCCACCCAGTCTAATCACACTCTCCCCCCTCACTCCACGCACACTTTAATATCCCACCCAGTCTAATCCCACTCTCCCCCTCACTCCCTGCACCCTTTAATATCCCACCCAGTCTAATGCCACTATCCTCCTCACTCCCTACACCCTTTAATATCCCACCCAGTCGAATCCCACTCTCCTCCTCACTCCCCGCACACTTTAATATCACACCCAGTCTAATCCCACTATCCCCCTCACTCCCTGCACCCTTTAATATCCCACCCAGTCTAATCCCACTCTCCCCCTCACTCCCCGCACCCTTTAATATCCCACCCAGTCTAATCCCACCCTCCCCCTCACATCCCACACCCTTTAATATCCCACCCAGTCTAATCGGTCTCTCCCCCCTCACTCCACGCTCACTTTAATATCCCACCCAGTCTAATCCCACTCTCCCCCTCACTCCCTGCACCCTTTAATATCCCACCCAGTCTAATCCCACTATCCTCCTCACTCCCTACACCCTTTAAGATCCCACCTAGTCGAATCCCACTCTCCTCCTCACTCCCCGCACACTTTAATATCACACCCAGTCTAATCCCACTATCCCCCTCACTCCCTGCACCCTTTAATATCCCACCCAGTCTAATCCCACTCTCCCCCTCACTCCCCGCACCCTTTAATATCCCACCCAGTCTAATCCCACTCTCCCCCTCACTTCCCACACCCTTTAATATCCCACCCAGTCTAATCCCACTCTCCTCCTCACTCCCCACACCCTTTAATATCACACCCAGTCTAATCCCACTCTCCCCCTCACTCCCTGCACCCTTTCATATCCCGCCCAGTCTAATCCCACTCTCCTCCTCACTCCCCGCACACTTTAATATCCCACCCAGTCGAATCCCACTCTCCCCCTCACTTCCCGCACCCTTTAATATCCCACCCAGTCTAATCCCACTCTCTCCCTCACTCCCCGCACCCTTTAATATCCCACACAGTCTAATCCCACTCTCCCCCTCACTCCCCACACCCTTTAATATCCCACCCAGTCTAATCCCACTCTCCCCCTCACTCCCCACACCCTTTAATATCCCACCCAGTCTAATCCCACTCTCCTCCTCACTCCCCGCACCCTTTAATATCCCACCCAGTCTAATCCCACTCTCCCCCTCACTTCCCACACCCTTTAATATCCCACCGAGTCTAATACCACTCTCCCCCTCACTCCCCACACCCTTTAATATCCCACCCAGTATAATCCCACTCTACGCCTCACTTCCCGCACCCTTTAATATCCCACCCAGTCTAATCCCACTCTCCCCTCACTCTCCCCGCACACTTTAATATCCCACCCAATCTAATCCCTCGCTCCCCCTCACTCCACGCACCCTTTAATTTCCCACCCAATCTAATCCCACTCTCCCCCTCACTCCACTCACCGTGTAATATCCCACCCAGTCTAATCCCACTCTCCCCCTCACACCCCGCACCCTTTAATATCCCACCCAGTCTAATCCCACTCTCCCACTCACTCCCCCCATCCTTTAATATCCCACCCATTCTAATCCTACTCTCCCCTTCACTCTCCAAACCCTTTAATATCGCACCCAGTCTAATCCCACTCTCCCCCTCACTCCCCATACCCTTTAATATCCCACCCAGTCTAATCTCACTCTCCCCCTCACTCACTGCACCGTTTAATATCCCACCTAGTCTAATCCCACTCTCCCCCTCACTCCCCACACCCTTTAATATCCCACCCAGTCTAATCCCACTCTCCCCATCTCTTCCTGCACCCTTTAATATCCCACCCAGTCTAATCCCACACTCCCGCTCACTCCATGCACCCTTTAATATACCACCCAGTCTAATCCCACTCTCCGCCTCACACCCCACACCCTATAATATCCCACCCTGTCTAATCCCACTCTCCCCATCACTCCCTGCCCGCTTTAATATCCCACCCAGTCTGATCCCACTCTCCCGCTCAATCCCTGCACCCTTTAATATCCCACCCAGTCTAATCCCACTCTCCCCCTCACTCCCCACACCCTTTAATATCCCACCCAGTCTTGTCCCATTCTCCCGCTCACTCCCTGCACCCTTTAATATCCCACCCAGTCTAATCCCACTCTCAATCTCACTCCCCGCACTCTTTAATCTTCCACCCAGTCTAATCCCACTCTCGCCTCACTCCTTACACAATTTAATATCCCACCCATTCTAATCCCACTCTCCCCCTCACTCCCCACACCCTTTAATATTCCACCCAGACTAATCCCACTCTCCCACTCACTCCCCGCTCCCTTTAATATCCCACCCAGTCAAATCCCACTCTCCCCCTCACTCCCCACACCCTTTAATATCCCACCCAGTATAATCCCACTCTACGCCTCACTTCCCGCACCCTTTAATATCCCAAGCAGTCTAATCCCACTCTCCCCTCTCTCTCCCCGCACACTTTAATATCCCACCCAATCTAATCCCTCTCTCCCCCTCACTCCACGCACCCTTTAATTTCCCACCCAGTCTAATCCCTCTCTCCCCCTCACTCCCCGCACCGTGTAATATCCCACCCAGTCTAATCCCACTCTCCCCCTCACACCCCGCACCCTTTAATATCCCACCCAGTCTAATCCCACTCTCCCACTCACTCCCCCCATCCTTTAATATCCCACCCATTCTCATCCTACTCTCCCCTTCACTCTCCAAACCCTTTCATATCCCACCCAGTCTAATCCCACTCTCCCCCTCACTCCCCCTACGCTTTAATATCCCACCCAGTCTAATCCCACTCTCCCCCTCACTCCCCATACCCTTTAATATCCCACCAGTCTAATCTCAATCTCCCCCTCACACACTGCACCCTTTAATATCCCACCTAGTCTAATCCCACTCTCCTCCTCACTCCCCGCACCCTTTAATATCCCACCCTCTAATCCCACTCTCCCCCTCACTTCCCACACCCTTTAATATCCCACCCAGTCTAATCCCACTCTCCCCTCTCTCTCCCCGCACACTTTAATATCCCACCCAATCTCATCCCTCTCTCCCCCTCACTCCACGCACCCTTTAATTTCCCACCCAGTCTAATCCCACTTTCCCCCTCACTCCCCGCACCGTGTAATATCCCACCCAGTCTAATCCCACTCTCCCCCTCACACCCCGCACCCTTTAATATCCCACCCAGTCTAATCCTACTCTCCCACTCACTCCCCCCATCCTTTAATATCCCACCCATTGTAATCCTACTCTCCCCTTCACTCTCCAAACCCTTTAATATCCCACCCAGTCTAATCCCACTCTCCCCTCTCTCTGCCCGCACACTTTAATATCCCACCCAGTCTAATCCCACACTCCCGCTCACTCCATGCACCCTTTAATATACCACCCAGTCTAATCCCATTCTCCGTCTCACACCCCACACCCTATAATATCCTACCCTGTCTAATCCCACTCTCCCCATCACTCCCTGCCCCTTTAATATCCCACCCAGTCTGATCCCACTCTCCCGCTCAATCCCTGCACCCTTTAATATCCCACCCAGTCTAGTCCCATTCTCCCGCTCACTCTCTGCACCCTTTAATATCCCCCCAAGTCTAATCCCACTCTCCCTGCACCCTTTAATATCACACCCAGTCAAATCCCACTCTCAATCTCACTCCCCGCACCCTTTAATATCACACCCAGTCAAATCCCACTCTCCCCCTCACTCCCCACACCGTTTAATATTCCACCCAGTCTAATCCCTCTCTCTCCTAATTCCCATCACCCTTTAATATCCCACCGAGTCTAATCCCACTCTCCTCCTCACTCCCCGCACCCTTTAATATCCCACCCAGTCTAATCTCACTCTCCCCCTCACTCACTGCACCCTTTAATATCCCACCTAGTCTAATGCCACTCTCCCCCTCACTCCCCACACCCTTTAATATCCCACCCAGTCGAATCCCACTCTCCCCCTCACTCCCTGCACCCTTTAATATCCCACCCAGTCTAATCCCACTCTCCCCCTCACATCCCACACCCTTTAATATCCCAACCTGTCTAATCCCACTCTCCTCCTCACTCCCCACACCCTTTAATATCCCACCCAGTCTAATCCCACTCTCCCCCTCTCTCCCCGCACAATTTTATATCCCACCCAGTCTCATCCCACTCTCCCCCTCACTCCCTGCACCCTTTCATATCCCACCCAGTCTAATCCCACTCGCCCCCTCACTCCCTGCACCCTTTAATATCCCGCCCAGTCTAATCCCACACTCCTCCTCACTCCCCGCACACTTTAATATCCCACCCAGTCTCATCCCACTCTCCCCCTCACTCCCTGCAAACTTTAATATCCCACCCAGTCTAATCCCACTCTCCCCCTCACTCCCCACACCCTTTAATATCCCACCCAGTCTAATCCCACTCTCCCCCTCACTCCCCACACCCTTTTATATCCCACCCAGTCTAATCCCACTCTCCCCCTCACATCCCACACCCTTTAATATCCCAACCAGTCTAATCCCACTCTCCTCCTCACTCCCCACACCCTTTAATATCCCACCCAGTCTAATCCCACTCTCCCCCTCTCTCCCCGCACAATTTAATATCCCACCCAGTCTAATCCCACTCTCCCCCTCACTCCCTGCACCCTTTCATATCCCACCCAGTCTAATCCCACTCTCCCTGCACCCTTTAATATCACACCCAGTCTAATCCCACTCTCCCCCTCTCTCCCCACACCCTTTATTATCCCACCCTGTCTAATCCCACACTCCCCCTCACATCCCACACCCTTTAATATCCCACCCAGTCTAATCCCACTCTCCTCTTCACTCCCCACACCCTTTAATATCTCACCCAGTCTAATCCCACTCTCCCCCTCACTCCCTGCACCCTTTAATATCCCACCCAGTCTAATCCCACTCTCCCCCTCACTCCCTGCACCCTTTAATATCCCACCCAGTCTAATCCCACTCTCCCCCTCACTCCCTTTACCCTTTAATATTCCACCCAGTCTAATCCCTCTGTCCCCCTCACTCCCCCCATCCTTTAATATCCCACCCAGTCTAATCCCACTCTCCCCCTCTCTCCCCCCATCCTTTAATATCCCACCCAGTCTAATCCCACTCTCCCCCCCACTCCCTGCACCCTTTAATATCCCACCCAGTCTAATCGGACTCTCCCCCCTCACTCCACGCACACTATAATATCCCACCCAGTCTAATCCCTCTCTCCCCTCTCTCTACGCACCCTTTAATATCCAACCCAGTCTAATCCCTCTCTCCCCTCTCTCTCCGCACCGTTTAATATCCCACGCAGTCTAATCGCACTCTCCCCCTCACTCCCCGCACCCTTTAATATCCCACCTAGTCTAATCCCTCTCTCCCCCTCACTCCCCGCACCCTTTAATATCCCACCCAGTCTAATCCTACTCTCCCACTCACTCCCCCCATCCTTTAATATCCCACCCATTGTAATCCTACTCTCCCCTTCACTCTCCAAACCCTTTAATATCCCACCCAGTCTAATCCCACTCTCCCCTCTCTCTCCCCGCACACTTTAATATCCCACCCAGTCTTATCCCACACTCCCGCTCACTCCATGCACCCTTTAATATACCACCCAGTCTAATCCCATTCTCCGCCTCACACCCCACACCCTATAATATCCTACCCTGTCTAATCCCACTCTCCCCATCACTCCCTGCCCGCTTTAATATCCCACCCAGTCTGATCCCACTCTCCTGCTCAATCCCTGCACCCTTTAATATCCCACCCAGTCTAGTCCCATTCTCCCGCTCACTCCCTGCACCCTTTAATATCACACCCAGTCAAATCCCACTCTCAATCTCACTCCCCGCACCCTTTAATATCACACCCAGTCAAATCCCACTCTCCCCCTCACTCCCCACACCCTTTAATATTCCACCCAGTCTAATCCCTCTCTCTCCTAATTCCCATCACCCTTTAATATCCCACCCAGTCTAATCCCACTCTCCTCCTCACTCCCCGCACCCTTTAATATCCCACCCAGTCTAATCTCACTCTCCCCCTCACTCACTGCACCCTTTAATATCCCACCTAGTCTAATGCCACTCTCCCCCCCACTCCCCACACATTTTAATATCCCACCCAGTCGAATCCCACTCTCCCCCTCACTCCCTGCACCCTTTAATATCCCACCCAGTCTAATCCCACTCTCCCCCTCACATCCCACACCCTTTAATATCCCACCCAGTCTAATCCCACTCTCCCCCTCACTCCCCACACCGTTTAATATCCCACCCAGTCTAATCCCACTCTCCCCCTCACTCCCCACACCCTTTAATATCCCACCCAGTCTAATCCCACTCTCCCCCTCACATCCCACACCCTTTAATATCCCAACCAGTCTAATCCCACTCTCCTCCTCACTCCCCACACCCTTTAATATCCCACCCAGTCTAATCCCACTCTCCCCCTCTCTCCCCGCACAATTTAATATCCCATCCAGTCTAATCCCACTCTCCCCCTCACTCCCTGCACCCTTTCATATCCCACCCAGTCTAATCCCACTCGCCCCCTCACTCCCTGCACCCTTTAATATCCCGCCCAGTCTAATCCCACTCTCCTCCTCACTCCCCGCACACTTTAATATCCCACCCAGTCTCATCCCACTCCCCCCCTCACTCCCTGCAAACTTTAATATCCCACCCAGTCTAATCCCACTCTCCCCCTCACTCCCTGCAAACTTTAATATCCCACCCAGTCTAATCCCACTCTCCCCCTCACTCCCCACAGCCTTTAATATCCCACCCAGTCTAATCCCACTCTCCCCCTCACATCCCACATCCTTTAATATCCCACCCAGTCTAATCCCACTCTCCTCCTCACTCCCCACACCCTTTAATACCCCACCCAGTCTAATCCCACTCTCCCCTCTCTCTCCCCGCACACTTTAATATCCCACCCAATCTAATCCCTCTCTCCCCCTCACTCCACGCATCCTTTAATTTCCCACCCAGTCTTATCCCACTCTCCCCCTCTCTCCCTGCACCCTTTATTATCCCACCCAGTCTAATCCCACTCTCCGCCTCACACCCCACACCCTTTAATATCCCACCCAGTCTAATCCCACTCTCCCCATCACTCCCTGCCACCTTTAATATCCCACCTAGTCTAATCCCACTCTCCCGCTCAATCCCTGCACCCTTTAATATCCCACCCAGTCTAGTCCCATTCTCCCGCTCACTACCTGCACCCTTTAATATCCCACCCAGTCTAATCCCACTCTCCCTGCACCCTTTAATATCACACCCAGTCTAATCCCACTCTCCCCCTCTCTCCCCACACCCTTTATTATCCCACCCAGTCTAATCCCACTCTCCCCCTCACTCCCTGCACCCTTTAATATCACACCCAGTCTAATCCCACTCTCCCCCTCACTCCCTGCACCCTTTAATATCCCACCCAGTCTAATCCCACTCTCCCCCTCACTCCCTTTACCCTTTAATATTCCACCCAGTCTAATCCCTCTGTCCCCCTCACTCCCCCCATCCTTTAATATCCCACCCAGTCTAATCCCACTCTCCCCCTCTCTCCCCCCATCCTTTAATATCCCACCCAGTCTAATCCCACTCTCCCCCCCACTCCCTGCACCCTTTATTATCCCACCCAGTCTAATCGGACTCTCCCCCCTCACTCCACGCACACTATAATATCCCACCCAGTCTAATCCCTCTCTCCCCTCTCTCTCCGCACCCTTTAATATCCAACCCAGTCTAATCCCTCTCTCCCCTCTCTCTCCGCACCCTTTAATATCCCACGCAGTCTAATCGCACTCTCCCCCTCACTCCCCGCACCCTTTAATATCCCACCTAGTCTAATCCCACTCTCCCCCTCACTCCCCGCACCCTTTAATATCCCACCCAGTCTAATCCTACTCTCCCACTCACTCCCCCCATCCTTTAATATCCCACCCATTGTAATCCTACTCTCCCCTTCACTCTCCAAACCCTTTAATATCCCACCCAGTCTAATCCCACTCTCCCCTCTCTCTCCCCGCACACTTTAATATCCCACCCAGTCTAATCCCACACTCCCGCTCACTCCATGCACCCTTTAATATACCACCCAGTCTAATCCCATTCTCCGCCTCACACTCCACACCCTATAATATCCTACCCTGTCTAATCCCACTCTCCCCATCACTCCCTGCCCGCTTTAATATCCCACCCAGTCTGATCCCACTCTCCCGCTCAATCCCTGCACCCTTTAATATCCCACCCAGTCTAGTCCCATTCTCCCGCTCACTCCCTGCACCCTTTAATATCCCACCAAGTCTAATCCCACTCTCCCTGCACCCTTTAATATCACACCCAGTCAAATCCCACTCTCAATCTCACTCCCCGCACCCTTTAATATCACAACCAGTCAAATCCCACTCTCCCCCTCACTCCCCACACCCTTTAATATTCCACCCAGTCTAATCCCTCTCTCTCCTAATTCCCATCACCCTTTAATATCCCACCGAGTCTAATCCCACTCTCCTCCTCACTCCCCGCACCCTTTAATATCCCACCCAGTCTAATCTCACTCTCCCCCTCACTCACTGCACCCTTTAATATCCCACCTAGTCTAATGCCACTCTCCCCCTCACTCCCCACACATTTTAATATCCCACCCAGTCGAATCCCACTCTCCCCCTCACTCCCTGCACCCTTTAATATCCCACCCAGTCTAATCCCACTCTCCCCCTCACATCCCACACCCTTTAATATCCCACCCAGTCTAATCCCACTCTCCCCCTCACTCCCCACACCCTTTAATATCCCACCCAGTCTAATCCCACTCTCCCCCTCACTCCCCACACCCTTTAATATCCCACCCAGTCTAATCCCACTCTCCTCCTCACTCCCCACACCCTTTAATATCCCACCCAGTCTAATCCCACTCTCCCCCTCTCTCCCCGCACAATTTAATATCCCACCCAGTCTAATCCCACTCTCCCCCTCACTCCCTGCACCCTTTCATATCCCACCCAGTCTAATCCCACTCGCCCCCTCAATCCCTGCACCCTTTAATATCCCACCCAGTCTAATCCCACTCTCCTCCTCACTCCCCACACCCTTTAATATCCCACCCAGTCTAATCCCTCTCTCCCCCTCACTCCCCGCACCCTTTAATATCCCACCCAGTCTAATCCCACTCGCCCCCTCACTCACTGCAAACTTTAATATCCCACCCAGTCTAATCCCACTCTCCCCCTCACTCCCTGCAAACTTTAATATCCCACCCAGTCTAATCCCACTCTCCCCCCCACTCCCCACAGCCTTTAATATCCCACCCAGTCTAATCCCACTCTCCCCCTCACATCCCACATCCTTTAATATCCCACCCAGTCTAATCCCACTCTCCTCCTCACTCCCCACACCCTTTAATACCCCACCCAGTCTAATCTCACTCTCCTCCTCACTCCCCGCTCCCTTTAATATCCCACCCAGTCTAATCCCACTCTCCCCCTTACTCCCCACACCGTTCAATATCCCACCCAGTCTAATCCCACTCTCCCCCTCACACCCCGCACCGTTTAATATCCCACCCAGTCTAATCCCACTCTCCCACTCACTCCCCCATCCTTTAATATCCCACCCATTCTAATCCTACTCTCCCCTTCACTCTCCAAACCCTTTAATATCCCACCCAGTCTAATCCCACTCTCCCCCTCACTCCCCATACCCTTTAATATCCCACCCAGTCTAATCCCACTCGCCCCCTCACTCCCTGCACCCTTTAATATCCCGCCCAGTCTAATCCCACTCTCCTCCTCACTCCCCGCACACTTTAATATCCCACCCAGTCTCATCCCACTCCCCCCCTCACTCCCTGCAAACTTTAATATCCCACCCAGTCTAATCCCACTCTCCCCCTCACTCCCTGCAAACTTTAATATCCCACCCAGTCTAATCCCACTCTCCCCCTCACTCCCCACAGCCTTTAATATCCCACCCAGTCTCTTCCCACTCTCCCCCTCACATCCCACATCCTTTAATATCCCACCCAGTCTAATCCCACTCTCCTCCTCACTCCCCACACCCTTTAATACCCCACCCAGTCTAATCTCACTCTCCTCCTCACTCCCCGCTCCCTTTAATATCCCACCCAGTCTAATCCCACTCTCCCCCTTACTCCCCACACCGTTTAATATCCCACCCAGACTAATCCCACTCTCCCCCTCTCTCCCCGCACAATTTAATATCCCACCCAGTCTAATCCCACTCTCCCCCTCACTCCCTGCACCCTTTCATATCCCACCCAGTCTAATCCCACTCTCCCTGCACCCTTTAATATCACACCCAGTCTAATCCCACTCTCCCCCTCTCTCCCCACACCCTTTATTATCCCACCCTGTCTAATCCCACACTCCCCCTCACATCCCACACCCTTTAATATCCCACCCAGTCTAATCCCACTCTCCTCTTCACTCCCCACACCCTTTAATATCTCACCCAGTCTAATCCCACTCTCCCCCTCACTCCCTGCACCCTTTAATATCCCACCCAGTCTAATCCCACTCTCCCCCTCACTCCCTGCACCCTTTAATATCCCACCCAGTCTAATCCCACTCTCCCCCTCACTCCCTTTACCCTTTAATATTCCACCCAGTCTAATCCCTCTGTCCCCCTCACTCCCCCCATCCTTTAATATCCCACCCAGTCTAATCCCACTCTCCCCCTCTCTCCCCCCATCCTTTAATATCCCACCCAGTCTAATCCCACTCTCCCCCTCACTCCCTGCACCCTTTAATATCCCACCCAGTCTAATCGGACTCTCCCCCCTCACTCCACGCACACTATAATATCCCACCCAGTCTAATCCCTCTCTCCCCTCTCTCTCCGCACCCTTTAATATCCAACCCAGTCTAATCCCTCTCTCCCCTCTCTCTCCGCACCGTTTAATATCCCACGCAGTCTAATCGCACTCTCCCCCTCACTCCCCGCACCCTTTTATATCCCACCTAGTCTAATCCCACTCTCCCCCTCACTCCCCGCACCCTTTAATATCCCACCCAGTCTAATCCTACTCTCCCACTCACTCCCCCCATCCTTTAATATCCCACCCATTGTAATCCTACTCTCCCCTTCACTCTCCAAACCCTTTAATATCCCACCCAGTCTAATCCCACTCTCCCCTCTCTCTCCCCGCACACTTTAATATCCCACCCAGTCTTATCCCACACTCCCGCTCACTCCATGCACCCTTTAATATACCACCCAGTCTAATCCCATTCTCCGCCTCACACCCCACACCCTATAATATCCTACCCTGTCTAATCCCACTCTCCCCATCACTCCCTGCCCGCTTTAATATCCCACCCAGTCTGATCCCACTCTCCCGCTCAATCCCTGCACCCTTTAATATCCCACCCAGTCTAGTCCCATTCTCCCGCTCACTCCCTGCACCCTTTAATATCACACCCAGTCAAATCCCACTCTCAATCTCACTCCCCGCACCCTTTAATATCACACCCAGTCAAATCCCACTCTCCCCCTCACTCCCCACACCCTTTAATATTCCACCCAGTCTAATCCCTCTCTCTCCTAATTCCCATCACCCTTTAATATCCCACCGAGTCTAATCCCACTCTCCTCCTCACTCCCCGCACCCTTTAATATCCCACCCAGTCTAATCTCACTCTCCCCCTCACTCACTGCACCCTTTAATATCCCACCTAGTCTAATGCCACTCTCCCCCTCACTCCCCACACATTTTAATATCCCACCCAGTCGAATCCCACTCTCCCCCTCACTCCCTGCACCCTTTAATATCCCACCCAGTCTAATCCCACTCTCCCCCTCACATCCCACACCCTTTAATATCCCACCCAGTCTAATCCCACTCTCCCCCTCACTCCCCACACCGTTTAATATCCCACCCAGTCTAATCCCACTCTCCCCCTCACTCCCCACACCCTTTAATATCCCACCCAGTCTAATCCCACTCTCCCCCTCACATCCCACACCCTTTAATATCCCAACCAGTCTAATCCCACTCTCCTCCTCACTCCCCACACCCTTTAATATCCCACCCAGTCTAATCCCACTCTCCCCCTCTCTCCCCGCACAATTTAATATCCCATCCAGTCTAATCCCACTCTCCCCCTCACTCCCTGCACCCTTTCATATCCCACCCAGTCTAATCCCACTCGCCCCCTCACTCCCTGCACCCTTTAATATCCCGCCCAGTCTAATCCCACTCTCCTCCTCACTCCCCGCACACTTTAATATCCCACCCAGTCTCATCCCACTCCCCCCCTCACTCCCTGCAAACTTTAATATCCCACCCAGTCTAATCCCACTCTCCCCCTCACTCCCTGCAAACTTTAATATCCCACCCAGTCTAATCCCACTCTCCCCCTCACTCCCCACAGCCTTTAATATCCCACCCAGTCTAATCCCACTCTCCCCCTCACATCCCACATCCTTTAATATCCCACCCAGTCTAATCCAACTCTCCTCCTCACTCCCCACACCCTTTAATACCCCACCCAGTCTAATCTCACTCTCCTCCTCACTCCCCGCTCCCTTTAATATCCCACCCAGTCTAATCCCACTCTCCCCCTTACTCCCCACACCGTTTAATATCCCACCCAGACTAATCCCACTCTCCCCCTCACTCCCCACACCCTTTAATATCCCACCCAGTATAATCCCACTCTACGCCTCACTTCCCGCACCCTTTAATATCCCACCCAGTCTAATCCCACTCTCCCCTCTCTCTCCCCGCACACTTTAATATCCCACCCAATCTAATCCCTCTCTCCCCCTCACTCCACGCATCCTTTAATTTCCCACCCAGTCTAATCCCACTCTCCCCCTCACTCCCCGCACCGTGTAATATCCCACCCAGTCTAATCCCACTCTCCCCATCACACCCCGCACCGTTTAATATCCCACCCAGTCTAATCCCACTCTCCCACTCACTCCCCCCATCCTTTAATATCCCACCCATTCTAATCCTACTCTCCCCTTCACTCTCCAAACCCTTTAATATCCCACCCAGTCTAATCCCACTCTCCCCCTCACTCCCCATACCCTTTAATATCCCACCCAGTCTAATCTCACTCTCCCCCTCACACACTGCACCCTTTAATATCCCACCTAGTCTAATCCCACTCTCCCCCTCACTCCCCACACCCTTTAATATCCCACCTAGTCTAATCCCACTCTCCCCCTCTCTCCCCGCACCCTTTAATATCCCACCCAGTCTTATCCCACTCTCCCCCTCTCTCCCTGCACCCTTTATTATCCCACCCAGTCTAATCCCACTCTCCGCCTCACACCCCACACCCTTTAATATCCCACCCAGTCTAATCCCACTCTCCCCATCACTCCCTGCCACCTTTAATATCCCACCTAGTCTAATCCCACTCTCCCGCTCAATCCCTGCACCCTTTAATATCCCACCCAGTCTAGTCCCATTCTCCCGCTCACTACCTGCACCCTTTAATATCCCACCCAGTCTAATCCCACTCTCCCTGCACCCTTTAATATCACACCCAGTCTAATCCCACTCTCCCCCTCTCTCCCCACACCCTTTATTATCCCACCCAGTCTAATCCCACTCTCCCCCTCACTCCCTGCACCCTTTAATATCCCACCCAGTCTAATCCCACTCTCCCCCTCACTCCCTGCACCCTTTAATATCCCACCCAGTCTAATCCCACTCTCCCCCTCACTCCCTTTACCCTTTAATATTCCACCCAGTCTAATCCCTCTGTCCCCCTCACTCCCCCCATCCTTTAATATCCCACCCAGTCTAATCCCACTCTCCCCCTCTCTCCCCCCATCCTTTAATATCCCACCCAGTCTAATCCCACTCTCCCCCCCACTCCCTGCACCCTTTAATATCCCACCCAGTCTAATCGGACTCTCCCCCCTCACTCCACGCACACTATAATATCCCACCCAGTCTAATCCCTCTCTCCCCTCTCTCTCCGCACCCTTTAATATCCAACCCAGTCTAATCCCTCTCTCCCCTCTCTCTCCGCACCCTTTAATATCCCACGCAGTCTAATCGCACTCTCCCCCTCACTCCCCGCACCCTTTAATATCCCACCTAGTCTAATCCCACTCTCCCCCTCACTCCCCGCACCCTTTAATATCCCACCCAGTCTAATCCTACTCTCCCACTCACTCCCCCCATCCTTTAATATCCCACCCATTGTAATCCTACTCTCCCCTTCACTCTCCAAACCCTTTAATATCCCACCAGTCTAATCCCACTCTCCCCTCTCTCTCCCCGCACACTTTAATATCCCAGCCAGTCTAATCCCACACTCCCGCTCACTCCATGCACCCTTTAATATACCACCCAGTCTAATCCCATTCTCCGCCTCACACTCCACACCCTATAATATCCTACCCTGTCTAATCCCACTCTCCCCATCACTCCCTGCCCGCTTTAATATCCCACCCAGTCTGATCCCACTCTCCCGCTCAATCCCTGCACCCTTTAATATCCCACCCAGTCTAGTCCCATTCTCCCGCTCACTCCCTGCACCCTTTTATATCCCACCAAGTCTAATCCCACTCTCCTTGCACCCTTTAATATCACACCCAGTCAAATCCCACTCTCAATCTCACTCCCCGCACCCTTTAATATCACAACCAGTCAAATCCCACTCTCCCCCTCACTCCCCACACCCTTTAATATTCCACCCAGTCTAATCCCTCTCTCTCCTAATTCCCATCACCCTTTAATATCCCACCGAGTCTAATCCCACTCTCCTCCTCACTCCCCGCACCCTTTAATATCCCACCCAGTCTAATCTCACTCTCCCCCTCACTCACTGCACCCTTTAATATCCCACCTAGTCTAATGCCACTCTCCCCCTCACTCCCCACACATTTTAATATCCCACCCAGTCGAATCCCACTCTCCCCCTCACTCCCTGCACCCTTTAATATCCCACCCAGTCTAATCCCACTCTCCCCCTCACATCCCACACCCTTTAATATCCCACCCAGTCTAATCCCACTCTCCCCCTCACTCCCCACACCCTTTAATATCCCACCCAGTCTAATCCCACTCTCCCCCTCACTCCCCACACCCTTTAATATCCCACCCAGTCTAATCCCACTCTCCTCCTCACTCCCCACACCCTTTAATATCCCACCCAGTCTAATCCCACTCTCCCCCTCTCTCCCCGCACAATTTAATATCCCACCCAGTCTAATCCCACTCTCCCCCTCACTCCCTGCACCCTTTCATATCCCACCCAGTCTAATCCCACTCGCCCCCTCAATCCCTGCACCCTTTAATATCCCACCCAGTCTAATCCCACTCGCCCCCTCACTCACTGCAAACTTTAATATCCCACCCAGTCTAATCCCACTCTCCCCCTCACTCCCTGCAAACTTTAATATCCCACCCAGTCTAATCCCACTCTCCCCCCCACTCCCCACAGCCTTTAATATCCCACCCAGTCTAATCCCACTCTCCCCCTCACATCCCACATCCTTTAATATCCCACCCAGTCTAATCCCACTCTCCTCCTCACTTCCCACACCCTTTAATACCCCACCCAGTCTAATCTCACTCTCCTCCTCACTCCCCGCTCCCTTTAATATCCCACCCAGTCTAATCCCACTCTCCCCCTTACTCCCCACACCGTTCAATATCCCACCCAGTCTAATCCCACTCTCCCCCTCACACCCCGCACCGTTTAATATCCCACCCAGTCTAATCCCACTCTCCCACTCACTCCCCCCCATCCTTTAATATCCCACCCATTCTAATCCTACTCTCCCCTTCACTCTCCAAACCCTTTAATATCCCACCCAGTCTAATCCCACTCTCCCCCTCACTCCCCATACCCTTTAATATCCCACCCAGTCTAATCCCACTCGCCCCCTCACTCCCTGCACCCTTTAATATCCCACCCAGTCTAATCCCACTCTCCTCCTCACTCCCCGCACACTTTAATATCCCACCCAGTCTCATCCCACTCCCCCCCTCACTCCCTGCAAACTTTAATATCCCACCCAGTCTAATCCCACTCTCCCCCTCACTCCCTGCAAACTTTAATATCCCACCCAGTCTAATCCCACTCTCCCCCTCACTCCCCACAGCCTTTAATATCCCACCCAGTCTAATCCCTCTCTCCCCCTCACTCCACGCATCCTTTAATTTCCCACCCAGTCTAATCCCACTCTCCCCCTCACTCCCCGCACCGTGTAATATCCCACCCAGTCTAATCCCACTCTCCCCATCACACCCCGCACCGTTTAATATCCCACCCAGTCTAATCCCACTCTCCCACTCACTCCCCCCATCCTTTAATATCCCACCCATTCTAATCCTACTCTCCCCTTCACTCTCCAAACCCTTTAATATCCCACCCAGTCTAATCCCACTCTCCCCCTCACTCCCCATACCCTTTAATATCCCACCCAGACTAATCTCACTCTCCCCCTCACACACTGCACCCTTTAATATCCCACCTAGTCTAATCCCACTCTCCCCCTCACTCCCCACTCCCTTTAATATCCCACCTAGTCTAATCCCACTCTCCCCCTCTCTCCCCGCACCCTTTAATATCCCACCCAGTCTAATCCCACTCTCCCCCTCTCTCCCTGCACCCTTTATTATCCCACCCAGTCTAATCCCACTCTCCCGCTCACTCCATGCACCCTTTAATATACCACCCAGTTTAATCCCACTCTCCGCCTCACACCCCACACCCTTTAATATCCCACCCAGTCTAATCCCACTCTCCCCATCACTCCCTGCCACCTTTAATATCCCACCTAGTCTAATCCCACTCTCCCGCTCAATCCCTGCACCCTTTAATATCCCACCCAGTCTAGTCCCATTCTCCCGCTCACTACCTGCACCCTTTAATATCCCACCCAGTCTAATCCCACTCTCCCTGCACCCTTTAATATCACACCCAGTCTCATCCCACTCTCCCCCTCTCTCCCCACACCCTTTATTATCCCACCCTGTCTAATCCCACTCTCCCCCTCACATCCCACACCCTTTAATATCCCACCCAGTCTAATCCCACTCTCCTCTTCACTCCCCACACCCTTTAATATCTCACCCAGTCTAATCCCACTCTCCCCCTCACTCCCTGCACCCTTTAATATCCCACCCAGTCTAATCCCACTCTCCCCCTCACTCCCTGCACCCTTTAATATCCCACCCAGTCTAATCCCACTCTCCCCCTCACTCCCTTTACCCTTTCATATTCCACCCAGTCTAATCCCTCTGTCCCCCTCACTCCCCCCATCCTTTAATATCCCACCCAGTCTAATCCCACTCTCCCCCTCTCTCCCCCCATCCTTTAATATCCCACCCAGTCTAATCCCACTCTCCCCCCCACTCCCTGCACCCTTTAATATCCCACCCAGTCTAATCGGACTCTCCCCCCTCACTCCACGCACACTATAATATCCCACCCAGTCTAATCCCTCTCTCCCCTCTCTCTCCGCACCCTTTAATATCCAACCCAGTCTAATCCCTCTCTCCCCTCTCTCTCCGCACCCTTTAATATCCCACGCAGTCTAATCGCACTCTCCCCCTCACTCCCCGCACCCTTTATTATCCCACCTAGTCTAATCCCACTCTCCCCCTCACTCCCCGCACCCTTTAATATCCCACCCAGTCTAATCCTACTCTCCCACTCACTCCCCCCATCCTTTAATATCCCACCCATTGTAATCCTACTCTCCCCTTCACTCTCCAAACCCTTTAATATCCCACCCAGTCTAATCCCACTCTCCCCTCTCTCTCCCCGCACACTTTAATATCCCACCCAGTCTAATCCCACACTCCCGCTCACTCCATGCACCCTTTAATATACCACCCAGTCTAATCCCATTCTCCGCCTCACACTCCACACCCTATAATATCCTACCCTGTCTAATCCCACTCTCCCCATCACTCCCTGCCCGCTTTAATATCCCACCCAGTCTGATCCCACTCTCCCGCTCAATCCCTGCACCCTTTAATATCCCACCCAGTCTAGTCCCATTCTCCCGCTCACTCCCTGCACCCTTTAATATCCCACCAAGTCTAATCCCACTCTCCCTGCACCCTTTAATATCACACCCAGTCAAATCCCACTCTCAATCTCACTCCCCGCACCCTTTAATATCACAACCAGTCAAATCCCACTCTCCCCCTCACTCCCCACACCCTTTAATATTCCACCCAGTCTAATCCCTCTCTCTCCTAATTCCCATCACCCTTTAATATCCCACCCAGTCTAATCCCACTCTCCTCCTCACTCCCCGCACCCTTTAATATCCCACCCAGTCTAATCTCACTCTCCCCCTCACTCACTGCACCCTTTAATATCCCACCTAGTCTAATGCCACTCTCCCCCTCACTCCCCACACATTTTAATATCCCACCCAGTCGAATCCCACTCTCCCCCTCACTCCCTGCACCCTTTAATATCCCACCCAGTCTAATCCCACTCTCCCCCTCACATCCCACACCCTTTAATATCCCACCCAGTCTAATCCCACTCTCCCCCTCACTCCCCACACCCTTTAATATCCCACCCAGTCTAATCCCACTCTCCCCCTCACTCCCCACACCCTTTAATATCCCACCCAGTCTAATCCCACTCTCCTCCTCACTCCCCACACCCTTTAATATCCCACCCAGTCTAATCCCACTCTCCCCCTCTCTCCCCGCACAATTTAATATCCCACCCAGTCTAATCCCACTCTCCCCCTCACTCCCTGCACCCTTTCATATCCCACCCAGTCTAATCCCACTCTCCCCCTCACACACTGCACCCTTTAATATCCCACCTAGTCTAATCCCACTCTCCCCCTCACTCCCCACACCCTTTAATTTCCCACCTAGTCTAATCCCACTCTCCCCCTCTCTCCCTGCACCCTTTAATATCCCACCCAGTCTAATCCCACTCTCCCCCTCTCTCCCTGCACCCTTTATTATCCCACCCAGTCTAATCCCACTCTCCCGCTCACTCCATGCACCCTTTAATATACCACCCAGTTTAATCCCACTCTCCGCCTCACACCCCACACCCTTTAATATCCCACCCAGTCTAATCCCACTCTCCCCATCACTCCCTGCCACCTTTAATATCCCACCTAGTCTTATCCCACTCTCTCGCTCAATCCCTGCACCCTTTAATATCCCACCCAGTCTAGTCCCATTCTCCCGCTCACTACCTGCACCCTTTAATATCCCACCCAGTCTAATCCCACTCTCCCTGCACCCTTTAATATCACACCCAGTCTAATCCCACTCTCCCCCTCTCTCCCCACACCCTTTAATATCCCACCCTGTCTAATCCCACTCTCCCCCTCACATCCCACACCCTTTAATATCCCACCCAGTCTAATCCCACTCTCCTCCTCACTCCCCACACCCTTTAATATCCCACCCAGTCTAATCCCACTCTCCCCCTCACTCCCTGCACCCTTTAATATTCCACCCAGTCTAATCCCACTCTCCCCCTCACTCCCTGCACCCTTTAATATCCCACCCAGTCTAATCCCACTCTCCCCCTCACTCCCTTTACCCTTTAATATTCCACCCAGTCTAATCCCTCTGTCCCCCTCACTCCCCCCATCCTTTAATATCCCACCATGTCTAATCCCACTCTCCCCCTCTCACCCCCCATCCTTTAATATCCCACCCAGTCTAATCCCACTCTCCCCCCCACTCCCTGCACCCTTTAATATCCCACCCAGTCTAATCGGACTCTCCCCCCTCACTCCACGCACACTATAATATCCCACCCAGTCTAATCCCTCTCTCCCCTCTCTCTCCGCACCCTTTAATATCCAACCCAGTCTAATCCCTCTCTCCCCTCTCTCTCCGCACCCTTTAATATCCAACCCAGTCTAATCCCTCTCTCCCCTCTCTCTCCGCACCCTTTAATATCCAACCCAGTCTAATCCCTCTCTCCCCTCTCTCTCCGCACCCTTTAATATCCCACCCAGTCTAATCCCACTCTCCCCCTCACTCCCCACACCCTTTAATATCCCACCATGTCTAATCCCACTCTCCCCCTCTCACCCCCCATCCTTTAATATCCCACCCAGTCTAATCCCACTCTCCCCCCCACTCCCTGCACCCTTTAATATCCCACCCAGTCTAATCGGACTCTCCCCCCTCACTCCACGCACACTATAATATCCCACCCAGTCTAATCCCTCTCTCCCCTCTCTCTCCGCACCCTTTAATATCCAACCCAGTCTAATCCCTCTCTCCCCTCTCTCTCCGCACCCTTTAATATCCCACCCAGTCTAATCCCACTCTCCCCCTCACATCCCACATCCTTTAATATCCCACCCAGTCTAATCCCACTCTCCTCCTCACTCCCCACACCCTTTAATACCCCACCCAGTCTAATCTCACTCTCCTCCTCACTCCCCGCTCCCTTTAATATCCCACCCAGTCTAATCCCACTCTCCCCCTTACGCCCCACACCGTTCAATATCCCACCCAGTCTAATCCCACTCTCCCCCTCACACCCCGCACCGTTTAATATCCCACCCAGTCTAATCCCACTCTCCCACTCACTCCCCCCATCCTTTAATATCCCACCCATTCTAATCCTACTCTCCCCTTCACTCTCCAAACCCTTTAATATCCCACCCAGTCTAATCCCACTCTCCCCCTCACTCCCCATACCCTTTAATATCCCACCCAGTCTAATCCCACTCGCCCCCTCACTCCCTGCACCCTTTAATATCCCACCCAGTCTAATCCCATTCTCCTCCTCACTCCCCGCACACTTTAATATCCCACCCAGTCTCATCCCACTACCCCCCTCACTCCCTGCAAACTTTAATATCCCACCCAGTCTAATCCCACTCTCCCCCTCACTCCCTGCAAACTTTAATATCCCACCCAGTCTAATCCCACTCTCCCCCTCACTCCCCACAGCCTTTAATATCCCACCCAGTCTAATCCCACTCTCCCCCTCACATCCCACATCCTTTAATATCCCACCCAGTCTAATCCCACTCTCCTCCTCACTCCCCACACCCTTTAATATCCCACCCAGTCTAATCTCACTCTCCCCCTCACACACTGCACCCTTTAATATCCCACCTAGTCTAATCCCACTCTCCCCCTCACTCCCCACTCCCTTTAATATCCCACCTAGTCTAATCCCACTCTCCCCCTCTCTCCCCGCACCCTTTAATATCCCACCCAGTCTAATCCCACTCTCCCCCTCTCTCCCTGCACCCTTTATTATCCCACCCAGTCTAATCCCACTCTCCCGCTCACTCCATGCACCCTTTAATATACCACCCAGTTTAATCCCACTCTCCGCCTCACACCCCACACCCTTTAATATCCCACCCAGTCTAATCCCACTCTCCCCATCACTCCCTGCCACCTTTAATATCCCACCTAGTCTAATCCCACTCTCCCGCTCAATCCCTGCACCCTTTAATATCCCACCCAGTCTAGTCCCATTCTCCCGCTCACTACCTGCACCCTTTAATATCCCACCCAGTCTAATCCCACTCTCCCTGCACCCTTTAATATCACACCCAGTCTCATCCCACTCTCCCCCTCTCTCCCCACACCCTTTATTATCCCACCCTGTCTAATCCCACTCTCCCCCTCACATCCCACACCCTTTAATATCCCACCCAGTCTAATCCCACTCTCCTCTTCACTCCCCACACCCTTTAATATCTCACCCAGTCTAATCCCACTCTCCCCCTCACTCCCTGCACCCTTTAATATCCCACCCAGTCTAATCCCACTCTCCCCCTCACTCCCTGCACCCTTTAATATCCCACCCAGTCTAATCCCACTCTCCCCCTCACTCCCTTTACCCTTTAATATTCCACCCAGTCTAATCCCTCTGTCCCCCTCACTCCCCCCATCCTTTAATATCCCACCCAGTCTAATCCCACTCTCCCCCTCTCTCCCCCCATCCTTTAATATCCCACCCAGTCTAATCCCACTCTCCCCCCCACTCCCTGCACCCTTTAATATCCCACCCAGTCTAATCGGACTCTCCCCCCCTCACTCCACGCACACTATAATATCCCACCCAGTCTAATCCCTCTCTCCCCTCTCTCTCCGCACCCTTTAATATCCAACCCAGTCTAATCCCTCTCTCCCCTCTCTCTCCGCACCCTTTAATATCCCACGCAGTCTAATCGCACTCTCCCCCTCACTCCCCGCACCCTTTATTATCCCACCTAGTCTAATCCCACTCTCCCCCTCACTCCCCGCACCCTTTAATATCCCACCCAGTCTAATCCTACTCTCCCACTCACTCCCCCCATCCTTTAATATCCCACCCATTGTAATCCTACTCTCCCCTTCACTCTCCAAACCCTTTAATATCCCACCCAGTCTAATCCCACTCTCCCCTCTCTCTCCCCGCACACTTTAATATCCCACCCAGTCTAATCCCACACTCCCGCTCACTCCATGCACCCTTTAATATACCACCCAGTCTAATCCCATTCTCCGCCTCACACTCCACACCCTATAATATCCTACCCTGTCTAATCCCACTCTCCCCATCACTCCCTGCCCGCTTTAATATCCCACCCAGTCTGATCCCACTCTCCCGCTCAATCCCTGCACCCTTTAATATCCCACCCAGTCTAGTCCCATTCTCCCGCTCACTCCCTGCACCCTTTAATATCCCACCAAGTCTAATCCCACTCTCCCTGCACCCTTTAATATCACACCCAGTCAAATCCCACTCTCAATCTCACTCCCCGCACCCTTTAATATCACAACCAGTCAAATCCCACTCTCCCCCTCACTCCCCACACCCTTTAATATTCCACCCAGTCTAATCCCTCTCTCTCCTAATTCCCATCACCCTTTAATATCCCACCGAGTCTAATCCCACTCTCCTCCTCACTCCCCGCACCCTTTAATATCCCACCCAGTCTAATCTCACTCTCCCCCTCACTCACTGCACCCTTTAATATCCCACCTAGTCTAATGCCACTCTCCCCCTCACTCCCCACACATTTTAATATCCCACCCAGTCGAATCCCACTCTCCCCCTCACTCCCTGCACCCTTTAATATCCCACCCAGTCTAATCCCACTCTCCCCCTCACATCCCACACCCTTTAATATCCCACCCAGTCTAATCCCACTCTCCCCCTCACTCCCCACACCCTTTAATATCCCACCCAGTCTAATCCCACTCTCCTCCTCACTCCCCACACCCTTTAATATCCCACCCAGTCTAATCCCACTCTCCCCCTCTCTCCCCGCACAATTTAATATCCCACCCAGTCTAATCCCACTCTCCCCCTCACTCCCTGCACCCTTTCATATCCCACCCAGTCTAATCCCACTCTCCCCCTCACACACTGCACCCTTTAATATCCCACCTAGTCTAATCCCACTCTCCCCCTCACTCCCCACACCCTTTAATTTCCCACCTAGTCTAATCCCACTCTCCCCCTCTCTCCCTGCACCCTTTAATATCCCACCCAGTCTAATCCCACTCTCCCCCTCTCTCCCTGCACCCTTTATTATCCCACCCAGTCTAATCCCACTCTCCCGCTCACTCCATGCACCCTTTAATATACCACCCAGTTTAATCCCACTCTCCGCCTCACACCCCACACCCTTTAATATCCCACCCAGTCTAATCCCACTCTCCCCATCACTCCCTGCCACCTTTAATATCCCACCTAGTCTTATCCCACTCTCTCGCTCAATCCCTGCACCCTTTAATATCCCACCCAGTCTAGTCCCATTCTCCCGCTCACTACCTGCACCCTTTAATATCCCACCCAGTCTAATCCCACTCTCCCTGCACCCTTTAATATCACACCCAGTCTAATCCCACTCTCCCCCTCTCTCCCCACACCCTTTAATATCCCACCCTGTCTAATCCCACTCTCCCCCTCACATCCCACACCCTTTAATATCCCACCCAGTCTAATCCCACTCTCCTCCTCACTCCCCACACCCTTTAATATCCCACCCAGTCTAATCCCACTCTCCCCCTCACTCCCTGCACCCTTTAATATTCCACCCAGTCTAATCCCACTCTCCCCCTCACTCCCTGCACCCTTTAATATCCCACCCAGTCTAATCCCACTCTCCCCCTCACTCCCTTTACCCTTTAATATTCCACCCAGTCTAATCCCTCTGTCCCCCTCACTCCCCCCATCCTTTAATATCCCACCATGTCTAATCCCACTCTCCCCCTCTCACCCCCCATCCTTTAATATCCCACCCAGTCTAATACCACTCTCCCCCCCACTCCCTGCACCCTTTAATATCCCACCCAGTCTAATCGGACTCTCCCCCCTCACTCCACGCACACTATAATATCCCACCCAGTCTAATCCCTCTCTCCCCTCTCTCTCCGCACCCTTTAATATCCAACCCAGTCTAATCCCTCTCTCCCCTCTCTCTCCGCACCCTTTAATATCCAACCCAGTCTAATCCCTCTCTCCCCTCTCTCTCCGCACCCTTTAATATCCAACCCAGTCTAATCCCTCTCTCCCCTCTCTCTCCGCACCCTTTAATATCCCACCCAGTCTAATCCCACTCTCCCCCTCACTCCCCACACCCTTTAATATCCCACCATGTCTAATCCCACTCTCCCCCTCTCACCCCCCATCCTTTAATATCCCACCCAGTCTAATCCCACTCTCCCCCCCACTCCCTGCACCCTTTAATATCCCACCCAGTCTAATCGGACTCTCCCCCCTCACTCCACGCACACTATAATATCCCACCCAGTCTAATCCCTCTCTCCCCTCTCTCTCCGCACCCTTTAATATCCAACCCAGTCTAATCCCTCTCTCCCCTCTCTCTCCGCACCCTTTAATATCCCACCCAGTCTAATCCCACTCTCCCCCTCACATCCCACATCCTTTAATATCCCACCCAGTCTAATCCCACTCTCCTCCTCACTCCCCACACCCTTTAATACCCCACCCAGTCTAATCTCACTCTCCTCCTCACTCCCCGCTCCCTTTAATATCCCACCCAGTCTAATCCCACTCTCCCCCTTACTCCCCCACACCGTTCAATATCCCACCCAGTCTAATCCCACTCTCCCCCTCACACCCCCGCACCGTTTAATATCCCACCCAGTCTAATCCCACTCTCCCACTCACTCCCCCCATCCTTTAATATCCCACCCATTCTAATCCTACTCTCCCCTTCACTCTCCAAACCCTTTAATATCCCACCCAGTCTAATCCCACTCTCCCCCTCACTCCCCATACCCTTTAATATCCCACCCAGTCTAATCCCACTCGCCCCCTCACTCCCTGCACCCTTTAATATCCCACCCAGTCTAATCCCATTCTCCTCCTCACTCCCCGCACACTTTAATATCCCACCCAGTCTCATCCCACTACCCCCCTCACTCCCTGCAAACTTTAATATCCCACCCAGTCTAATCCCACTCTCCCCCTCACTCCCTGCAAACTTTAATATCCCACCCAGTCTAATCCCACTCTCCCCCCTCACTCCCCACAGCCTTTAATATCCCACCCAGTCTAATCCCACTCTCCCCCTCACATCCCACATCCTTTAATATCCCACCCAGTCTAATCCCACTCTCCTCCTCACTCCCCACACCCTTTAATACCCCACCCAGTCTAATCTCACTCTCCTCCTCACTCCCCGCTCCCTTTAATATCCCACCCAGTCTAATCCCACTCTCCCCCTTACTCCCCACACCGTTTAATATCCCACCCAGACTAATCCCACTCTCCCCCTCACTCCCCACACCCTTTAATATCCCACCCAGTATAATCCCACTCTACGCCTCACTTCCCGCACCCTTTAATATCCCACCCAGTCTAATCCCACTCTCCCCTCTCTCTCCCCGCACACTTTAATATCCCACCCAATCTAATCCCTCTCTCCCCCTCACTCCACGCATCCTTTAATTTCCCACCCAGTCTAATCCCACTCTCCCCCTCACTCCCCGCACCGTGTAATATCCCACCCAGTCTAATCCCACTCTCCCCATCACACCCCGCACCGTTTAATATCCCACCCAGTCTAATCCCACTCTCCCACTCACTCCCCCCATCCTTTAATATCCCACCCATTCTAATCCTACTCTCCCCTTCACTCTCCAAACCCTTTAATATCCCACCCAGTCTAATCCCACTCTCCCCCTCACTCCCCATACCCTTTAATATCCCACCCAGTCTAATCTCACTCTCCCCCTCACACACTGCACCCTTTAATATCCCACCTAGTCTAATCCCACTCTCCCCCTCACTCCCCACTCCCTTTAATATCCCACCTAGTCTAATCCCACTCTCCCCCTCTCTCCCCGCACCCTTTAATATCCCACCCAGTCTAATCCCACTCTCCCCCTCTCTCCCTGCACCCTTTATTATCCCACCCAGTCTAATCCCACTCTCCCGCTCACTCCATGCACCCTTTAATATACCACCCAGTTTAATCCCACTCTCCGCCTCACACCCCACACCCTTTAATATCCCACCCAGTCTAATCCCACTCTCCCCATCACTCCCTGCCACCTTTAATATCCCACCTAGTCTAATCCCACTCTCCCGCTCAATCCCTGCACCCTTTAATATCCCACCCAGTCTAGTCCCATTCTCCCGCTCACTACCTGCACCCTTTAATATCCCACCCAGTCTAATCCCACTCTCCCTGCACCCTTTAATATCACACCCAGTCTAATCCCACTCTCCCCCTCTCTCCCCACACCCTTTATTATCCCACCCTGTCTAATCCCACTCTCCCCCTCACATCCCACACCCTTTAATATCCCACCCAGTCTAATCCCACTCTCCTCTTCACTCCCCACACCCTTTAATATCTCACCCAGTCTAATCCCACTCTCCCCCTCACTCCCTGCACCCTTTAATATCCCACCCAGTCTAATCCCACTCTCCCCCTCACTCCCTGCACCCTTTAATATCCCACCCAGTCTAATCCCACTCTCCCCCTCACTCCCTTTACCCTTTAATATTCCACCCAGTCTAATCCCTCTGTCCCCCTCACTCCCCCCATCCTTTAATATCCCACCCAGTCTAATCCCACTCTCCCCCTCTCTCCCCCCATCCTTTAATATCCCACCCAGTCTAATCCCACTCTCCCCCCCCACTCCCTGCACCCTTTAATATCCCACCCAGTCTAATCGGACTCTCCCCCCTCACTCCACGCACACTATAATATCCCACCCAGTCTAATCCCTCTCTCCCCTCTCTCTCCGCACCCTTTAATATCCAACCCAGTCTAATCCCTCTCTCCCCTCTCTCTCCGCACCCTTTAATATCCCACGCAGTCTAATCGCACTCTCCCCCTCACTCCCCGCACCCTTTAATATCCCACCTAGTCTAATCCCACTCTCCCCCTCACTCCCCGCACCCTTTAATATCCCACCCAGTCTAATCCTACTCTCCCACTCACTCCCCCCATCCTTTAATATCCCACCCATTGTAATCCTACTCTCCCCTTCACTCTCCAAACCCTTTAATATCCCACCCAGTCTAATCCCACTCTCCCCTCTCTCTCCCCGCACACTTTAATATCCCACCCAGTCTAATCCCACACTCCCGCTCACTCCATGCACCCTTTAATATACCACCCAGTCTAATCCCATTCTCCGCCTCACACTCCACACCCTATAATATCCTACCCTGTCTAATCCCACTCTCCCCATCACTCCCTGCCCGCTTTAATATCCCACCCAGTCTGATCCCACTCTCCCGCTCAATCCCTGCACCCTTTAATATCCCACCCAGTCTAGTCCCATTCTCCCGCTCACTCCCTGCACCCTTTAATATCCCACCAAGTCTAATCCCACTCTCCCTGCACCCTTTAATATCACACCCAGTCAAATCCCACTCTCAATCTCACTCCCCGCACCCTTTAATATCACAACCAGTCAAATCCCACTCTCCCCCTCACTCCCCACACCCTTTAATATTCCACCCAGTCTAATCCCTCTCTCTCCTAATTCCCATCACCCTTTAATATCCCACCGAGTCTAATCCCACTCTCCTCCTCACTCCCCGCACCCTTTAATATCCCACCCAGTCTAATCTCACTCTCCCCCTCACTCACTGCACCCTTTAATATCCCACCTAGTCTAATGCCACTCTCCCCCTCACTCCCCACACATTTTAATATCCCACCCAGTCGAATCCCACTCTCCCCCTCACTCCCTGCACCCTTTAATATCCCACCCAGTCTAATCCCACTCTCCCCCTCACATCCCACACCCTTTAATATCCCACCCAGTCTAATCCCACTCTCCCCCTCACTCCCCACACCCTTTAATATCCCACCCAGTCTAATCCCACTCTCCCCCTCACTCCCCACACCCTTTAATATCCCACCCAGTCTAATCCCACTCTCCTCCTCACTCCCCACACCCTTTAATATCCCACCCAGTCTAATCCCACTCTCCCCCTCTCTCCCCGCACAATTTAATATCCCACCCAGTCTAATCCCACTCTCCCCCTCACTCCCTGCACCCTTTCATATCCCACCCAGTCTAATCCCACTCGCCCCCTCAATCCCTGCACCCTTTAATATCCCGCCCAGTCTAATCCCACTCTCCTCCTCACTCCCCACACCCTTTAATATCCCACCCAGTCTAATCCCTCTCTCCCCCTCACTCCCCACACCCTTTAATATCCCACCCAGTCTAATCCCACTCGCCCCCTCACTCACTGCAAACTTTAATATCCCACCCAGTCTAATCCCACTCTCCCCCTCGCTCCCTGCAAACTTTAATATCCCACCCAGTCTAATCCCACTCTCCCCCCCACTCCCCACAGCCTTTAATATCCCACCCAATCTAATCCCACTCTCCCCCTCACATCCCACATCCTTTAATATCCCACCCAGTCTAATCCCACTCTCCTCCTCACTCCCCACACCCTTTAATACCCCACCCAGTCTAATCTCACTCTCCTCCTCACTCCCCGCTCCCTTTAATATCCCACCCAGTCTAATCCCACTCTCCCCCTTACTCCCCACACCGTTCAATATCCCACCCAGTCTAATCCCACTCTCCCCCTCACACCCCGCACCGTTTAATATCCCACCCAGTCTAATCCCACTCTCCCACTCACTCCCCCCATCCTTTAATATCCCACCCATTCTAATCCTACTCTCCCCTTCACTCTCCAAACCCTTTAATATCCCACCCAGTCTAATCCCACTCTCCCCCTCACTCCCCATACCCTTTAATATCCCACCCAGTCTAATCTCACTCTCCCCCTCACACACTGCACCCTTTAATATCCCACCTAGTCTAATCCCACTCTCCCCCCCACTCCCCACAGCCTTTAATATCCCACCCAGTCTAATCCCACTCTCCCCCTCACATCCCACATCCTTTAATATCCCACCCAGTCTAATCCCACTCTCCCCCCCACTCCCCACAGCCTTTAATATCCCACCCAGTCTAATCCCACTCTCCTCCTCACTCCCCACAGCCTTTAATACCCCACCCTGTCTAATCTCACTCTCCTCCTCACTCCCCGCTCCCTTTAATATCCCACCCAGTCTAATCCCACTTTCCCCCTTACTCCCCACACCGTTCAATATCCCACCCAGTCTAATCCCACTCTCCCCCTCACACCCCGCACCGTTTAATATCCCACCCAGTCTAATCCCACTCTCCCACTCACTCCCCCCATCCTTTCATATCCCACCCATTCTAATCCTACTCTCCCCTTCACTCTCCAAACCCTTTAATATCCCACCCAGTCTAATCCCACTCTCCCCCTCACTCCCCATACCCTTTAATATCCCACCCAGTCTAATCTCACTCTCCCCCTCACTCCCTGCACCCTTTAATATCCCACCCAGTCTAATCCCACTCTCCGCCTCACACCCCACACCCTATAATATCCTACCCTGTCTAATCCCACTCTCCCCATCACTCCCTGCCCGCTTTAATATCCCACCCAGTCTGATCCCACTCTCCCGCTCAATCCCTGCACCCTTTAATATCCCACCCAGTCTAGTCCCATTCTCCCGCTCACTCCCTGCACCCTTTAATATCCCACCAAGTCTAATCCCACTCTCCCTGCACCCTTTAATATCACACCCAGTCAAATCCCACTCTCAATCTCACTCCCCGCACCCTTTAATATCACACCCAGTCAAATCCCACTCTCCCCCTCACTCCCCACACCCTTTAATATTCCACCCAGTCTAATCCCTCTCTCTCCTAATTCCCATCACCCTTTAATATCCCACCCAGTCTAATCCCACTCTCCTCCTCACTCCCCGCACCCTTTAATATCCCACCCAGTCTAATCTCACTCTCCCCCTCACTCACTGCACCCTTTAATATCCCACCTAGTCTAATGCCACTCTCCCCCTTACTCCCCACACCCTTTAATATCCCACCCAGTCGAATCCCACTCTCCCCCTCACTCCCTGCACCCTTTAATATCCCACCCAGTCTAATCCCACTCTCCCCCTCACATCCCACACCCTTTAATATCCCACCCAGTCTAATCCCACTCTCCCCCTCACTCCCCACACCCTTTAATATCCCACCCAGTCTAATCCCACTCTCCTCCTCACTCCCCACAGCCTTTAATACCCCACCCTGTCTAATCTCACTCTCCTCCTCACTCCCCGCTCCCTTTAATATCCCACCCAGTCTAATCCCACTCTCCCCCTTACTCCCCACACCGTTCAATATCCCACCCAGTCTAATCCCACTCTCCCCCTCACACCCCGCACCGTTTAATATCCCACCCAGTCTAATCCCACTCTCCCACTCACTCCCCCCATCCTTTCATATCCCACCCATTCTAATCCTACTCTCCCCTTCACTCTCCAAACCCTTTAATATCCCACCCAGTCTAATCCCACTCTCCTCCTCACTCCCCACACCCTTTAATATCCCACCCAGTCTAATCCCACTCTCCCCCTCACTCCCTGCACCCTTTAATATTCCACCCAGTCTAATCCCACTCTCCCCCTCACTCCCTGCACCCTTTAATATCCCACCCAGTCTAATCCCACTCTCCCCCTCACTCCCTTTACCCTTTAATATTCCACCCAGTCTAATCCCTCTGTCCCCCTCACTCCCCCCATCCTTTAATATCCCACCATGTCTAATCCCACTCTCCCCCTCTCACCCCCCATCCTTTAATATCCCACCCAGTCTAATCCCACTCTCCCCCCCACTCCCTGCACCCTTTAATATCCCACCCAGTCTAATCGGACTCTCCCCCCTCACTCCACGCACACTATAATATCCCACCCAGTCTAATCCCTCTCTCCCCTCTCTCTCCGCACCCTTTAATATCCAACCCAGTCTAATCCCTCTCTCCCCTCTCTCTCCGCACCCTTTAATATCCAACCCAGTCTAATCCCTCTCTCCCCTCTCTCTCCGCACCCTTTAATATCCAACCCAGTCTAATCCCTCTCTCCCCTCTCTCTCCGCACCCTTTAATATCCCACCCTGTCTAATCCCACTCTCCCCCTCATTCCCCACACCCTTAAATATCCCACCATGTCTAATCCCACTCTCCCCCTCTCACCCCCCATCCTTTAATATCCCACCCAGTCTAATCCCACTCTCCCCCCCACTCCCTGCACCCTTTAATATCCCACCCAGTCTAATCGGACTCTCCCCCCTCACTCCACGCACACTATAATATCCCACCCAGTCTAATCCCTCTCTCCCCTCTCTCTCCGCACCCTTTAATATCCAACCCAGTCTAATCCCTCTCTCCCCTCTCTCTCCGCACCCTTTAATATCCAACCCAGTCTAATCCCTCTCTCCCCTCTCTCTCCGCACCCTTTAATATCCAACCCAGTCTAATCCCTCTCTCCCCTCTCTCTCCGCACCCTTTAATATCCGACCCAGTCTAATCCCACTCTCCCCCTCACTCCCCGCTCCCTTTAATATCCCACCTAGTCTAATCCCACTCTCCCCCTCACTCCCCGCACCCTTTAATATCCCACCTAGTCTAATCCCACTCTCCCCCTCACTCCCCGCACCCTTTAATATCCCACCCAGTCTAATCCTACTCTCCCACTCACTCCCCCCATCCTTTAATATCCCACCTATTGTAATCCTACTCTCCCCTTCAGTCTCCAAACCCTTTAATATCCCACCCAGTCTAATCCCACTCTCCCCTCTCTCTCCCCGCACACTTTAATATCCCACCCAGTCTAATCCCACACTCCCGCTCACTCCATGCACCCTTTAATATACCACCCAGTCTAATCCCATTCTCCGCCTCACACCCCACACCCTATAATATCCTACCCTGTCTAATCCCACTCTCCCCATCACTCCCTGCCCGCTTTAATATCCCACCCAGTCTGATCCCACTCTCCCGCTCAATCCCTGCACCCTTTAATATCCCACCCAGTCTAGTCCCATTCTCCCGCTCACTCCCTGCACCCTTTAATATCCCACCAAGTCTAATCCCACTCTCCCTGCACCCTTTAATATCACACCCAGTCAAATCCCACTCTCAATCTCACTCCCCGCACCCTTTAATATCACACCCAGTCAAATCCCACTCTCCCCCTCACTCCCCACACCCTTTAATATTCCACCCAGTCTAATCCCTCTCTCTCCTAATTCCCATCACCCTTTAATATCCCACCCAGTCTAATCCCACTCTCCTCCTCACTCCCCGCACCCTTTAATATCCCACCCAGTCTAATCTCACTCTCCCCCTCACTCACTGCACCCTTTAATATCCCACCTAGTCTAATGCCACTCTCCCCCTTACTCCCCACACCCTTTAATATCCCACCCAGTCGAATCCCACTCTCCCCCTCACTCCCTGCACCCTTTAATATCCCACCCAGTCTAATCCCACTCTCCCCCTCACATCCCACACCCTTTAATATCCCACCCAGTCTAATCCCACTCTCCCCCTCACTCCCCACACCCTTTAATATCCCACCCAGTCTAATCCCACTCTCCCCCTCACTCCCCACACCCTTTAATATCCCACCCAGTCTAATCCCACTCTCCCCCTCACATCCCACACCCTTTAATATCCCAACCAGTCTAATCCCACACTCCTCCTCACTCCCCACACCCTTTAATATCCCACCCAGTCTAATCCCACTCTCCCCCTCTCTCCCCGCACAATTTAATATCCCACCCAGTCTAATCCCACTCTCCCCCTCACTCCCTGCACCCTTTCATATCCCACCCAGTCTAATCCCACTCGCCCCCTCACTCCCTGCACCCTTTAATATCCCGCCCAGTCTAATCCCACTCTCCCCCTCACTCCCCACACCCTTTAATATCCCACCCAGTCTAATCCCACTCTCCCCCTCACTCCCCACACCCTTTAATATCCCACCCAGTCTAATCCCACTCTCCTCCTCACTCCCCACACCCTTTAATATCCCACCCAGTCTAATCCCACTCTCCCCCTCTCTCCCCGCACAATTTAATATCCCACCCAGTCTAATCCCACTCTCCCCCTCACTCCCTGCACCCTTTCATATCCCACCCAGTCTAATCCCACTCTCCCCCTCACACACTGCACCCTTTAATATCCCACCTAGTCTAATCCCACTCTCCCCCTCACTCCCCACACCCTTTAATTTCCCACCTAGTCTAATCCCACTCTCCCCCTCTCTCCCTGCACCCTTTAATATCCCACCCAGTCTAATCCCACTCTCCCCCTCTCTCCCTGCACCCTTTATTATCCCACCCAGTCTAATCCCACTCTCCCGCTCACTCCATGCACCCTTTAATATACCACCCAGTTTAATCCCACTCTCCGCCTCACACCCCACACCCTTTAATATCCCACCCAGTCTAATCCCACTCTCCCCATCACTCCCTGCCACCTTTAATATCCCACCTAGTCTTATCCCACTCTCTCGCTCAATCCCTGCACCCTTTAATATCCCACCCAGTCTAGTCCCATTCTCCCGCTCACTACCTGCACCCTTTAATATCCCACCCAGTCTAATCCCACTCTCCCTGCACCCTTTAATATCACACCCAGTCTAATCCCACTCTCCCCCTCTCTCCCCACACCCTTTAATATCCCACCCTGTCTAATCCCACTCTCCCCCTCACATCCCACACCCTTTAATATCCCACCCAGTCTAATCCCACTCTCCTCCTCACTCCCCACACCCTTTAATATCCCACCCAGTCTAATCCCACTCTCCCCCTCACTCCCTGCACCCTTTAATATTCCACCCAGTCTAATCCCACTCTCCCCCTCACTCCCTGCACCCTTTAATATCCCACCCAGTCTAATCCCACTCTCCCCCTCACTCCCTTTACCCTTTAATATTCCACCCAGTCTAATCCCTCTGTCCCCCTCACTCCCCCCATCCTTTAATATCCCACCATGTCTAATCCCACTCTCCCCCTCTCACCCCCCATCCTTTAATATCCCACCCAGTCTAATACCACTCTCCCCCCCACTCCCTGCACCCTTTAATATCCCACCCAGTCTAATCGGACTCTCCCCCCTCACTCCACGCACACTATAATATCCCACCCAGTCTAATCCCTCTCTCCCCTCTCTCTCCGCACCCTTTAATATCCAACCCAGTCTAATCCCTCTCTCCCCTCTCTCTCCGCACCCTTTAATATCCAACCCAGTCTAATCCCTCTCTCCCCTCTCTCTCCGCACCCTTTAATATCCAACCCAGTCTAATCCCTCTCTCCCCTCTCTCTCCGCACCCTTTAATATCCCACCCAGTCTAATCCCACTCTCCCCCTCACTCCCCACACCCTTTAATATCCCACCATGTCTAATCCCACTCTCCCCCTCTCACCCCCCATCCTTTAATATCCCACCCAGTCTAATCCCACTCTCCCCCCCACTCCCTGCACCCTTTAATATCCCACCCAGTCTAATCGGACTCTCCCCCCTCACTCCACGCACACTATAATATCCCACCCAGTCTAATCCCTCTCTCCCCTCTCTCTCCGCACCCTTTAATATCCAACCCAGTCTAATCCCTCTCTCCCCTCTCTCTCCGCACCCTTTAATATCCCACCCAGTCTAATCCCACTCTCCCCCTCACATCCCACATCCTTTAATATCCCACCCAGTCTAATCCCACTCTCCTCCTCACTCCCCACACCCTTTAATACCCCACCCAGTCTAATCTCACTCTCCTCCTCACTCCCCGCTCCCTTTAATATCCCACCCAGTCTAATCCCACTCTCCCCCTTACTCCCCACACCGTTCAATATCCCACCCAGTCTAATCCCACTCTCCCCCTCACACCCCGCACCGTTTAATATCCCACCCAGTCTAATCCCACTCTCCCACTCACTCCCCCCATCCTTTAATATCCCACCCATTCTAATCCTACTCTCCCCTTCACTCTCCAAACCCTTTAATATCCCACCCAGTCTAATCCCACTCTCCCCCTCACTCCCCATACCCTTTAATATCCCACCCAGTCTAATCCCACTCGCCCCCTCACTCCCTGCACCCTTTAATATCCCACCCAGTCTAATCCCATTCTCCTCCTCACTCCCCGCACACTTTAATATCCCACCCAGTCTCATCCCACTACCCCCCTCACTCCCTGCAAACTTTAATATCCCACCCAGTCTAATCCCACTCTCCCCCTCACTCCCTGCAAACTTTAATATCCCACCCAGTCTAATCCCACTCTCCCCCTCACTCCCCACAGCCTTTAATATCCCACCCAGTCTAATCCCACTCTCCCCCTCACATCCCACATCCTTTAATATCCCACCCAGTCTAATCCCACTCTCCTCCTCACTCCCCACACCCTTTAATACCCCACCCAGTCTAATCTCACTCTCCTCCTCACTCCCCGCTCCCTTTAATATCCCACCCAGTCTAATCCCACTCTCCCCCTTACTCCCCACACCGTTTAATATCCCACCCAGACTAATCCCACTCTCCCCCTCACTCCCCACACCCTTTAATATCCCACCCAGTATAATCCCACTCTACGCCTCACTTCCCGCACCCTTTAATATCCCACCCAGTCTAATCCCACTCTCCCCTCTCTCTCCCCGCACACTTTAATATCCCACCCAATCTAATCCCTCTCTCCCCCTCACTCCACGCATCCTTTAATTTCCCACCCAGTCTAATCCCACTCTCCCCCTCACTCCCCGCACCGTGTAATATCCCACCCAGTCTAATCCCACTCTCCCCATCACACCCCGCACCGTTTAATATCCCACCCAGTCTAATCCCACTCTCCCACTCACTCCCCCCATCCTTTAATATCCCACCCATTCTAATCCTACTCTCCCCTTCACTCTCCAAACCCTTTAATATCCCACCCAGTCTAATCCCACTCTCCCCCTCACTCCCCATACCCTTTAATATCCCACCCAGTCTAATCTCACTCTCCCCCTCACACACTGCACCCTTTAATATCCCACCTAGTCTAATCCCACTCTCCCCCTCACTCCCCACTCCCTTTAATATCCCACCTAGTCTAATCCCACTCTCCCCCTCTCTCCCCGCACCCTTTAATATCCCACCCAGTCTAATCCCACTCTCCCCCTCTCTCCCTGCACCCTTTATTATCCCACCCAGTCTAATCCCACTCTCCCGCTCACTCCATGCACCCTTTAATATACCACCCAGTTTAATCCCACTCTCCGCCTCACACCCCACACCCTTTAATATCCCACCCAGTCTAATCCCACTCTCCCCATCACTCCCTGCCACCTTTAATATCCCACCTAGTCTAATCCCACTCTCCCGCTCAATCCCTGCACCCTTTAATATCCCACCCAGTCTAGTCCCATTCTCCCGCTCACTACCTGCACCCTTTAATATCCCACCCAGTCTAATCCCACTCTCCCTGCACCCTTTAATATCACACCCAGTCTAATCCCACTCTCCCCCTCTCTCCCCACACCCTTTATTATCCCACCCTGTCTAATCCCACTCTCCCCCTCACATCCCACACCCTTTAATATCCCACCCAGTCTAATCCCACTCTCCTCTTCACTCCCCACACCCTTTAATATCTCACCCAGTCTAATCCCACTCTCCCCCTCACTCCCTGCACCCTTTAATATCCCACCCAGTCTAATCCCACTCTCCCCCTCACTCCCTGCACCCTTTAATATCCCACCCAGTCTAATCCCACTCTCCCCCTCACTCCCTTTACCCTTTAATATTCCACCCAGTCTAATCCCTCTGTCCCCCTCACTCCCCCCATCCTTTAATATCCCACCCAGTCTAATCCCACTCTCCCCCTCTCTCCCCCCATCCTTTAATATCCCACCCAGTCTAATCCCACTCTCCCCCCCACTCCCTGCACCCTTTAATATCCCACCCAGTCTAATCGGACTCTCCCCCCTCACTCCACGCACACTATAATATCCCACCCAGTCTAATCCCTCTCTCCCCTCTCTCTCCGCACCCTTTAATATCCAACCCAGTCTAATCCCTCTCTCCCCTCTCTCTCCGCACCCTTTAATATCCCACGCAGTCTAATCGCACTCTCCCCCTCACTCCCCGCACCCTTTAATATCCCACCATGTCTAATCCCACTCTCCCCCTCTCACCCCCCATCCTTTAATATCCCACCCAGTCTAATCCCACTCTCCCCCCCACTCCCTGCACCCTTTAATATCCCACCCAGTCTAATCGGACTCTCCCCCCTCACTCCACGCACACTATAATATCCCACCCAGTCTAATCCCTCTCTCCCCTCTCTCTCCGCACCCTTTAATATCCAACCCAGTCTAATCCCTCTCTCCCCTCTCTCTCCGCACCCTTTAATATCCAACCCAGTCTAATCCCTCTCTCCCCTCTCTCTCCGCACCCTTTAATATCCAACCCAGTCTAATCCCTCTCTCCCCTCTCTCTCCGCACCCTTTAATATCCCACCCTGTCTAATCCCACTCTCCCCCTCATTCCCCACACCCTTAAATATCCCACCATGTCTAATCCCACTCTCCCCCTCTCACCCCCCATCCTTTAATATCCCACCCAGTCTAATCCCACTCTCCCCCCCACTCCCTGCACCCTTTAATATCCCACCCAGTCTAATCGGACTCTCCCCCCTCACTCCACGCACACTATAATATCCCACCCAGTCTAATCCCTCTCTCCCCTCTCTCTCCGCACCCTTTAATATCCAACCCAGTCTAATCCCTCTCTCCCCTCTCTCTCCGCACCCTTTAATATCCAACCCAGTCTAATCCCTCTCTCCCCTCTCTCTCCGCACCCTTTAATATCCAACCCAGTCTAATCCCTCTCTCCCCTCTCTCTCCGCACCCTTTAATATCCGACCCAGTCTAATCCCACTCTCCCCCTCACTCCCCGCTCCCTTTAATATCCCACCTAGTCTAATCCCACTCTCCCCCTCACTCCCCGCACCCTTTAATATCCCACCTAGTCTAATCCCACTCTCCCCCTCACTCCCCGCACCCTTTAATATCCCACCCAGTCTAATCCTACTCTCCCACTCACTCCCCCCATCCTTTAATATCCCACCTATTGTAATCCTACTCTCCCCTTCAGTCTCCAAACCCTTTAATATCCCACCCAGTCTAATCCCACTCTCCCCTCTCTCTCCCCGCACACTTTAATATCCCACCCAGTCTAATCCCACACTCCCGCTCACTCCATGCACCCTTTAATATACCACCCAGTCTAATCCCATTCTCCGCCTCACACCCCACACCCTATAATATCCTACCCTGTCTAATCCCACTCTCCCCATCACTCCCTGCCCGCTTTAATATCCCACCCAGTCTGATCCCACTCTCCCGCTCAATCCCTGCACCCTTTAATATCCCACCCAGTCTAGTCCCATTCTCCCGCTCACTCCCTGCACCCTTTAATATCCCACCAAGTCTAATCCCACTCTCCCTGCACCCTTTAATATCACACCCAGTCAAATCCCACTCTCAATCTCACTCCCCGCACCCTTTAATATCACACCCAGTCAAATCCCACTCTCCCCCTCACTCCCCACACCCTTTAATATTCCACCCAGTCTAATCCCTCTCTCTCCTAATTCCCATCACCCTTTAATATCCCACCCAGTCTAATCCCACTCTCCTCCTCACTCCCCGCACCCTTTAATATCCCACCCAGTCTAATCTCACTCTCCCCCTCACTCACTGCACCCTTTAATATCCCACCTAGTCTAATGCCACTCTCCCCCTTACTCCCCACACCCTTTAATATCCCACCCAGTCGAATCCCACTCTCCCCCCTCACTCCCTGCACCCTTTAATATCCCACCCAGTCTAATCCCACTCTCCCCCTCACATCCCACACCCTTTAATATCCCACCCAGTCTAATCCCACTCTCCCCCTCACTCCCCACACCCTTTAATATCCCACCCAGTCTAATCCCACTCTCCCCCTCACTCCCCACACCCTTTAATATCCCACCCAGTCTAATCCCACTCTCCCCCTCACATCCCACACCCTTTAATATCCCAACCAGTCTAATCCCACACTCCTCCTCACTCCCCACACCCTTTAATATCCCACCCAGTCTAATCCCACTCTCCCCCTCTCTCCCCGCACAATTTAATATCCCACCCAGTCTAATCCCACTCTCCCCCTCACTCCCTGCACCCTTTCATATCCCACCCAGTCTAATCCCACTCGCCCCCTCACTCCCTGCACCCTTTAATATCCCGCCCAGTCTAATCCCACTCTCCCCCTCACTCCCCACACCCTTTAATATCCCACCCAGTCTAATCCCACTCTCCCCCTCACTCCCCACACCCTTTAATATCCCACCCAGTCTAATCCCACTCTCCTCCTCACTCCCCACACCCTTTAATATCCCACCCAGTCTAATCCCACTCTCCCCCTCTCTCCCCGCACAATTTAATATCCCACCCAGTCTAATCCCACTCTCCCCCTCACTCCCTGCACCCTTTCATATCCCACCCAGTCTAATCCCACTCTCCCCCTCACACACTGCACCCTTTAATATCCCACCTAGTCTAATCCCACTCTCCCCCTCACTCCCCACACCCTTTAATTTCCCACCTAGTCTAATCCCACTCTCCCCCTCTCTCCCTGCACCCTTTAATATCCCACCCAGTCTAATCCCACTCTCCCCCTCTCTCCCTGCACCCTTTATTATCCCACCCAGTCTAATCCCACTCTCCCGCTCACTCCATGCACCCTTTAATATACCACCCAGTTTAATCCCACTCTCCGCCTCACACCCCACACCCTTTAATATCCCACCCAGTCTAATCCCACTCTCCCCATCACTCCCTGCCACCTTTAATATCCCACCTAGTCTTATCCCACTCTCTCGCTCAATCCCTGCACCCTTTAATATCCCACCCAGTCTAGTCCCATTCTCCCGCTCACTACCTGCACCCTTTAATATCCCACCCAGTCTAATCCCACTCTCCCTGCACCCTTTAATATCACACCCAGTCTAATCCCACTCTCCCCCTCTCTCCCCACACCCTTTAATATCCCACCCTGTCTAATCCCACTCTCCCCCTCACATCCCACACCCTTTAATATCCCACCCAGTCTAATCCCACTCTCCTCCTCACTCCCCACACCCTTTAATATCCCACCCAGTCTAATCCCACTCTCCCCCTCACTCCCTGCACCCTTTAATATTCCACCCAGTCTAATCCCACTCTCCCCCTCACTCCCTGCACCCTTTAATATCCCACCCAGTCTAATCCCACTCTCCCCCTCACTCCCTTTACCCTTTAATATTCCACCCAGTCTAATCCCTCTGTCCCCCTCACTCCCCCCATCCTTTAATATCCCACCATGTCTAATCCCACTCTCCCCCTCTCACCCCCCATCCTTTAATATCCCACCCAGTCTAATACCACTCTCCCCCCCACTCCCTGCACCCTTTAATATCCCACCCAGTCTAATCGGACTCTCCCCCCTCACTCCACGCACACTATAATATCCCACCCAGTCTAATCCCTCTCTCCCCTCTCTCTCCGCACCCTTTAATATCCAACCCAGTCTAATCCCTCTCTCCCCTCTCTCTCCGCACCCTTTAATATCCAACCCAGTCTAATCCCTCTCTCCCCTCTCTCTCCGCACCCTTTAATATCCAACCCAGTCTAATCCCTCTCTCCCCTCTCTCTCCGCACCCTTTAATATCCCACCCAGTCTAATCCCACTCTCCCCCTCACTCCCCACACCCTTTAATATCCCACCATGTCTAATCCCACTCTCCCCCTCTCACCCCCCATCCTTTAATATCCCACCCAGTCTAATCCCACTCTCCCCCCCACTCCCTGCACCCTTTAATATCCCACCCAGTCTAATCGGACTCTCCCCCCTCACTCCACGCACACTATAATATCCCACCCAGTCTAATCCCTCTCTCCCCTCTCTCTCCGCACCCTTTAATATCCAACCCAGTCTAATCCCTCTCTCCCCTCTCTCTCCGCACCCTTTAATATCCCACCCAGTCTAATCCCACTCTCCCCCTCACATCCCACATCCTTTAATATCCCACCCAGTCTAATCCCACTCTCCTCCTCACTCCCCACACCCTTTAATACCCCACCCAGTCTAATCTCACTCTCCTCCTCACTCCCCGCTCCCTTTAATATCCCACCCAGTCTAATCCCACTCTCCCCCTTACTCCCCACACCGTTCAATATCCCACCCAGTCTAATCCCACTCTCCCCCTCACACCCCGCACCGTTTAATATCCCACCCAGTCTAATCCCACTCTCCCACTCACTCCCCCCATCCTTTAATATCCCACCCATTCTAATCCTACTCTCCCCTTCACTCTCCAAACCCTTTAATATCCCACCCAGTCTAATCCCACTCTCCCCCTCACTCCCCATACCCTTTAATATCCCACCCAGTCTAATCCCACTCGCCCCCTCACTCCCTGCACCCTTTAATATCCCACCCAGTCTAATCCCATTCTCCTCCTCACTCCCCGCACACTTTAATATCCCACCCAGTCTCATCCCACTACCCCCCTCACTCCCTGCAAACTTTAATATCCCACCCAGTCTAATCCCACTCTCCCCCTCACTCCCTGCAAACTTTAATATCCCACCCAGTCTAATCCCACTCTCCCCCTCACTCCCCACAGCCTTTAATATCCCACCCAGTCTAATCCCACTCTCCCCCTCACATCCCACATCCTTTAATATCCCACCCAGTCTAATCCCACTCTCCTCCTCACTCCCCACACCCTTTAATACCCCACCCAGTCTAATCTCACTCTCCTCCTCACTCCCCGCTCCCTTTAATATCCCACCCAGTCTAATCCCACTCTCCCCCTTACTCCCCACACCGTTTAATATCCCACCCAGACTAATCCCACTCTCCCCCTCACTCCCCACACCCTTTAATATCCCACCCAGTATAATCCCACTCTACGCCTCACTTCCCGCACCCTTTAATATCCCACCCAGTCTAATCCCACTCTCCCCTCTCTCTCCCCGCACACTTTAATATCCCACCCAATCTAATCCCTCTCTCCCCCTCACTCCACGCATCCTTTAATTTCCCACCCAGTCTAATCCCACTCTCCCCCTCACTCCCCGCACCGTGTAATATCCCACCCAGTCTAATCCCACTCTCCCCATCACACCCCGCACCGTTTAATATCCCACCCAGTCTAATCCCACTCTCCCACTCACTCCCCCCATCCTTTAATATCCCACCCATTCTAATCCTACTCTCCCCTTCACTCTCCAAACCCTTTAATATCCCACCCAGTCTAATCCCACTCTCCCCCTCACTCCCCATACCCTTTAATATCCCACCCAGTCTAATCTCACTCTCCCCCTCACACACTGCACCCTTTAATATCCCACCTAGTCTAATCCCACTCTCCCCCTCACTCCCCACTCCCTTTAATATCCCACCTAGTCTAATCCCACTCTCCCCCTCTCTCCCCGCACCCTTTAATATCCCACCCAGTCTAATCCCACTCTCCCCCTCTCTCCCTGCACCCTTTATTATCCCACCCAGTCTAATCCCACTCTCCCGCTCACTCCATGCACCCTTTAATATACCACCCAGTTTAATCCCACTCTCCGCCTCACACCCCACACCCTTTAATATCCCACCCAGTCTAATCCCACTCTCCCCATCACTCCCTGCCACCTTTAATATCCCACCTAGTCTAATCCCACTCTCCCGCTCAATCCCTGCACCCTTTAATATCCCACCCAGTCTAGTCCCATTCTCCCGCTCACTACCTGCACCCTTTAATATCCCACCCAGTCTAATCCCACTCTCCCTGCACCCTTTAATATCACACCCAGTCTAATCCCACTCTCCCCCTCTCTCCCCACACCCTTTATTATCCCACCCTGTCTAATCCCACTCTCCCCCTCACATCCCACACCCTTTAATATCCCACCCAGTCTAATCCCACTCTCCTCTTCACTCCCCACACCCTTTAATATCTCACCCAGTCTAATCCCACTCTCCCCCTCACTCCCTGCACCCTTTAATATCCCACCCAGTCTAATCCCACTCTCCCCCTCACTCCCTGCACCCTTTAATATCCCACCCAGTCTAATCCCACTCTCCCCCTCACTCCCTTTACCCTTTAATATTCCACCCAGTCTAATCCCTCTGTCCCCCTCACTCCCCCCATCCTTTAATATCCCACCCAGTCTAATCCCACTCTCCCCCTCTCTCCCCCCATCCTTTAATATCCCACCCAGTCTAATCCCACTCTCCCCCCCACTCCCTGCACCCTTTAATATCCCACCCAGTCTAATCGGACTCTCCCCCCTCACTCCACGCACACTATAATATCCCACCCAGTCTAATCCCTCTCTCCCCTCTCTCTCCGCACCCTTTAATATCCAACCCAGTCTAATCCCTCTCTCCCCTCTCTCTCCGCACCCTTTAATATCCCACGCAGTCTAATCGCACTCTCCCCCTCACTCCCCGCACCCTTTAATATCCCACCTAGTCTAATCCCACTCTCCCCCTCACTCCCCGCACCCTTTAATATCCCACCCAGTCTAATCCTACTCTCCCACTCACTCCCCCCATCCTTTAATATCCCACCCATTGTAATCCTACTCTCCCCTTCACTCTCCAAACCCTTTAATATCCCACCCAGTCTAATCCCACTCTCCCCTCTCTCTCCCCGCACACTTTAATATCCCACCCAGTCTAATCCCACACTCCCGCTCACTCCATGCACCCTTTAATATACCACCCAGTCTAATCCCATTCTCCGCCTCACACTCCACACCCTATAATATCCTACCCTGTCTAATCCCACTCTCCCCATCACTCCCTGCCCGCTTTAATATCCCACCCAGTCTGATCCCACTCTCCCGCTCAATCCCTGCACCCTTTAATATCCCACCCAGTCTAGTCCCATTCTCCCGCTCACTCCCTGCACCCTTTAATATCCCACCAAGTCTAATCCCACTCTCCCTGCACCCTTTAATATCACACCCAGTCAAATCCCACTCTCAATCTCACTCCCCGCACCCTTTAATATCACAACCAGTCAAATCCCACTCTCCCCCTCACTCCCCACACCCTTTAATATTCCACCCAGTCTAATCCCTCTCTCTCCTAATTCCCATCACCCTTTAATATCCCACCGAGTCTAATCCCACTCTCCTCCTCACTCCCCGCACCCTTTAATATCCCACCCAGTCTAATCTCACTCTCCCCCTCACTCACTGCACCCTTTAATATCCCACCTAGTCTAATGCCACTCTCCCCCTCACTCCCCACACATTTTAATATCCCACCCAGTCGAATCCCACTCTCCCCCTCACTCCCTGCACCCTTTAATATCCCACCCAGTCTAATCCCACTCTCCCCCTCACATCCCACACCCTTTAATATCCCACCCAGTCTAATCCCACTCTCCCCCTCACTCCCCACACCCTTTAATATCCCACCCAGTCTAATCCCACTCTCCCCCTCACTCCCCACACCCTTTAATATCCCACCCAGTCTAATCCCACTCTCCTCCTCACTCCCCACACCCTTTAATATCCCACCCAGTCTAATCCCACTCTCCCCCTCTCTCCCCGCACAATTTAATATCCCACCCAGTCTAATCCCACTCTCCCCCTCACTCCCTGCACCCTTTCATATCCCACCCAGTCTAATCCCACTCGCCCCCTCAATCCCTGCACCCTTTAATATCCCGCCCAGTCTAATCCCACTCTCCTCCTCACTCCCCACACCCTTTAATATCCCACCCAGTCTAATCCCTCTCTCCCCCTCACTCCCCACACCCTTTAATATCCCACCCAGTCTAATCCCACTCGCCCCCTCACTCACTGCAAACTTTAATATCCCACCCAGTCTAATCCCACTCTCCCCCTCGCTCCCTGCAAACTTTAATATCCCACCCAGTCTAATCCCACTCTCCCCCCCACTCCCCACAGCCTTTAATATCCCACCCAATCTAATCCCACTCTCCCCCTCACATCCCACATCCTTTAATATCCCACCCAGTCTAATCCCACTCTCCTCCTCACTCCCCACACCCTTTAATACCCCACCCAGTCTAATCTCACTCTCCTCCTCACTCCCCGCTCCCTTTAATATCCCACCCAGTCTAATCCCACTCTCCCCCTTACTCCCCACACCGTTCAATATCCCACCCAGTCTAATCCCACTCTCCCCCTCACACCCCGCACCGTTTAATATCCCACCCAGTCTAATCCCACTCTCCCACTCACTCCCCCCATCCTTTAATATCCCACCCATTCTAATCCTACTCTCCCCTTCACTCTCCAAACCCTTTAATATCCCACCCAGTCTAATCCCACTCTCCCCCTCACTCCCCATACCCTTTAATATCCCACCCAGTCTAATCTCACTCTCCCCCTCACACACTGCACCCTTTAATATCCCACCTAGTCTAATCCCACTCTCCCCCCCACTCCCCACAGCCTTTAATATCCCACCCAGTCTAATCCCACTCTCCCCCTCACATCCCACATCCTTTAATATCCCACCCAGTCTAATCCCACTCTCCCCCCCACTCCCCACAGCCTTTAATATCCCACCCAGTCTAATCCCACTCTCCTCCTCACTCCCCACAGCCTTTAATACCCCACCCTGTCTAATCTCACTCTCCTCCTCACTCCCCGCTCCCTTTAATATCCCACCCAGTCTAATCCCACTCTCCCCCTTACTCCCCACACCGTTCAATATCCCACCCAGTCTAATCCCACTCTCCCCCTCACACCCCGCACCGTTTAATATCCCACCCAGTCTAATCCCACTCTCCCACTCACTCCCCCCATCCTTTCATATCCCACCCATTCTAATCCTACTCTCCCCTTCACTCTCCAAACCCTTTAATATCCCACCCAGTCTAATCCCACTCTCCCCCTCACTCCCCATACCCTTTAATATCCCACCCAGTCTAATCTCACTCTCCCCCTCACTCCCTGCACCCTTTAATATCCCACCCAGTCTAATCCCACTCTCCGCCTCACACCCCACACCCTATAATATCCTACCCTGTCTAATCCCACTCTCCCCATCACTCCCTGCCCGCTTTAATATCCCACCCAGTCTGATCCCACTCTCCCGCTCAATCCCTGCACCCTTTAATATCCCACCCAGTCTAGTCCCATTCTCCCGCTCACTCCCTGCACCCTTTAATATCCCACCAAGTCTAATCCCACTCTCCCTGCACCCTTTAATATCACACCCAGTCAAATCCCACTCTCAATCTCACTCCCCGCACCCTTTAATATCACACCCAGTCAAATCCCACTCTCCCCCTCACTCCCCACACCCTTTAATATTCCACCCAGTCTAATCCCTCTCTCTCCTAATTCCCATCACCCTTTAATATCCCACCCAGTCTAATCCCACTCTCCTCCTCACTCCCCGCACCCTTTAATATCCCACCCAGTCTAATCTCACTCTCCCCCTCACTCACTGCACCCTTTAATATCCCACCTAGTCTAATGCCACTCTCCCCCTTACTCCCCACACCCTTTAATATCCCACCCAGTCGAATCCCACTCTCCCCCTCACTCCCTGCACCCTTTAATATCCCACCCAGTCTAATCCCACTCTCCCCCTCACATCCCACACCCTTTAATATCCCACCCAGTCTAATCCCACTCTCCCCCTCACTCCCCACACCCTTTAATATCCCACCCAGTCTAATCCCACTCTCCTCCTCACTCCCCACAGCCTTTAATACCCCACCCTGTCTAATCTCACTCTCCTCCTCACTCCCCGCTCCCTTTAATATCCCACCCAGTCTAATCCCACTCTCCCCCTTACTCCCCACACCGTTCAATATCCCACCCAGTCTAATCCCACTCTCCCCCTCACACCCCGCACCGTTTAATATCCCACCCAGTCTAATCCCACTCTCCCACTCACTCCCCCCATCCTTTCATATCCCACCCATTCTAATCCTACTCTCCCCTTCACTCTCCAAACCCTTTAATATCCCACCCAGTCTAATCCCACTCTCCCCCTCACTCCCCATACCCTTTAATATCCCACCCAGTCTAATCTCACTCTCCCCCTCACTCCCTGCACCCTTTAATATCCCACCCAGTCTAATCCCACTCTCCGCCTCACACCCCACACCCTATAATATCCTACCCTGTCTAATCCCACTCTCCCCATCACTCCCTGCCCGCTTTAATATCCCACCCAGTCTGATCCCACTCTCCCGCTCAATCCCTGCACCCTTTAATATCCCACCCAGTCTAGTCCCATTCTCCCGCTCACTCCCTGCACCCTTTAATATCCCACCAAGTCTAATCCCACTCTCCCTGCACCCTTTAATATCACACCCAGTCAAATCCCACTCTCAATCTCACTCCCCGCACCCTTTAATATCACACCCAGTCAAATCCCACTCTCCCCCTCACTCCCCACACCCTTTAATATTCCACCCAGTCTAATCCCTCTCTCTCCTAATTCCCATCACCCTTTAATATCCCACCCAGTCTAATCCCACTCTCCTCCTCACTCCCCGCACCCTTTAATATCCCACCCAGTCTAATCTCACTCTCCCCCTCACTCACTGCACCCTTTAATATCCCACCTAGTCTAATGCCACTCTCCCCCTTACTCCCCACACCCTTTAATATCCCACCCAGTCGAATCCCACTCTCCCCCTCACTCCCTGCACCCTTTAATATCCCACCCAGTCTAATCCCACTCTCCCCCTCACATCCCACACCCTTTAATATCCCACCCAGTCTAATCCCACTCTCCCCCTCACTCCCCACACCCTTTAATATCCCACCCAGTCTAATCCCACTCTCCTCCTCACTCCCCACACCCTTTAATATCCCACCCAGTCTAATCCCACTCTCCCCCTCACTCCCTGCACCCTTTAATATTCCACCCAGTCTAATCCCACTCTCCCCCTCACTCCCTGCACCCTTTAATATCCCACCCAGTCTAATCCCACTCTCCCCCTCACTCCCTTTACCCTTTAATATTCCACCCAGTCTAATCCCTCTGTCCCCCTCACTCCCCCCATCCTTTAATATCCCACCATGTCTAATCCCACTCTCCCCCTCTCACCCCCCATCCTTTAATATCCCACCCAGTCTAATCCCACTCTCCCCCCCACTCCCTGCACCCTTTAATATCCCACCCAGTCTAATCGGACTCTCCCCCCTCACTCCACGCACACTATAATATCCCACCCAGTCTAATCCCTCTCTCCCCTCTCTCTCCGCACCCTTTAATATCCAACCCAGTCTAATCCCTCTCTCCCCTCTCTCTCCGCACCCTTTAATATCCAACCCAGTCTAATCCCTCTCTCCCCTCTCTCTCCGCACCCTTTAATATCCAACCCAGTCTAATCCCTCTCTCCCCTCTCTCTCCGCACCCTTTAATATCCCACCCAGTCTAATCCCACTCTCCCCCTCATTCCCCACACCCTTAAATATCCCACCATGTCTAATCCCACTCTCCCCCTCTCACCCCCCATCCTTTAATATCCCACCCAGTCTAATCCCACTCTCCCCCCCACTCCCTGCACCCTTTAATATCCCACCCAGTCTAATCGGACTCTCCCCCCTCACTCCACGCACACTATAATATCCCACCCAGTCTAATCCCTCTCTCCCCTCTCTCTCCGCACCCTTTAATATCCAACCCAGTCTAATCCCTCTCTCCCCTCTCTCTCCGCACCCTTTAATATCCAACCCAGTCTAATCCCTCTCTCCCCTCTCTCTCCGCACCCTTTAATATCCAACCCAGTCTAATCCCTCTCTCCCCTCTCTCTCCGCACCCTTTAATATCCGACCCAGTCTAATCCCACTCTCCCCCTCACTCCCCGCTCCCTTTAATATCCCACCTAGTCTAATCCCACTCTCCCCCTCACTCCCCGCACCCTTTAATATCCCACCTAGTCTAATCCCACTCTCCCCCTCACTCCCCGCACCCTTTAATATCCCACCCAGTCTAATCCTACTCTCCCACTCACTCCCCCCATCCTTTAATATCCCACCCATTGTAATCCTACTCTCCCCTTCAGTCTCCAAACCCTTTAATATCCCACCCAGTCTAATCCCACTCTCCCCTCTCTCTCCCCGCACACTTTAATATCCCACCCAGTCTAATCCCACACTCCCGCTCACTCCATGCACCCTTTAATATACCACCCAGTCTAATCCCATTCTCCGCCTCACACCCCACACCCTATAATATCCTACCCTGTCTAATCCCACTCTCCCCATCACTCCCTGCCCGCTTTAATATCCCACCCAGTCTGATCCCACTCTCCCGCTCAATCCCTGCACCCTTTAATATCCCACCCAGTCTAGTCCCATTCTCCCGCTCACTCCCTGCACCCTTTAATATCCCACCAAGTCTAATCCCACTCTCCCTGCACCCTTTAATATCACACCCAGTCAAATCCCACTCTCAATCTCACTCCCCGCACCCTTTAATATCACACCCAGTCAAATCCCACTCTCCCCCTCACTCCCCACACCCTTTAATATTCCACCCAGTCTAATCCCTCTCTCTCCTAATTCCCATCACCCTTTAATATCCCACCCAGTCTAATCCCACTCTCCTCCTCACTCCCCGCACCCTTTAATATCCCACCCAGTCTAATCTCACTCTCCCCCTCACTCACTGCACCCTTTAATATCCCACCTAGTCTAATGCCACTCTCCCCCTTACTCCCCACACCCTTTAATATCCCACCCAGTCGAATCCCACTCTCCCCCTCACTCCCTGCACCCTTTAATATCCCACCCAGTCTAATCCCACTCTCCCCCTCACATCCCACACCCTTTAATATCCCACCCAGTCTAATCCCACTCTCCCCCTCACTCCCCACACCCTTTAATATCCCACCCAGTCTAATCCCACTCTCCCCCTCACTCCCCACACCCTTTAATATCCCACCCAGTCTAATCCCACTCTCCCCCTCACATCCCACACCCTTTAATATCCCAACCAGTCTAATCCCACACTCCTCCTCACTCCCCACACCCTTTAATATCCCACCCAGTCTAATCCCACTCTCCCCCTCTCTCCCCGCACAATTTAATATCCCACCCAGTCTAATCCCACTCTCCCCCTCACTCCCTGCACCCTTTCATATCCCACCCAGTCTAATCCCACTCGCCCCCTCACTCCCTGCACCCTTTAATATCCCGCCCAGTCTAATCCCTCTCTCCCCCTCACTCCCCGCACCCTTTAATATCCCACCCAGTCTAATCCCACTCGCCCCCTCACTCCCTGCAAACTTTAATATCCCACCCAGTCTAATCCCACTCTCCCCCTCACTCCCTGCAAACTTTAATATCCCACCCAGTCTAATCCCACTCTCCCCCCCACTCCCCACAGCCTTTAATATCCCACCCAGTCTAATCCCACGCTCCCCCTCACATCCCACATCCTTTAATATCCCACCCAGTCTAATCCCACTCTCCTCCTCATTCCCCACACCCTTTAATACCCCACCCAGTCTAATCTCACTCTCCTCCTCACTCCCCGCTCCCTTTAATATCCCACCCAGTCTAATCCCACTCTCCCCCTTCCTCCCCACACCGTTTAATATCCCACCCAGTCTAATCCCACTCTCCCCCTCACACCCCGCACCGTTTAATATTCCACCCAGTCTAATCCCACTCTCCCACTCACTCCCCCCATCCTTTAATATCCCACCCATTCTAATCCTACTCTCCCCTTCACTCTCCAAACCCTTTAATATCCCACCCAGTCTAATCCCACTCTCCCCCTCACTCCCCATACCCTTTAATATCCCACCCAGTCTAATCTCACTCTCCCCCTCACACACTGCACCCTTTAATATCCCACCTAGTCTAATCCCACTCTCCCCCTCACTCCCCACACCCTTTAATTTCCCACCTAGTCTAATCCCACTCTCCCCCTCTCTCCCTGCGCCCTTTAATATCCCACCCAGTCTAATCCCACTCTCCCCCTCTCTCCCTGCACCCTTTATTATCCCACCCAGTCTAATCCCACTCTCCCGCTCACTCCATGCACCCTTTAATATACCACCAGGTTAATCCCACTCTCCGCCTCACACCCCACACCCTTTAATATCACACCCAGTCTAATCCCACTCTCCCCATCACTCCCTGCCACCTTTAATATCCCACCTAGTCTTATCCCACTCTCCCGCTCAATCCCTGCACCCTTTAATATCCCACCCAGTCTAGTCCCATTCTCCCGCTCACTACCTGCACCCTTTAATATCCCACCCAGTCTAATCCCACTCTCCCTGCACCCTTTAATATCACACCCAGTCTAATCCCACTCTCCCCCTCTCTCCCCACACCCTTTAATATCCCACCCTGTCTAATCCCACTCTCCCCCTCAAATCCCACACCCTTTAATATCCCACCCAGTCTAATCCCACTCTCCTCCTCACTCCCCACACCCTTTAATATCCCACCCAGTCTAATCCCACTCTCCCCCTCACTCCCTGCACCCTTTAATATCCCACCCAGTCTAATCCCACTCTCCCCCTCACTCCCTGCACCCTTTAATATCCCACCCAGTCTAATCCCACTCTCCCCCTCACTCCCTTTACCCTTTAATATTCCACCCAGTCTAATCCCTCTGTCCCCCTCACTCCCCCCATCCTTTAATATCCCACCCAGTCTAATCCCACTCTCCCCCTCTCACCCCCCATCCTTTAATATCCCACCCAGTCTAATCCCACTCTCCCCCCCACTCCCTGCACCCTTTAATATCCCACCCAGTCTAATCGGACTCTCCCCCCTCACTCCATGCACACTATAATATCCCACCCAGTCTAATCCCTCTCTCCCCTCTCTCTCCGCACCCTTTAATATCCAACCCAGTCTAATCCCTCTCTCCCCTCTCTCTCCGCACCCTTTAATATCCCACGCAGTCTAATCGCACTCTCCCCCTCACTCCCCGCACCCTTTAATATCCCACCTAGTCTAATCCCACTCTCCCCCTCACTCCCCGCACCCTTTAATATCCCACCCAGTCTAATCCCACTCTCCCCCCCACTCCCTGCACCCTTTACTATCCCACCCAGTCTAATCGGACTCTCCCCCCTCACTCCACGCACACTATAATATCCCACCCAGTCTAATCCCTCTCTCCCCTCTCTCTCCGCACCCTTTAATATCCAACCCAGTCTAATCCCTCTCTCCCCTCTCTCTCCGCACCCTTTAATATCCCACCCAGTCTAATCCCACTCTCCCCCTCACTCCCCGCACCCTTTAATATCCCACCTTGTCTAATCCCACTCTCCCCCTCACTCCCCGCACCCTTTAATATCCCACCCAGTCTAATCCCACTCTACCCCTCACTCCCTGCACCCTTTAATATCCCACCCAGTCTAATCCCACTCTCCCCGTCACTCCCTGCACCCTTTAATATCGCACCCAGTCTAATCCCACTCTTTGCCTCACACCCCACACCCATTAATATCCCACCCAGTCTAATCCCTCACTCTCCTCACTCCCCGCACCCTTTAATATCCCACCCAGTCTAATCCCCCTCTCCCCCTCAGACCCCACACCCTTTAATATCCCACCCAGTCTAATCTCACTCTCCCCCTCACTCCCCGCACCCTTTAATATCCCACCCAGTCTAATCCCTCTCTCTCCTCACTCCCCGCACCCTTTAATATCCCACCCAGTCTAATCCCACTCTCCCCCTCACTCCCCACACCCTTTAATATCCCACCCAGTCTAATCCCACTCTCCTCCTCACTCCCCACAGCCTTTAATATCCCACCCAGTCTAATCCCACTCTCCTCCGCACTCCCCACACCCTTTAATATCCCACCCAGTCTAATCTCACTCTCCCCCTCACTCCACACACCCTTTAATATCCCTCCCAGTCTAATCCCACTCTCCCCCTCACTCCCTGCACCCTTTAATATCCCAACCAGTCTAATCCCACTCTCCCCCTCACTCCCCGCAAACATTAATATCCCACCTAGTCTAATCACACTCTCCCACTCACTCCTCGCACCCTTTAATATCCCATCCAGTCTAACCCCACTCTCCCCCTCACTCCCCGCATCCTTTAATATCCCATGCTGTCTAATCCCACTCTCCCTCACTCCCCACACCCTTTAATATCCCACCCAGTCTAATCCCACTCTCTCTTCACTCCCGCACCTTTAATATCCCACCCAGTCTAATCCCACTCTCCCCCTCACTACCCACACCCTTTAATATCCCACCCAGTCTAACCCCACTCTCCCCCTCACTCCCGCACCCTTTATTATCCCACTCAGTCTAATCCCACTTTCCTCCTCTCTCCCTGCACCCTTCAAAATCCCACCCATTCTTATCCCACTCTCCCGCTCACTCCCCGCACCCTTTAATATCCCACCCAGTCTATCCCACTCTCCCCCCTCCCTCCCCACACCATTTATTATCCCACCCAGTCTACTCCCACTCTCCCCCTAACTCCCAGCTTTCTTTAATATCCCACCCAGTCTAATCCCACTCTCCCGCTCACTCCCTGCACCCTCTAATATCCCACCCAGTCTAATCCCACTCTCCCGCTCTCTCCCTGCACCCTTTAATATCCCACCCAGTCTAATCCCACTCTCCCCCTCACTCCCCACACCCTTTAATATCCCACCCAGTCTAATCCCGCTCTCCCCCTCACATTCCACATCCTTTAATATCCCACCCAGTCTAATTCCACCCTCCCCCTCACTCCCCACACCCTTTAATATCCCACACAGTCTAATCCCACTCTCCCGTTCACTCCCCGCACGCTTTAATATCCCACCCAGTCTAATCCCACTCTCCCCCTCACTCCCTGCACCCTTTAATATCCCACCCAGTCTAATCCCACACTCCCCCTCTTTCCCTGCACCCTTTAATATCCCACCCAGTCTAATCCCACTCTCCCCCTCACCCCCCACACCCTTTAATATCCCTCCCTGTCTAATTCCACTCTCCCCCTCACATCCCACATCCTTTAATATCCCACCCAGTCTAATCCCACTCTCCCCCTCACTCCCCGCACCCTTTAATATCCCACCCAGTCTAATCCCACTCTCACCCTCTCTCCCTGCACCCTTCAAAATCCCACCCAGTCTAATTCCACCCTCCCCTCACTCCCCACACACTTTAATATCCCACCCAGCCTAATCCCACTCTCCCCCTTACTCCCCACACCCTGTAATATCCCACCCAGTCTAATCCCACTCTCCCCCTCACTCCCGCCCCTCTATTATCCCTCCCAGTCTAACCCCAGTCTCCTCTCACTCCCCGAAACCTTTAATATCCCACCCAGTCGAATGCCACTCTCCCCCTCACTCCCCACCCTCTTTAATATCCCACCCAGTCTAATCCCTCTCTCCCGCTCAATCCCTGCACCCTTTAATATCCCAACCAGTCTAATCCCACTCTCCCCCTCACTCCCCACACCCTTTAATATCCCACCCAGTCTAATCCTACTCTCCCCCTCACATCCCACATCCTTTAATATCCCACCCAGTCTAACCCCACTCTCCCCTCATCCCCTCACCCTTTAATATCCCACCCAGTCTAACCCCACTCTCCCCCTCACTCCCCGCACCCTGTAATATCCCACCCAGCCTAATCCCACTCTCCCCCTCCCTCCCCATACCCTTTAATATCCCACCCAGTCTAATCCCAGTCTCCCCCTCACTCCCCACCCCCTTTAATATGCCACCCAGTCTAATCCCACTCTCCCGCTCAATCCCTGCACCTTTTAATATCCCAACTAGTCTAATCCCACTCTCCCGCTCACTGCCTGCACCCTTTAATATCCCACCCAGTCTAATCCCACTCTCCCCTCACTCCCTGCACCCTTTAATATCCCACCCAGTCTAATTACACTCTCCCGCTCACTCCCTGCACACTTTAATATCCCACCCAGTCTAATCCCACACTCCCCTCACCCCCCCACACCCTTTAATATCCCACCCAGTCTAACCCCACTCTCCCCCTCACTCCCCACACCCTTTAATATCCCACCCAGTCTAATCCCACTCTCCCCGTCACATCCCACATCCTTTAATATCCCACCCAGTCTAATCCCACTCTCCCCCTCACATCCCACATCCTTTAATATCCCACCCAGTCTAACCCCACTCTCCCCCTCACTCCCCACACCCTGTAATATCCCACCCAGTCTAATCCCACTCTCCCGCTCTCTCCCCACACCCTTTAATATCCCGCCCAGTCTAATCCCACTCTCCCCCTCACTTCCCACACCCTTTAAAATCCCACCCAGTCTAATCCCACTCTCCCCCTCACTCCCCACACCCTTTAATATCCCACCCAGTCTAATCCCACTCTCCCCCTATCTCTCTGCACTCTTTAATATCCCACCCAGTCTAATCCCACTCTCCCCCTCACTCCCTGCACCCTTTAGTATCCCACGCAGTCTAATCCCACTCTCCCCCTCACTCCCCGCACCCTTTAATATCCCACCCAGTCTAACCCCACTCTCCCCTCTCTCTCCGCACAACTTAATATCCCACCCAGTCTAACCCCACTCTCCCCTTCACTCCCCACACCCTTTAATATCCCTCCCAGTCTAATTCCACTCTCCCCCTCACATCCCACACCCTTTAATATCCCACCCAGTGTACTACCACTCTCCCTCTCACTCCCCGCACCCTTTAATATCCCACCCAGTCTAGTCCCACTCTCCCCTCACATCTCACATCCTTTAATATTCCACCCATTCTAATCCCACTCTCCCCCTCACTCCCCGCACCCTTTAATATCCCACCCAGTCTAATCCCACTCTCCCCCTCACTCCCTGCACCCTTTAATATCCCACCCAGTCTAATCCCACTCTCCCCCTCACTCCCTGCAGCCTTTAATATCCCACCCAGTCTAATCCCACTCTCCCCCTCTCTCTCCGCACACTTTAATATCCCACCCAGTCTAATCCCACTCTCCCCCTCAGTCTCCGCACCCTTTAATATCCCACCCAGTCTAATCCCACTCTCCCCCTCACTCCCCGCACCTTTTTATATCCCACCCAGTCTAATCCCACTCTCCCGCTCACTCCCTGCACCCTTTAATATCCCACCCAGTCTAATCCCACTCTCCCCTCACTCCCTGCACCCTTTAATATCCCACCCAGTCTAATCCCACTCTCCCGCTCACTCCCTGCACACTTTAATATCCCACCCAGTCTAATCCCACACTCCCCTCACCCCCCCACACCCTTTAATATCCCACCCAGTCTAACCCCACTCTCCCCCTCACTCCCCACACCCTTTAATATCCCACCCAGTCTAATCCCACTCTCCCCGTCACATCCCACATCCTTTAATATCCCACCCAGTCTAATCCCACTCTCCCCCTCACATCCCACATCCTTTAATATCCCACCCAGTCTAACCCCACTCTCCCCCTCACTCCCCACACCCTGTAATATCCCACCCAGTCTAATCCCACTCTCCCGCTCTCTCCCCACACCCTTTAATATCCCGCCCAGTCTAATCCCACTCTCCCCCTCACTTCCCACACCCTTTAAAATCCCACCCAGTCTAATCCCACTCTCCCCCTCACTCCCCACACCCTTTAATATCCCACCCAGTCTAATCCCACTCTCCCCCTATCTCTCTGCACTCTTTAATATCCCACCCAGTCTAATCCCACTCTCCCCCTCACTCCCTGCACCCTTTAGTATCCCACCCAGTCTAATCCCACTCTCCCCCTCACTCCCCGCACCCTTTAATATCCCACCCAGTCTAACCCCACTCTCCCCTCTCTCTCCGCACAACTTAATATCCCACCCAGTCTAACCCCACTCTCCCCTTCACTCCCCACACCCTTTAATATCCCTCCCAGTCTAATTCCACTCTCCCCCTCACATCCCACACCCTTTAATATCCCACCCAGTGTACTACCACTCTCCCTCTCACTCCCCGCACCCTTTAATATCCCACCCAGTCTAGTCCCACTCTCCCCTCACATCTCACATCCTTTAATATTCCACCCATTCTATTCCCACTCTCCCCCTCACTCCCCGCACCCTTTAATATCCCACCCAGTCTAATCCCACTCTCCCCCTCACTCCCTGCACCCTTTAATATCCCACCCAGTCTAATCCCACTCTCCCCCTCACTCCCTGCAGCCTTTAATATCCCACCCAGTCTAATCCCACTCTCCCCCTCTCTCTCCGCACACTTTAATATCCCACCCAGTCTAATCCCACTCTCCCCCTCAGTCTCCGCACCCTTTAATATCCCACCCAGTCTAATCCCACTCTCCCCCTCACTCCCCGCACCCTTTTATATCCCACCCAGTCTAATCCCACTCTCCCCCTCACTCCCCGCACCCTTTAATATCCCACCCAGTCTAATCCCACTGTCCCCCTCACTCCCCACACCCTTTAATATCCCACCCAGTCTAATCCCACTCTCCCCTCTCTCTCCGCATACTTTAATATCCCACCAGTCCAATGTGCCCTCTGTGCCTATCCCAATACTGTGTGACATCTCCCAGTTAATGAATAAAGCTCGGATCATGCATTTGAATAATCTGATTTTATTTGCTGTGAAGTGTACATTAAATTTATCCCACTCCCTCCTTCGATTTATACAATTCCTTCAGTGATTTACTGGTCTGAGGTGAAATACATTCATTGGTCGGTAGAGAATTTGAAGGACTTGCGATGAGATAGACTTTGTTGTATCTTCAGAAATCTGTTAGCCCGAGACTTAGTGATATTTCTTAAATCAACTGAAAATTAAAAAAGTGAGGTAGGAATTATTAGATTGGGATTGTAATATTGTGAGAGCAGATTGATGGGTGAGTCTGTTACCGGGTCGTTAGCAATAATAATGGGGTTCAATCGATTCACTGTAGAGAACACATTTCCACTTCTTGATCTTTGACCCGAAATAGGCGCTATCGATGTAAGATAATTACTTATGTCATCAATTGGATTATTTTATCTAGCTTTTTGTGACATTTTAATGACCTGTGTACTTGACTCCTCCACAGAAGTCTATTTGGACCTCCACTGTTTCTAGCTTTGCACCATTTAGAATCCTTTTTTGGGTCCAAGGTGAATAGAAACATAGAAACATAGAAACGCGGAGCCGGAATAGGCCATTCGGCCCTTCGAGCCTGCTCCACCATTCATTATGATCATAGCTGATCATCCAACTCAATAGCCTGCTCCCGCTTTCTCCCCATACCCTTTGATCCCTTTCGCCCCAAGAGCTATATCTAACTCCTTCTTGAAAACAAACAATGTGTTGGTCTCAACTACTTTCTGTGGTAACGAATTCCACAGGCTCACCACTCTCTGGGTGAAGACATTTCTCCTCATCTCAGTCCTAAATGATCCACCCCATATCCTCAGACTGTGACCCCCTGGTTCTGTCTCCCCCACCATTGGGAACATCCTTCCTGCATCTACCCTGTTTGGTCCTGTTAGAATTTTATAGGTTTCTATGAGATCCCCCCTCATTCTTCTGAACTCCAGCGAATATAATCCCAACCGACTCAATCTCTCCTCATATGTCAGTCCCACCATCCCAGGAATCAGTCGGGTAAACCTTCGCTGCACTCCCTCTACAGCAAGTACATCCTTCCTCAGTTAAGGAGACCAAATTTTTGCCTCTTCTTTACCTACATTGATATCCATTTGTTAACGTTTCCCGGTTCACTAATCTATTAGTATCTCTCTGTAGTTTTATGCTTCTGTCTGCATCACTTACAACAATGCCTATCTTTGTGAGGTCAGTAAATCGGGATATGTGTTTTCTATCCCATCATCTAAGTGGTTAATGAATACAGTGAAAATTTGAGGCCGACCACATATCGTTGTTGGATACCCCCAGTCACATCCTGCCAGTTACTGCACCCCCCCAGTCACATCCTGCCAGTTACTGCACCCCCCCAGTCACATCCTGCCAGTTACTGCACCCCCCCAGTCACATCCTGCCAGTTACTGCACCCCCCCCAGTCACATCCTGCCAGTTACTGCACCCCCCCCAGTCACATCCTGCCAGTTACTGCACCCCCCCAGTCACATCCTGCCAGTTACTGCACCCCCCCCAGTCACATCCTGCCAGTTACTGCACCCCCCCAGTCACATCCTGCCAGTTACTGCACCCCCCCAGTCACATCCTGCCAGTTACTGCACCCCCCAAGTCACATCCTGCCAGTTACTGCACCGCCCCAGTCACATCCTGCCAGTTACTGCACCCCCCCTTCATTCCTGCTCTGTCTCCTGTGGCTCAGCCAGTTTCCCAACCAAGTCAATCATTTGCTTTCAGTTGCAACTGATGCAAATAATTGTCTATGTGGGAATTCTTGAAGTCAGACATCCCCCCCTATTTTAGTAACACATTCAAACAAATCCAAATCACAGACAGGAGGGGGTGGAGGGAACGGAGAGGAAGGGGCAAGAGAGGGGAGAGAGGAAGAGTGACATACACAGAGGAAGGGAGAGAGAGGGAGAGTCAGAGGGATGAGAGAGAGAGAGATGGACGGGAGAGAGACACACACACACGGGGAGGGAAGGAGAGAGAGACAGAAGGACAGGGGAGAGAGACACAGAGAGGGGGGCGAGAGAGGGGAAAGGGAGAGAGAGAGACACAGGGTGGGGGGCAAGAGAGAGATGGAGGGGCATTAGTGAGAGGGGAGAAAGAGACAGACACAAATAGAGGGGCCGAGAGAGATACGGAGGGGGTGGGTGAGGTGGGGGGGCGTGGGGGGTGGGAGAGAGAGACACAAATGGCTGAGAGAGAGGGGTGGAGACACAGGGACAGTCTCTGAGGGAGAGTGACCCACTCAGCACGGTGTAGGCAGACATCCTAATAGGGAGACTCACCAGCTCGCGAACTCCTTTGCCAGCCATGCCCGAAAGTACTTCTGAATGTCAGTAGTCACTTTCCCATCGGGCAACCTCAGCTCGCCATTGGTGCTGCCATCAAAGTTTCCACAGGCGCCACACAGCTGGTTGGTGAAGGTGTCAGCCACGGCCACGGTGAGATCCCAAGATCCACGGAACTGCAGCCGAAACTTGGCAGAGTGCGTCACGATCACTGCACCCGCTTCAACACTGATGCTCACACTGGAGGTGGCTTTAAATGGCAGTTGTGATTGTTTCACAGGGCGTCCGTTCACCTGGGTCAGGAAAAGGATGTTTTACAGACCTGAGACCATCTGTCAGAGCCCCCTATGCACATCCATCACCTGTTTATCCATCCATCAGTCCAATCATCTGTCCCTCTATCCATCCATCAATCACCCGTCTGTCCATCACTCCATCCATCCATCAATCACCCGTCTGTCCATCAATCCATCCATCCATCAATCACCCGTCTGTCCATCAATCCATCCATCCATCAATCACCCGTCTGTCCATCAATCCATCCATCCATCAATCACCCATCTGTCCATCAATCCATCCATCCATCAATCACCCGTCTGTCCATCAATCCATCCATCCATTAATCACAGTCTATCCATCAATCCATCCATCCATCAATCACCCGTCTATCCATCACTCCATCCATCAATCACCCGTCTGTCCATCACTCCATCCATCCATCAATCACCCGTCTGTCCATCACTCCATCCATCAATCACCCGTCTGTCCATCACTCCATCCATCCATCAATCACCCGTCTGTCCATCACTCCATCCATCAATCACCCGTCTGTCCATCACTCCATCCATCCATCAATCACCCGTCTGTCCATCAATCCATCCATCCATCAATCACCCGTCTATCCATCACTCCATCCATCAATCACCCGTCTGTCCATCACTCCATCCATCCATCAATCACCCGTCTGTCCATCAATCCATCCATCCATCATTCACCCGTCTGTCCATCAATCCATCCATCAATCATCCGTCTGTCCATCAATCCATCCATCCATCAATCACCCGTCTGTCCATCAATCCATCCATCCATTAATCACAGTCTATCCATCAATCCATCCATCCATCAATCACCCGTCTATCCATCACTCCATCCATCAATCACCCGTCTGTCCATCACTCTATCCATCCATCAATCACCCGTCTGTCCATCACTCCATCCATCAATCACCCATCTATGCATCAATCCATCCATCCATCCATCAATCACCCGTCTGTCCATCACTCCATCCATCCATCCATCACCCGTCGGTTCATCACTCCATCCATCCATCCATCACCTGTCTATCCATCACTCCATCCATCCGTCAATCACCCGTCTGTCCATCACTCCATCCATCCATCAATCACCCGTCTGTCCATCAATCCATCCATCCATCAATCACCCGTCTGTCCATCAATCCATCCATCCATCAGTCACCCTTCTGTCCATCAATCCATCCATCCATCAGTCACCTGTCTGTCCATCACTCCATCCATCCATCAATCACCCATCTTTCCATCACTCCATCCATCCATCAATCACACGTCTGTCCATCAATCCATCCATCCATCAATCACCCGTCTGTCCATCAATCCATCCATCCATCAATCACCCGTCTGTCCATCAATCCATCCATCCATCCATCATCTGTCTTTGCATCACTCCATTCATCCATCCATCACCCATCTGTCCATCACTCCATCCATCCATCAATCACCCGTCTATCCATCACTCCATCCATCCATCAATCACCCGTCTATCCATCACTCCATCCATCCATCAATCACCCGTCTATCCATCAATCCATCCATCCATCAATCACCCGTCTGTCCATCACTCCATCCATCCATCAATCCCCCGTCTTTCCATCAATCCATCCATCCATCAATCACACGTCTGTCCATCAATCCATCCATCCATCAATCACCCGTCTGTCCATCAATCCATCCATCAATCATCTGTCTGTCCATCACTCCAACCATCCATCAATCACCCGTCTGTCCATCACTCCATCCATCCATCAATCACTCGTCTGTCCATCAATCTATCCTTATATCCATCCATCCAAACACCAGACCCAACACATTTACGAAACACAGTGGACCACAGGCTGGAGCCCATGGAGTCCCAGGGACTCAATACTTACCCAGATGTCCTTCTTCTTGGTCACAGTGATGAAGGCACCCTTGAAATACACATAGATAGCCACGGTGCCCAGCTTCCCATCATCGTTGCAGGCCCTGAACTCCACCAGTGCCCGGAACCACACAGCTGAGCGCTGGTTGCAGACTGCCGCCACCTCATATATCCCGGGTGCTGCGACATCTCCGGCTGCGCCATCGAAGGTGGTCAGCCTCCGTCCCTCCTTGACCGAGCAGACTCCCTCCTTCCTGTAGCAGCCTCGCACCCCATTCCTAAGATGGCAAAGCTCAGGAGCACGGCAGCCCACCTTCTCACACACCACCGCACCCGTGGCATTGCAGGTACACTTCTCCCCACAGTCTTGCGTGAAGATAGCCTCTTCTTCCTGCAAGCAATGGAGAACATATTTGTAACACTCCATCAAATCAGAATGCAGAAACAGGTCATTTCATCCAATAGATCCATGCTCCACACAAGCCTCCTCCCACCCCCTCTCCATCTCCCCCCATCCCCATATCCTTCTATTGCTCTCTCCCCGTCGTGTGTTTATCCAGCTCCCCCTTAAACACATCGACACTATTCACCTCGACCACTCCCCGTGGGAGCGAGTCCCACATTCTCCCCCACTCTCTGGGTAAAGAAGTTTCTCCTGAATTCCCCCATTGGGTTTATTAGTGATGATCTTATATCAATGGTCCCTAGTTCTGGTCTCTCTTCCCTGACAAGTGGAAACATCTTCTCTACGTCTACCCCATCGAAACCCTTTCATCATTTTAAAGATATCGATCAGGTCACCACTCAGCCTTCTCTTTTCTAGAGAAAAGAGCCTCAGCCTGTTCAGTCTTTCCTGACAGTGATAACCTCTCCGTTCTGTTATCGTCTTTCTAAAGCATTTTTGACCCATTTCTGATGCCTCTATATCTTTTCGATAATATGAATACCACTCCTGTGCTCCAAGTGTGGTCTTACCAAGGGATATGGAGACTGGAACAGTGCACAGTGCTCCCAGTGTGGTCTAACCAAGGGATATGGAGACTGGAACTGTGCACAGTGCTCCCAGTGTGGTCTAACCAAGGGATATGGAGACTGGAACTGTTCACAGTGCTCTAAGTTTCTATATTATTTTGCATAGAATGAAAAACTTGTTTTCAAATCACTCCATGGCCTCTCCACTCCTCATCTCTAACCTCCCCCAGACCTCCAGCTTTCCAAGATAGATTCCTGGATAAAGGTCAGTAGATTCTCAAAATTTAGCAGCATAGGCTATTCAGCTAATCAAGTCTGGTCCGACCCTTTGAAAGATCTATCCAATTGGTCCCACTCTGGCTCTTTCCCTCATAGCCCTGCAATTCTATCCCCCTTCGAATATTTCTCCAATTCCCCCTTTTGAAAGTTCCTATTGAATCTGCTTCCACCGTTCTTTCAGGCAGCGCCTTCCAGATCACAACAACTCGCTGTTTCAAAAAAAAAATCCTCCTCATCTCCCCCTCTGGTACTTTTCCTGATTCTCTTCAATCCGTGTCCTCTGTAAAGCTCCCTCTACACTGTCCCCATCAAACACTCCCAGGACAGGTACAGCACGGTGTTAGATACAGAGTAAAGCTCCCTCTACACTGTCCCCATCAAACACTCCCAGGACAGGTACAGCACGGTGTTAGATACAGAGTAAAGCTCCCTCTACACTGTCCCCATCAAACACTCCCAGGACAGGTACAGCACGGGGTTAGATACAGAGTAAAGCTCCCTCTACACTGTCCCCATCAAACACTCCCAGGACAGGTACAGCACGGTGTTAGATACAGAGTGAAGCTCCCTCTACAATTACACTGGTGTACAAACACTGGAATTCTCAGCAACGAGAGGATGAACAGGGTTACCTGAAAATATCTTCCTCGGTAGATGCAGCCACAGGTTTTCATGGAAACACATTTATTGCCACTGAAGACGTAACCAGCATCGCACTGACAACCCTCGGAGCAGGTGGTATTACAGCCTCCAGGGGCAATCATTTCAGAACAGGTAGCTTCACAGGTATCAGTGCAGAGTTCATAGTGGCTGTTCGCTGGACAGGAGACAGCTACCCAGAGGGGAGGGAAACAAAGAATATCCTTATAAAGAAGCTATGTCTCCAGGACACTGACTCAGTGGGTGCAGGTTCCACAGTAACACAGGCTAAAAAGGCAGAAAGTGGAGAATGGCACTGACATGGACATTGCAAAGTAGATGTGTTGCTGGGAAAAGAAGGGGAAAAGGGGAGTAGGGAGGGATTGAGGGAAATGGGGAGAAGGTGGGTGAGTGGGGTTGAGGGATATGGGGAAGGACTGGGTAGGTGGAGATTGAGGGATATGGGGAGAAGGTGGGTGAGTGGGGTTGAGGGATATGGGGAGAAGGTGGGTGAGTGGGGTTGAAGGATATGGGGAGAAGGTGGGTGAGTGGGGTTGAGGGATATGGGGAGAAGGTGGGTGAGTGGGGTTAGGGGATATGGGGAGAAGGTGGGTGAGTGGGGTTGGAGGATATGGAGGGATGGTGGGTGAGTGGGGTTGAGGGATATGGGGAGAAGGTGGGTGAGTGGGGTTGAAGGATATGGGGAGAAGGTGGGTGAGTGGGGTTAGGGGATATGGAGGGATGGTGGGTGAGTGGGGTTGAGGGATATGGGGAAAGGTGGGTGAGTGGGGTTGAGGGATATGGGGAGAAGGTGGGTGAGTGGGGTTGAGGGATATGGGGAGAAGGTGGGTGAGTGGGGTTGAGGGATATGGGGAGAAGGTGGGTAGGTGGGGATTGAGGGATATGGGGAGAAGGTGGGTGAGTGGGGTTGAGGGATATGGGGAGAAGGTGGGTAGGTGGGGATTGAGGGATATGGGGAGAAGGTGGGTGAGTGGGGATTGAGGGATATGGGGAGAAGGTGGGTAGGTGGGGATTGAGGGATATGGGGAGAAGGTGGGTAGGTGGGGATTGAGGGATATGGGGAGAAGGTGGGTGAGTGGGGTTGAGGGATATGGGGAGAAGGTGGGTGAGTGGGGTTGAGGGATATGGGGAGAAGGTGGGTAGGTGGGGATTGAGGGATATGGGGAGAAGGTGGGTGAGTGGGGTTGAGGGATATGGGGAGAAGGTGGGTGAGTGGGGTTGAGGGATATGGGGAGAAGGTGGGTGAGTGGGGTTGAGGGATATGGGGAGAAGGTGGGTAGGTGGGGATTGAGGGATATGGGGAGAAGGTGGGTGAGTGGCGTTGAGGGATATGGGAAGAAGGTGGGTAGGTGGGGTTGAGGGATATGGGGAGAAGGTGGGTAGGTGGGGATTGAGGGATATGGGGAGAAGGTGGGTGAGTGGGGTTGAGGGATATGGAGGGATGGTGGGTGAGTGGGGTTGAGGGATATGGGGAGAAGGTGGGTGAGTGGGGTTGAGGGATATGGAGGGATGGTGGGTGAGTGGGGTTGAGGGATATGGGGAGAAGGTGGGTGAGTGGGGATTGAGGGATATGGGGAGAAGGTGGGTGAGTGGGGATTGAGGGATATGGGGAGAAGGTGGGTGAGTGGGGTTGAGGGATATGGGGAGAAGGTGGGTGAGTGGGGATTGAGGGATATGGGGAGAAGGTGGGTGAGTGGCGTTGAGGGATATGGGAAGAAGGTGGGTAGGTGGGGTTGAGGGATATGGGGAGAAGGTGGGTAGGTGGGGATTGAGGGATATGGGGAGAAGGTGGGTAGGTGGGGATTGAGGGATATGGGGAGAAGGTGGGTAGATGGGGATTGAGGGATATGAGGAGATAGTTTTAAAGGCAGATTCATTAGTTAACAAGATATATTCATTGGATCCAAATGATGCTAACCCTAAAGGAATGTTCCTGTTGCTATGAAGTGAGCATTAACTCAGCATTCAGACTTTATTCCTGGTCAGCCTGCTGCAGCAACCCCTCCACCCATGAGTCGGGTTAACTGAGCATGGATTTGATAAATAGCCTCAGTACTGCCTCATGTTGGGGAGGGAGTGTGGGGAGATGGAGGGGGGGGGGGTTGCAGAATCAATCAGCTTTGGCATCCATTGCTCCCTGCTCTGGGTGAGGGGAGCAGACAACTGGACTGAGCTGTGCTGCACGTTCTCCACCCAGGCTCAGGGAGGGGGATTCCAGCAGCGCCAACCCCTCCCTGGACACCCAGTGCTTGAGTGGTTGGGGAAGAGGTGGCGAGGGGCTGCCCATCTCATCGCACATTTGGCCAGGGAGGGGAGCTGCGAGTCGAAAGGGAGGTCCTAGTTTGACAGGAGGTTCTGCTACTCTGCCCAGCCCCCACAGAACGATCCCATACTTACCGCAGAAGTTCTCGTGCCTCCAGGGTTGGATCTGAACCCCGGCAGCCTGGCAGGAAATGACATAGGCTTGGAGGCTGTTGCAGAGCACATCAGTCTGCCCATTGGCTTCGCACAGGTCGTACAGGCAGTTCTTGAAGAACCTGTCAGGGTCGATCACCCGGGCGCAGGCGGCAAATGGCCCCTCAGCTGCTTTGAGGAGGCCGCAGGCTTTGTCCGTGCTGTACAAGGTGGCCTTCCTTGTGTCGCACTGTGGACACTTGTCCCCACAGCCATCGTTGCACTGCACCCCGCTGACGTCCACCTTCCAGCTCACTCCGAACTCCGTCACGTCGGTGGTCTTATTCCCGGCGGGGAGGGTGAACTCATCCTCTCGATCCCCGTTGTAGTTTCCACACAAGCCACCCAGCTTCCCCTCGTAGGTGCTGGGAACCACCACCGCCACATAATACCAAGTGTCATATGTCACCTCCAGACCAAACCTGGTCCGCAGGACAATCTTCATCCCTTCCTGAGTCACCTTGACCCTCTTACAGCTCAGCTGAAAGGGGAGGCTGAACGATTCTCCATTGACCTGTGGGAGACAAAGGGACCGAGTAAACAGCAGCCACATGGGAGTTATGATCTGGAATGCGCGGCCTGAAAGGACAGTGGAAGCAGATTCAACAGGAACGAGCAATTCACTTTCTACGCCCACCTTTAACATAATAAAACATCCCAAGTCACTTGGCAGCAGCATTATTGAACACCAACCTGACCCCAAGCCACAGAAGGAGAAATATGGACAGGTGACCAAAGGCTTGGTCAAAGAGGTCGGTTCTAAAGAGCGTCTTAAAGGATTAGAGAGAGAGAGAGAGAGAGAGGGAGGAAGAGAGAGGGGCGGGGAGGAAGAGAGATGGGCGGGGAGGTTTAGGGAGGGAGTTCCAGAGCTCAGGGCCCCCCAGGCAGCTGAAGGCACAGCCGCCAATGATGAAGCGATGGGAATCGGGGGATGGTCAAGAGGCCAGAATTGGAGGAGCACAGAGATCTCGGAGGGTGTAGGGGCTGGAGGAGGTTACAGAGATAGGGAGGGTTGTAGGAGCTGGAGGAGGTTACAGAGATAGGGAGGGGTGTAGGAGCTGGAGGTGGTTACAGAGATAGGGAGGGTTGTAGGGGCTGGAGGAGGTTACAGAGATAGGGAGGGTTGTAGGGGCTGGAGGAGGTTACAGAGATAGGGAGGGGTGTAGGGGCTGGAGGAGTTTACAGAGATACGGAGGGTTGTAGGGGCTGGAGGAGGTTACAGAGATAGGGAGGGTTGTAGGGGCTGGAGGAGGTTACAGAGATAGGATTGTAGGGGCTGGAGGAGGTTACAGAGATAGGATTGTAGGGGCTGGAGGAGGTTACAGAGATAGGGAGGGTTGTAGGGGATGGAGGAGGTTACAGAGATAGGGAGGGTTGCAGGGGATGGAGGGGGTTACAGAGATAGGGAGGGTTGTAGGGGCTGGAGGAGGTTACAGAGATAGGGAGGGTTGTAGGGGCTGGAGGAGGTTACAGAGATAGGGAGGGGTGTAGGGTCTGGAGGAGGTTACAGAGATAGGATTGTAGGGGCTGGAGGAGGTTACAGAGATAGGGAGGGTTGTAGGGGCTGGAGGAGGATACAGAGATAGGGAGGGGTGTAGGGTCTGGAGGAGGTTACAGAGATAGGATTGTAGGGGCTGGAGGAGGTTACAGAGATAGGGAAAAGTGGAGGAATTTGAAAACAAGGATGAGAATATTAAAATGGAGGCGCAATTGCCAGACCAGGTGCCAGTGCAGGTCAGTGAACGGGGCGGGGGGGTGATGACTGAACGGGAAGGCAGCAGACTTCTGGATGAGCTAAAGTTCACAGAGGGCGGAGTGCGGGTTTCCAGCCAGGAGATGGTCAGAATCAATGGATCTGGAGGTAAGAACTCCGATAAACCCCTCAACCACCAGTAACCCCCCCCACCACTCCTTTCCCAGCAGCCACAAGACTCACCTGAATCTTCCACCTCACCCCCTGTCCCATGGTGAAGCGGTGGCCGTAGACATCGACCGTGACCACCCGTCTCGCCGACACCTTCCCGCTTCCCCACTGGACGTTCTCCACCAGCACGCTGAAGTCCACCAGGCCGCTGGACAGCGTCACCACCTTGGACAGGACGTAGGTGCAGCTGCCTTGGAAATCGAACCCCAGCCCGTCGAACGAGAGGTAGTGCGGGTCCCCCGACGCCATGCATTTGGCCCGGCCCGTTGGCTGGCAGCCTTGCGCCCCATTGGCCGCCTGGCACACCTCCCCCGGCCCACAGGCTGTACCGACGCACTGCACGTCGTTGTCTCCGTGGCACATGCACCTCTCCTCGCAGAGGGGGCCGGGGTAGAAGACCTCCCCCTTCTTCCGGTACGTCCCCTGGTGCACACAACCACAGTCTGCCAGGGGGAGGCACTGGTCGCCACTCAGGATGAAGCCATTGTCACACTGGCAGGACTCCTTGCAGGGGGCTTGGCAGCTCTGGGGAGAGGTCAGGCTGTAGCAGGTGGCCGGACAGCCAGATCCGCACAGCTCATAGTGGGCATTCTTTGGACAGTTGACAGCTGTGAGGGACGGAACGAGTCAGACATCAGGGATATAATCCAGCCGCTCACACTCTTCAAATAAAAAAACAGAGCGGGAGGGTCTTAACCAGCATAACCCACCCAGGACAATAAGGTCGTGCAGCAATGCTCGCTGCTGTACCGATCGGAAAACTCCCACTTCTCTAGCGCCTGTCACCATCTCAGGGCATCCCAGAGACAGTCACAGCCAATGAGGGGCTTTGTTTGAAGAGGGGTCACTGTTGTAATGTAGGAAACGCAGCAGCCAATTTGCGCACAGCAAGCTCCCGCAAACAGCCATGTGATCATGACCCAGATCCTCTGTTTTTTTAGTGATGTTGGATGAGGGATAAATACTGGTCCCAGGAACACCGGGGAGAACTCCCCCCTCCTCCTCCTCCCTCCTCCTCCCCGCCCCCCCTCCGCTCTTCTTCCAAATAGTGGCCGTGGAATCTTTCACACCCGCCTGAGAGGGCAGACGGGGCCTCGGTTAAATGTCTCTAATGTCTTCAACAGTGCAGCACTCCCTCAGTACTGACCCTCTGACAGTGCAGCACTCCCTCAGTACTGACCCTCCGACAGTGCAGCACTCCCTCAGTACTGACCCTCCGACAGTGCAGCACTCCCTCAGGACTGACCCTCTGACAGTGCAGCACTCCCTCAGTACTGACCCTCCGACAATGCGGCACTCCCTCAGTACTGACCCTCCGACAGTGCAGCACTCCCTCAGTACTGACTCTCTGACAGTGCGGCACTCCCTCAGTACTGACCCTCTGACAGTGCAGCACTCCCTCAGTACTGACACTCCGACAGTGCAGCGCTCCCTCAGTACTGACCCCCTGACAGTGCAGCGCTCCCTCAGTACTGACCCCCTGACAGTGCAGCGCTCCCTCAGTACTGACCCTCTGACAGTGCTGCACTCCCTCAGTACTGACCCTCTGACAGTGCAGCACTCCCTCAGTACTGACCCTCTGACAGTGCTGCACTCCCTCAGTACTGACCCTCCGACAGTTCGAGGCAGCACCTGCCGCCCTGCAGAAAACCTTCTGAGAAGCCCCCGGCCGCTCGGTTGCGTTTACTCACGGCAGAAGTCGCTGCTCCTCCACGGGTAGACCTTGGCCCCTGCCTCCTGGCAGGCGGTGGCGTAGAGGCCGAGGGCATCGCAGAGGGCTCTCCGGAACCCCTGGTAGTGGCAGACGTCGTCGAGGCAGTCCTGGAAGAAGGGGCCGGGGTCGACGGCCTGAAGGCAGTCACGGAAGGGTCCGGTCCGGCTGCGCACCCTCCCGCAGTAAGCCTCTCCGCCGTAGTCCTCGGCCCGGCCCCGGGGGCACTCCGGGCAGGCGTGGCCGCAGCCCGAGACGCAGCCGGGGACGCCCGCCGCCCTCCAGGCCTGTCCGAAGGCCTCGGCGTCCCGAGTCAGCTGCCCGCCGGGGAGGCGCAGGTCCCCCGCGGCCCTCCCATCGTAGTCCCCGCAGAGTCCGCAGACGGAACCGGCGTAGCTGCTGGGCAAGGTGATGGTCACTTGGCTCCGCCAGTCGAAGGTCACCCTCAGGCCGAAGTCCGTCTGGACCACCCCCGCCCAGCCGCTCCGGTAGACGGAGATGCGGTTCTCGGCGAGGTAGTGCGGAAGAGAAGCGAGAAGGCCGTCCACCTGAGAGGGAGGGGTGTGGGGGGAACGGTCAAGACGTTATTGTCCTCAGGCGCCTGTCCCCACCCCCACCCCCACCCTCAGGACGATCCCAGAGCGTTTCGCAGCCCATCGGGGACTTGTTTTTTTAAGAAGCGAGGCCACCGTCGGAACGTAGGAAACGCGGCAGCCAACTGGCGTACAGCAAGATCCCACAAGCAGCAACGTGATCAAGACTCAGATCATCTGGGTTTTTTTTTTACTGACGCTGGTTGAGGGGTAAATATTGGCCCCAGGGTCAACGGGGAGAACTCCCCCCTCCCCCCCTCCCCCCTGCCCCCCACCGCCCCCCCCACCGACCCCCACCGACCCCCCGCTCGTCCTCGAAACAGTGGCCATGGGATCTTTCACACCCACCTGAGAGCGCAGACAGGGCCTCAGTTCAACGTCTCATCTCAAAATGGTACCTCTGACAGTGCGGCACTCCCTCAATACTGACCCTCTGACAGTGCAGCACTCCCTCAGTACTGACCCTCTGACAGCGCAGCACTCCCTCAGTACTGACCCTCTGACAGTGCAGCACTCCCTCAGTACTGACCATCTGACAGTGCTGCACTCCCTCAGTACTGACCATCTGACAGTGCAGCACTCCCTCAGTACTGACCCTCTGACAGTGCGGCACTCCCTCAATACTGACCCTCTGACAGTGCAGCACTCCCTCAGTACTGACCCTCTGACAGTGCAGCAATCCCCTCAGCACTGACCCTCTGACAGTGCAGCACTCCCTCAGTACTGACCCTCCGACAGTGCAGCACTCCCTCAGTACTGACGCTCCGACAGTGCAGCACTCCCTCAGTACTGACCCTCTGACAGTGCAGCACTCCCCTCAGTACTGACCATCTGACAGTGCAGCACTCCCCTCAGTACTGACCCTCCGACAGTGCAGCACTCCCTCAGTACTGACCCTCCAACAGTGCAGCACACCCTCAGTACTGACCCTCTGACAGTGCAGCACTCCCTCAGTGCTGACCCTCTGACAGTGCAGCACTCCCCTCAGTACTGACCCTCTGACAGTGCAGCACTCCCCTCAGTACTGACCCTCCGACAGTGCAGCACTCCCTCAGTACTGACCCTCCGACAGTGCAGCACTCCCTCAGTACTGGCCCTCTGACAGCGCAGCACTCCCTCAGTACTGACCCTCTGACAGTGCAGCACTCCCTCAGTACTGACCCTCTGACAGTGCGGCACTCCCTCAGCACTGACCCTCCGACAGTGCAGCACTCCCTCAGTATGACCCTACGATAATTCCGCACTGCCTCAGTACTGACCCTCCGACAGTGCAGCACTCCCTCAGTACTGACCCTTTGACAGTGCAGCACTCCCTCAGTACTGACCCTCTGACAGTGCAGCACTCCCCTCAGTACTGACCCTCTGACAGTGCAGCACTCCCTCAGTACTGACCCTCCGACAGTGCAGCACTCCCTCAGTACTGACCCTCTGACAGTGCAGCACTCCCTCTGTACTGACCCTCTGACAGTGCAGCACTCCCTCAGTACTGACCCTCCGACAGTGCAGCACTCCCTCAGTACTGACCCTCTGACAATCCAGAATCCCTCAGTACTGACCCTCTGACAGTGCAGCACTCCCTCAGTACAGACCCGCCGACAGTGCAGCACTCCCTCAGTACTGACCCTCTGACAGTGCAGCACTCCCCCAGTACTGACCCTCTGACAGTGCGGCACTCCCTCAGTACTGACCCTCTGACAGTGCAGCACTCCCTCAGTACTGACCCTCTGACAGTGCAGCACTCCCTCAGTACTGACCCTCTGACAGCGCAGCAGTCCCTCAGTACTGACCCTCCAACAGTGCAGCGCTCCCTCAGTACCTACCCTCCAACAGTGCAGCACTGCCTCAGTACTGATCCTCTGACAGTGCAGCACTCCCTCAGTACTGACCCTCCGACAGTGCAGCACTCCCTCAGTACTGACCCTGTGACAGTGCAGCACTCCTTCAGTACTGACCCTATGGCAGTGCAGCACACCCTCAGTACCTACCCTCCGACAGTGCAGCACTCCATCAGTACTGACCCTCCGACAGTGCAGCGCTCCCTCAGTACCTACCCTCCGACAGTGCAGCACTCCCTCAGTACTGACCCTCTGACAGTGCAGCACTCCCTCAGTACTGACCCTATGGCAGTGCAGCACACCCTCAGTACCTACCCTCCGACAGTGCAGCACTCCCTCAGTACTGACCCTCTGACAGTGCAGTACTCCCTCAGTACTGACCCTCCGACAGTGCAGCACTCCCTCAGTACTGACCCTCTGACAGTGCAGCACTCCCTCAGCACCGACCCTCTGACAGTGCAGCACTTCCTCAGTACTGACCCTCTGACAGTGCAGCACTCCCTCAGTACTGACCCTCCGACAGTGCGGCACTCCCTCAGTACTGACCCTCCGACAGTGCAGCACTCCCTCAGTACTGACCCTCCGACAGTGCAGCACTCCCTCTGTACTGACCCTCCGACAGTGCAGCACTCCCTCAGTACTGACCCTCCGACAGTGCAGCACTCCCTCAGTACTGATCCTCTGACAGTGCAGCACTCCCTCAGTACTGACCCTCCGACAGTGCAGCACTCCCTCAGTACTGACCCTGTGACAGTGCAGCACTCCCTCAGTACTGACCCTATGGCAGTGCAGCACACCCTCAGTACCTACCCTCCGACAGTGCAGCACTCCATCAGTACTGACCCTCCGACAGTGCAGCGCTCCCTCAGTACCTACCCTCCGACAGTGCAGCACTCCCTCAGTACTGACCCTCTGACAGTGCAGCACTCCCTCAGTACTGACCCTCTGACAGTGCAGCACTCCCTCAGTACTGACCCTATGGCAGTGCAGCACACCCTCAGTACCTACCCTCCGACAGTGCAGCACTCCCTCAGTACTGACCCTCTGACAGTGCAGTACTCCCTCAGTACTGACCCTCCGACAGTGCAGCACTCCCTCAGTACTGACCCTCTGACAGTGCAGCACTCCCTCAGCACCGACCCTTTGACAGTGCAGCACTTCCTCAGTACTGACCCTCTGACAGTGCAGCACTCCCTCAGTACTGACCCTCCGACAGTGCGGCACTCCCTCAGTACTGACCCTCCGACAGTGCAGCACTCCCTCAGTACTGACCCTCCGACAGTGCAGCACTCCCTCAGTACTGACCCTCTGACAGTGCAGCACACCCTCAGTACTGACCCTCTGACAGTGCAGCACTCCCTCAGTACTGACCCTCCGACAGTGCAGCACTCCCTCAGTACTGACCCTCTGACAGTGCAGCACTCCCTCAGTACTGACCCTCCGACAGTGCAGCACTCCCTCAGTACTGACCCTCTGACAGTGCAGCACTCCCTCAGTACTGACCCTCTGACAGTGCAGCAATCCCCTCAGTACTGACCCTCTGACAGTGCAGCACTCCCTCAGCCCTGTCCTGAAGCGTGCGAATTAGGTAGGTGGGGATTGAAGGATATGAGGAGACGCTGGGATTGAGGGATATGGGGGGAGTGGGGAGGGTGGGGTGAGGGATATGGTGGGGGTAGGGGGAAGGTGGATTGAGGGGTACGGGGAGAAAATGGGGATCAGGGGTGTGGGGAGAAGATGGGATTGAGGGACAGGGTACTTGCAATCAACCATACCAATTCTCCCTCGTGCTCCCCGTTCCTCACTGCTCCCCTGATCAGCCCAATGAGCCCCAAGGGGTTCACCAGAGGTGGGGGTGGAGTGAGGTGAGGGGCGAGGAGGAGGAGGAGGGGGACACTCACCAGAATCCTGCGTGGTTCAGTCACACTGAGAACGACGGTGACCCCGTAAACCTGGACAGTGACCACCTTGGTGTGGGAGCCGACCTTGCTGCCTCGGTGGCTGTTCTCCAGGAGGACCTCGAACGGGGTGAGGTCGGTGGACTCGGAGCACAGGCCCGAAAGCCTGTAGACGCAGGTCCCCATGAAGCTGTACCTGGCGCCATCGAAGGTGGTGTAGTGGGCGTCTCCGGAGGCAGAGCAGGTGGAGTAGTTGGCCGGGAAGCAGCCCCGGACTCCGTCCACGGAAGCGCACAGCTCGCTGGACTTGCACCGCTTGGCTTCGCACACCACCATCTTGACAGCCGGGTCGCAGATGCACTGAACTTGGCACTTGCGGTCCGCCCAGAACCTCTCGTTGGGTTTGTAGTGGACCCCCTGGTAGGTGCAGCCACAGGAGGCAGAGGGCAGGCACTCACCATCCATCAGCACGTACCCAGCATTGCAATCGCAGCTCTCCACGCACGGCTGCAAGCAGCTAGCTGTCCCATTGGAGCTGTCGCAGGTATCCTGGCATGCCCTCCCGCAGGGTTCATAGTGGCTGTTTGCAGGACACTTGAGGGCTGTGGAGTAACCAGACACACACTGAAACTGAGGAGGTCAGAGAGAGCAGCAGGACACAACCCATTCACTCACCAATGCACCAGACAGAGCCTCAGGAACAGGAACAGGACTTGGCCTGTTCCACCATGCAATACAGCCTTGGCCGAACTTCAACTAGGATTTCCTGCCCTATCCCCCAGTGCCCAAAAAGCCCATCGATCTCGGCCCTGAATATACCCAGTGACGGAGCACCCACAGCTCCCTGGGGTGGGAGACGATTCACAACCCTCTGAGTGAAGACATTTCCCCTCATCTCGGTCCAAAGTGGCCGACCCTCTTCTCCTCACACCGTGACCACCCTCCACCACCACCCCCCCCTCAACATCCTGCTAGCTCCAGTCTCTACAGCCAGGGAGAAAGAGCCTCTCAACATTGGCCCTGCCAAAACCCTCACTTTCCTTGTGCCAATAGCTAATATTAAGGCAGGAGCAGAGAAGGTGAAGCTCCATTGGCCCAAAGTGTCTGCACTAATACTCTCCAAATCTCAGATTAACCCCTTTGTCCCATTGTCTAACACCCACACTGACTCTCACTGGGGTACGGGTCCCACACACTGACTCTCACTGGGGTACGGGTCACACACACACACTGACTCTCACTGGGGTACGGGTCCCACACACACTGACTCTCACTGGGGTACGGGTCACACACACACTGACTCTCATTGGGGTACGGGTCCCACACACACTGACTCTCACTGGGGTACGGGTCACACACACACTTGACTCTCACTGGGGTACGGGTCCCACACACACTGACTCTCACTGGGGTACGGGTCCCACACACACTGACTCTCACTGGGGTACGGGTCCCACACACACTGACTCTCACTGGGCTAAGGGTCCCACACACACTGACTCTCACTGGGGTACGGGTCCCACACACACTGACTCTCACTGGGGTACGGGTCCCACACACACTGAGTCTCACTGGGGTACGGGTCCCACACACACTGACTCTCACTGGGGTACGGGTCTCACACACACACTGACTCTCACTGGGGTACGGGTCCCACACACACTGACTCTCACTGGGGGTACGGGTCTCACACACACTGTCTCTCACTGGGGTACGGGTCCCACACACACTGACTCTCACTGGGGTACGGGTCCCACACACACTGACTCTCACTGGGGTACGGGTCCCACACACACTGACTCTCACTGGGCTAAGGGTCCCACACACACTGTCTCTCACTGGGGTACGGGTCCCACACACACTGACTCTCACTGGGGTACGGGTCCCACACACACTGACTCTCACTGGGGTACGGGTCCCACACACACTGAGTCTCACTGGGGTACGGGTCCCACACACACTGACTCTCACTGGGGTACGGGTCTCACACACACACTGACTCTCACTGGGGTACGGGTCCCACACACACTGACTCTCACTGGGGGTACGGGTCCCACACACAGTGACTCTCACTGGGGTACGGGTCCCACACACATTGACTCTCGCTGGGGTATGGGTCTCACACACACTGAATCTCACTGGGTTACGGGTCCCACACACAATGACTCTCACTGGGGTACGGGTCCCACACACACTGACTCTCACTGGGGTACGGGTCCCACACACACTGAATCTCACTGGGTTACGGGTCCCACACACAATGTCTCCCACTTTCGTACGGGTCACACACATACTGACTCTCACTGGGGTACCGGTCCCACACACATTGACTCTCACTGGGGTACGGGTCCCACACACACTGACTCTCACTGGGGTACAGGTCCCACACACACTGACTCTCACTGGGGTACGTGTCACACACACACTGACTCTCACTGGGGTACGGGTCCCACACACACTGACTCTCACTGGGGTGCGAGTCCCACATACACTGACTCTCACTGGGGTACGGGTCCCACACACACTGGCCCTCACTGGGGTACGGGTCCCACACACACAGACTCTCACTGGGGTACGGGTCCCACACACATACACTCTCACTGGGGTACGGGTCCCACACACACTGACTCTCACTGGGGTACGAGTCCCAGACACACTGATTCTCACTGGGGTACGGGTCCTGCACACACTGACTCTCACTGGGGTACGGGTCCCACACACACTGACTCTCACTGGGGTAAGGGTCCCACACACACTGACTCTCACTGGGTTACGGGTCCCACACACACACTGACTCTCACTGGGGTACGGGTCCCACACACACTGACTCTCACTGGGGTACGGGTCCCACAGACACTGACTCTCACTGGGGTACGGGTCCCACACACACACTGACTCTCACTTACAGCAGGATGTCTCTTTTCGCCAGTCTATCACAATGACTCCCTCCTTTTGGCACTCTGTGGCATACGCTCCCAGTGCCTGGCAGAGCATGCTCTTCTGTCCCTGGTGCAGGCAAACATCATAGACACAGCTGTCGAAGAAGGGTCTGTAGTCCACCTTGACATGGCACGGCTCAAAGATGTTTCTCAGCCTGCCGCAGTACTGCTCACTCTCATACCGCCTCCGGCTGTCCTCATCGCATGTGGGACAGTAACCACGGCAGTAGTCCCAGCAGAAGGGATCCTGGTCATTGACCTTCCAGCTGCCAGCCCACTGCATCACCGACGATGCGCTGGTGCCATTTGGAAGAAGCTGGTCATCACTCGCCTCTCCGTTGAAGTTTCCGCACAGCCCACACAGGTTTCCAAAGTAGCTGCTCGCAATCTCGATGGCCAGGTACCACTTCCAGTCATAGTACATGGTCAGGCCAAAATCCGTCCGCAGCACAGCGTACAGCCCACTCTGATAAACACGCAGTTTACCCTCGGCCAGTGTCACTGGTAAACTCACTCGCACATCATCAACCTGGGCAGAAGAAGGACAACTTTCAAAATGGTCACTCAAGAGGAGTGCACATTCACAACAGGCAGGTACAGCGTGAGGTAGATAGCACAGAGCTCGAATTATCGATATAAACCTCCCTCTACACTGTCCCCATCAAACACTCCCAGGACAGGTACAGCATGGGGTTAGATACAGAGTAAAGCTCCCTCTACACTGTCCCCATCAAACACTCCCAGGACAGGTACAGCACGGGGTTAGATACAGAGTAAAGCTCCCTCTACACTGTCCCCATCAAACACTCCCAGGACAGGTACAGCACGGGGTTAGATACAGAGTAAAGCTCCCTCTACACTGTCCCCATCAAACAATCCCAGGACAGGTACAGCACGGGGTTAGATACAGAGTAAAGCTCCCTCTACACTGTCCCCATCAAACACTCCCAGGACAGGTACAGCACGGGGTTAGATACAGAGTAAAGCTCCCTTGACACTGTCCCCATCAAACACTCCCAAGGCAGGTACAGCACAGGGTTAGATACAGAGTAAAGCTCCCTCTACACTGTCCCCATCAAACACTCCCAGGGCAGGTACAGCACGGGGTTAGATACAGAGTAAAACTCCATCTACCAAGGCTTAGCTGTTTCCTGTCCCTGGAAATGGATGTCTCTGTGTGGTTGGTTGGTGACAGTATGTCCACCTGTATCTGATTGCGAGACAGTGGGTAGTTTGACCAGAAACTGAACTGGACCAGCCATATAAATACTGTGGCTACAAGAGCAGGTCAGAGGCTGGGAATCCTGTGATGAGTAACTCACCTCCTGACTCCCCAAAGCCTGTCCACCATCTACAAGGCACAAGTCAGGAGTGTGATGGAATACTCCCCACTTGCCTGGATGAGTGCAGCTCCCACAACACTCAAGAAGCTCGACACCATCCAGGACAAAGCAGCCCCGCTTGATTGGCACCCCATCCACAAACATTCACTCCTTCCACCACCGACGCACAGTAGCAGCAGTGTGTGTACCATCTACAAGATGCACTGCAGCAACTCACCAAGGCTCCTTCAACCGCACCTTCCAAACCCACGACCTCTACCATCTAGAAGGACAAGGGCAGCAGACACATGGGGAACACCACCCCTGGAAGTTCCCCTCCAAGTCACTCACCATCCTGACTTGGAAATATATCGGCCATTCCTTCACTGTCACTTGGTCAAAATCCTGGAACTCCCTCCCTAACAGCACTGTGGGTGTACCTACACCACACGGACAAAATCCTGGAACTCCCTCCCTAACAACACTGTGGATGTACCTACACCACAGGGACAAAATCCTGGAACTCCCTCCCTAACAGCGCTGTGGGTGCACCTACACCACACGGACAAAATCCTGGAACTCCCTCCCTAACGGCACTGTGGGTGTACCTACACCACACGGACAAAATCCTGGAACTCCCTCCCTAACAGCGCTGTGGGTGTACCTACACCACAGGGACAAAATCCTGGAACTCCCTCCCTAACAGCACTGTCGGTGTACCTACACCACAGGGACAAAATCCTGGAACTCCCTCCCTAACAGCACTGTCGGTGTACCTACACCACAGGGACAAAATCCTGGAACTCCCTCCCTAACAGCACTGTGGGTGTACCTACACCACACGGACAAAATCCTGGAACTCCCTCCCTAACGGCACTGTGGGTGTACCTACACCACACGGACAAAATCCTGGAACTCCCTCCCTAAAGGCACTGTGGGTGTACCTACACCACACGGACAAAATCCTGGAACTCCCTCCCTAACAGCGCTGTGGGTGTACCTACACCACACGGACAAAATCCTGGAACTCCCTCGCTAACAGCACTGTGGGTGTATCTACACCACACGGACAAAATCCTGGAACTCCCTCCCTAACAGCACTGTGGGTGTACCTACACCACACGGACAAAATCCTGGAACTCCCTCCCTAACAGCGCTGTGGGTGTACCTACACCACACGGGCAAAATCCTGGAACTCCCTCCATAACAGCACTGTGGGTGTACCTACACCACAGGGACAAAATCCTGGAACTCCCTCCCTAACAGCACTGTGGGTGTACCTACACCACAGGGACAAAATCCTGGAACTCCCTCCCTAACAGCACTGTGGGTGTACCTACACCACAGGGACAAAATCCTGGAACTCCCTCCCTAACAGCACTGTGGGTGTACCTACACCACACGGACAAAATCCTGGAACTCCCTCCCTAACAGCGCTGTGGGTGTACCTACACCACACGGACAAAATCCTGGAACTCCCTCCCTAACAGCGCTGTGGGTGTACCTACACCACAGGGACTGCAGCGGCTCAAGAAGGCAGCTCACCCACCACCTTCTCAAGGGGCAATTAGGGATGGGGCAACAAATGCTGGGCCCGGCCAGCGAAGCCCACATCCTGTGAAAGGATAGAAGCTGAATGGTTTGACAGACAAGGGATTTGACTGCAAGCCTTCGATATCAAGCATTTGGTATATCCTCACCCTGACTTTTCCAGTCTCAAATTTATGAATGGATATCTTGTGGCCATAAACGTGGACATGCATGATTTTCACGTAGGAGACAGCGGTGTTTCCTCGGATGTTGTTCTTGGCTTCGATCCTGAAGGGAGTCAAGGTGTGGTCAGAGCCACAGGTCTCGGAGATGATGTAGGTACAGGTTCCCTGGAAGTCGAAGTTCAGGTTGTCGAAGGTGTGGTAGTGGGGGTCACCCCATGCCCAACATTTGCCCACGTACTGTGGCACACACCTGGCAGCCCCATCCTCAAATTCGCACGTCTCCTTCTCTCTGCACTTGGCAGCTTTGTATGGATCTGAAGGTCAGAGGACACACAGAGACACTCAGTAAATACAGAAGGGGCCAATATGGATCCCCCTCCACCCCTGACCCAACCAACCCCGGCTGACAGCTTTTGCGTGTTCCTAGCGAAACATCTGGCAGCGGCTTTAACGGAGTTAATCACATTCACCAGCCCGAAGCATCTGTCTCTCTCAATCCATTGAGAGACAGTTGGAAGTTTGACCAGAAACTGAACCGGACCAGCCATATAAATACTGTGATGAGTAACTCACCTCCCGACTCCCCAAAGCCTGTCCACCATCTACAAGGCACAAGTCAGGAGTGTGATGGAATACTCCCCACTTGCCTGGATGAGTGCAGCTCCCACAACACTCAAGAAGCTCGACACCATCCAGGACAAAGCAGCCCCGCTTGATTGTCACCCCATCCACAAACATTCACTCCCTCCACCACCGACGCACAGTAGCAGCAGTGTGTGTACCATCTACAAGATGCACTGCAGCAACTCACCAAGGCTCCTTCAACAGCACCTTCCAAACCCACAACCTCTACCATCTAGAAGGACAAGGGCAGCAGACACATGGGGACAACACCACCTGGAAGTTCCCCTCCAAGTCACTCACCACCCTGACTTGGAAATATATCACCGTTCCTTCACTGTCGCTGGGTCAAAATCCTGGAACTCCCTCCCTAACAGCGCCGTGGGTGTACCTACACCACATGGACAAAATCCTGGAACTCCCTCCCTAACAGCACTGTGGGTGTACCTACACCACAGGGACAAAATCCTGGAACTCCTTCCCTAACAGCGCTGTGGGTGTACCTACACCACACGGACAAAATCCTGGAACTCCCTCCCTAACAGCGCTGTGGGTGTACCTACACCACACGGACAAAATCCTGGAACTCCCTCCCTAACAGCGCTGTGGATGTACCTACACCACACGGACAAAATCCTGGAACTCCTTCCCTAACAGCGCCTTGGGTGTACCTACACCACATGGACAAAATCCTGGAACTCCCTCCCTAACAGCGCTGTGGATGTACCTACACCACACGGACAAAATTCCTGGAACTCCCTCCCTAACAGCACTGTGGGTGTACCTACACCACACGGACAAAATCCTGGAACTCCCTCCCTAACAGCACTGTGGGTGCACCTACACCACATGGACAAAATCCTGGAACTCCCTCCCTAACAGCGCTGTGTGTGTACCTACACCACAGGGACAAAATCCTGGAACTCCCTCCCTAACAGTGCCGTGGGTGTACCTACACCACATGGACAAAATCTTGGAACTCCCTCCCTAACAGCACTGTGGGTGTACCTACACCACAGGGACAAAATCCTGGAACTCCCTCCCTAACAGCGCTGTGGGTGTACCTACACCACACGGACAAAATCCTGGAACTCCCTCCCTAACAGCGCTGTGGGTGTACCTACACCACACGGACAAAATCCTGGAACTCCCTCCCTAACAGCACTGTGGGTGTACCTACACCACACGGACAAAATCCTGGAACTCCCTCCCTAACAGCACTGTGTGTGTACCTACACCACAGGGACAAAATCCTGGAACTCCCTCCCTAACAGCGCTGTAGGTGTACCTACACCACACGGACAAAATCCTGGAACTCCCTCCCTAACAGCACTGTGGGTGTACCTACACCACACGGACAAAATCCTGGAACTCCCTCCCTAACAGCACTGTGGGTGTACCTACACCACAGGGACAAAATCCTGGAACTCCCTCCCTAACAGCGCTGTGGGTGTACCTACACCACACGGACAAAATCCTGGAACTCCCTCCCTAACAGCACTGTGGGTGTACCTACACAACAGGGACTGCAGCGGCTCAAGAAGGCAGCTCACTTTGCCCTATTCCCCATCATCATTGACCTCTGAGCTGAAGTCAATAGGCCGTTCCCATCCACTCTATCCAGGCCCTTGACAGAAATCTGACCCCAGGCTACATAAAGAGACATTCGGGACAGGTGACCAAGACCTCAGTTAAGGAGGTTGGTTTTAAGGAGGAGAGAGAGGTAGAGAGGTCTGGGGAGGGAATTCCTGAGCTGTGGGCCCAAGACAGCTGAAAGCATGGCTGTCGATAGTGGGCCATCGGGAATCATTAGTTAGGCCACACAACCTGAGCTCTAGTGACCTCATTGCAGAAAGGCTGTAATTTTATTCAAAGGGTAGAGAGGACAAGGGTGTTGTCAGGACTGGAAAAGCTTGGCTGTGAGGAAAGATTGGATGGGCTGGGATTGTTCTCCTTGGGACAGAGGAGGCTGAGGGCAGATTTGTGCTGTCACCTCACTATGATTCTTTCTCTGCTGCTATTATATTCATGTGACAACCAATTTGCGCACAGCAAGCTCCCACAAACAGCAATGTGATAATGACATAAATCGTCTGTTTTTATTGATGTTGGTTGAGGGGTAAATATTGGCCTCAGGACACTGGGGGGAACTCCCCCCCCTGCTCCTCTTCCAAATAGTGGCCGTGGGATCTTACACACCCGCCCAAGAGGGCAGATGAGGCCTCGATTTAATGTCTCATCCGAAAAATAGCACCTCTGATCCCTGAGTACTGCCCCTGCAACAGTGCAGCACTCCCTCAGTACTGACCCTCCAACAGTGCAGCACTCCCTCAGTACTGACCCTCCAACAGTGCAGCACTCCCTCAGTACTGACCCTCCGACAGTGCGGCACTCCCTCAGTACTGACCCTCCTACAGTGCAGCACTCCCTCAGTGCTGACCCTCCGACAGTGCAGCACTCCCTCAGTACTGACCCTCTGACAGTGCAGCGCTCCCTCAGTACTGACCCTCTGACAGTGCAGCACTCCCTCAGTACTGACCCTCTGACAGTGCAGCACTCCCTCAGTACTGACCCTCCGACAGTGCAGCACTCCCTCAGTACTGACCCTCTGACAGTGCAGCACTCCCTCAGTACTGGCCCTCTGACAGTGCAGCACTCCCTCAGTACTGACGCTCTGACAGTGCAGCACTCCCTCAGTACTGACCCTCTGACAGTGCAGCAGTCCCTCAGTACTGACCCTCTGACAGTGCAGCGCTCCCTCAGTACTGACCCTCCGACAGTGCGGCGCTCCCTCAGTACTGACGCTCTGACAGTGCAGCACTCCCTCAGTACTGACCGGTCTGGAGGTGAAGCTCGATCCCACTATCTAATGCAGTTCCGCTGCGGATGGTACCCTGGCTTCATTCCTATTCCCCGGTCAGGGTGGTAAAACCACGGCAGTAACAGTGAATTCGGACTAGTGTGGGAGACATATGGCCCTCTACCCCTCGTGCTGTGGAATCTCACTCCTCGTTTCTACACCCTGCTCTGTCTGGTTCACAGTTTGCACACACACACACAGACAGTGTCATTCAGAGCATCGTACCCTTGTTATGACATCCCAGGATTCCATTCTTAACCGCACATCGCTCCTCGCTCGTGCAGCTCATCTCCTTGCACACCAGACCAGCTGGGAGGCACTCACATTTCGTCTTGCAGTCATTCTGGACGACCACTTCACCGGTCTGCGGGAGAGAGAGAGAGAGAGAGAGAGGATAGGGTCAGTGTCGGGAGGGAGTCACGCAGGAGAGTGTCAGAATTTGTGGTGTCTGGTTCAGAGTTGTAAACTTGGGAATGCGGCCCACACTCTGCGCACAGCAAGATCCCACAATGTGACAATGACCCAGATCGTCTGTTTTTAGTGACGTTGGTTGAGGGATAAATATTGGTCCCAGGGACACCAGGGAAAATTCACCCCCCACCCACTGCTCTCCCTCCAAATAGTGGCCGTCGCATCTTTCACACCCGCCCGAGGGGGCAGGCGAGGCCTCAGTTTAATGTCTCCCTCAGTACTGACCCTCCGACAGTGCTGCACTCCCTCAGTACTGTGCCTCCGACAGTGCAGCACTCCCTCAGTACTGTCCCTCCGACAGTGCAGCACTCCCTCAGTACTGTGCCTCCGACAGTGCAGCACTCCCTCAGCACTGACCCTCCGACAGTGCTGCACTCCCTCAGTACTGTGCCTCCGACAGTGCAGCACTCCCTCAGCACTGACCCTCTGACAGTGCAGCACTCCCTCAGTACTGACCCCCCCGACAGTGCAGCACTCCCTCAGCACTGACCCTCCGACAGTGCAGCACTCCCTCAGCACTGACTCTCTGACAGTGCAGCACTCCCTCAGTACTGACACACTGACAGTGCAGCACACCCTCAGTACTGACCCTCTGACAGTGCGGCACTCCCTCAGTACTGACCCTCTGACAGTGCAGCACTCCCTCAGCACTGACTCTCTGACAGTGCAGCATTCCCTCAGTACTGACCCCCCCCCGACAGTGCAGCACTCCCTCAGTACTGACCCTCCGACAGTGCAGCACTCCCTCAGTACTGTCCCTCTGACAGTGCAACACTCCCTCAGTACTGACCCTCTGACAGTGCAGCACTCCCTCAGTACTGACCCTCTGACAGTGCAGCACTCCCTCAGTACTGACCCCGTGACAGTGCGGCACACCCTCAGTACTGACCCTCTGACAGTGCAGTGCTCCCTCAGTACTGACCCTCTGACAGTGCAGCACTCCCTCAGTACTGACCCTCTGACAGTGCAGCACTCCCTCAGTACTGACCCCGTGACAGTGCGGCACTCCCTCAGTACTGACCCTCTGACAGTGCAGTGCTCCCTCAGTACTGACCCTTTGACAGTGCAGCACTCCCTCAGTACTGACCCTCTGACAGCGCAGTGCAATGGGCAGCGTACCTGGTAATATCGGCCATTCTCGAAGCAGCCACACTGCTCGATGGGGACACAGCGTTCTCCGTCCGCAAAATACCCCTGGTCACATTGGCACCCCTCGGCACACGTGACCGGACACCTGGCCGCGTCGGTGATCCCGGCGCAGGTGGTGGTGCAGGTATCTGCACAGATCTGGTAGTGGCTGTTCACCGGACACTCCATCGCTGCAAGCAGGGAACCCAGAAAGGAAAACGTGTCAAGGAACAGATCGCAGAGGCTCAACGAATGTGGACAGGAGACCCATGGTAGCGAATAACCGTGGTGCTCTCGACCGCAGGTCACTGAAGGACCCTCAAGGTGCCCTCCTTAATATTTGCTGACTGTTACTGTTATCAGACATATTCCACACATCAGGGTCACACAAGCAGCACCAGCCCCACCGCCCCATCAAATCCGGGTTCGTTTCGGCGAAGCATCCGTAAACGCGCGCGTGTCGAAGTTACTGCTTGGTGGCAGCAGTCAGGGGAGTGAGACCCTGCCTCTCTCAACCCCGCACCAGAACCCCCCAGGACTCAGCTCCGTATCGAGTGCCGGAGCGAGGTCCTTTCATTGCACTGACTGATCCCGCAGCCTGAACTCGGGGTCCAAGCGACCCTGGGGGCTGGGGGTGGGGGGGTGGGGGGGGGGTTGAATGATGTGGAAGGGCAACAATTCAGGCCAACGCTGACTCTGAATCAGGACGGGTCGTATTGAGGCTGCACCTTCAGACGGACGAATGTTGCCCCCCACCCCACTCCCCCCCCCCAAAAAAAGGGCTTCACAGGAGCGTCAGTCAGGCTGGGAGGGAGATAGGGGAGGGAAAGGGGCAGCCTGAAAGGTCGGGTCAAGCAAGGGGCCAGGCTCTGGAGAAGCATTTTTGCGAAGACGAGGAGGGTGGGTTCACGGGTCGGGGGCACCCCCTAGAGTTTAGGGACCAGGCAGGCGAAGGCCGGACCGCCCACGGTGGGCGGACAAGCGAGACGGACGAGCGCGGCACTTACGGCAGAAGGACTCGTTCCTCCACGCTTGCAGGGTGACGTTCTGCGCCTGGCAGGCCGCCGCGTAGGCCTGGAGGCTGGCACACAGGGTCCGGGCGTCTCCGTCCGACTGGCACGTGTCGTGGAGGCAGTGGCGGAAGAAGCGCCCGGGCTGGGCCACGCTGCGGCAGGCGGCCAGGGGCCCGACGCGGGCCATCAGGTAGCCGCAGTAGCTCCGCTTCCCCAGCTGGGCCCACCTCTCGGGCGCGCAGCCAGGACAGCCGGCGCCGCAGCCGGCGCCGCAGCCCGACCCCCGGACCCCTGGGGCCCTCCAGCTCTCGCCGAACGCCGTCAGGTCCCGGGTCAGCTGGCCGCCGGGGAGGGCGAACTCGTCGTCGCTCCTGCCGTTGAAGTTGCCGCACAGGCCCCGCACCTTGTCCCTGTAGCCCCCAGGGATGGTGGTTGCCACGTAGTACGTCAGGTCGTAGGTCAGCACCAGGCCAAAGTCGGTCTTGACCACTGCCTTGCGGCCCTGCTGGTAGGCTCGGACTCTGCCGTTGTCCAGGGTCAGGGGCAGAACGATCAGCACTCCGTCCACCTTTAATCAGACAACAGAACGATCAAGGCTCTTACCCCACCACCCCCCTGATCCCCTGATCCCCCTCCCAAACCTCACCCCAGCCCGAGCGTTATCCCCAACGCTGGGGATTGACCTCCCATCTCCACCCCCCCTCCCCACCACGTCCAGCAACCTCTACCATCCTCCCCAAGCCTCGCCAGGAACCGAAGTCCAACCTCCGGGGCTCTGCCCGCTAAATCAAATCATTTTGAATGCCGACAGCACGGAGGGAGGCCATTCAGCCCATCCTATCCAGCTGCTGGCTCCCTGTAAGAGCAACTCACCCAGTCCCGCTCCCCTGCCTCCTCCCTGTAAACCCCACACGTTTTTCCCTTTTCCGGATAATGTCCCAGTTCCCCTTTGGAAACCCCCGACTGGATCAGCCACCCCCCCCAACCCCCCCCCGCCCAACACACACTCTCGGGCGGAACCTTCCGGATCCTAACCGACTCGCTGCGTGAAAGGGTTTCTCCTCCTGCCGCCGTCGCTGCGTTTACCGATCGTCTTAAACCTGCATCCCCTCTGGTCCTCAATCCTTCCACCAACGGGGACAGGCTCCCCCCCCCCCCATCCCCGATCGACTCAGTCCCGGGACCCCTCGTGGTTTCGAACGCCTCGATCGAATCTCCTCTCCAGCTTCTCTCCTCCAAGGAGAACAGCCCCAGCTTCCCCGAGCTGTCCCCGGAACTGAAGTCCCCCTTGTCCCCGGACCGTTCTCGTGAACCTTTTCCGCACACTCTCTCTCTCTCTCTCAAAAACCTCCACATCCTTCCTAAAGTGCGGAGCCCAGAACTGGACACAATCCTCCAGTTGGTGCTGAGCCAGGGTTTTTTTTTACACAGGTTTAACAAAACCTCAGAGATAAAAACAAAAAAAACTGCGGATGCTGGAAATCCAAAACAAAAACAGAATTGCCTGGAAAAACTCAGCAGGTCTGGCAGCATCGGCGGAGAAGAAAAAGAGTTGACGTTTCGAGTCCTCATGACCCTTCGACAGAACTTGAATCAAGTTCTGTCGAAGGGTCATGAAGACTCGAAACGTCAACTCTTTTCTTCTCCGCCGATGCTGCCAGACCTGCTGAGTTTTTCCAGGTAATTCTGTTTTTGTTTAACATAACCTCCTTCGCTCTTGGGCTCTACGGCCCTATTAATAACGTTGATGGGGGGGGACTGGACAACACTTCCCTTGATCAATTATAAAATTATCAAGCCTGTTGGATAAAAATAGCTGTTGGTTCACCGTCTAGACAGCCAGTCGAAGAAGGGAAAGCCTGTTTGACTTCTGATTGGCTGAGAAGATGGTGCCCGTGAGGATGGACATGCTGAGTGACCAGCAGCGAGGGAGCCTGTGTGCGTTTGTTTTGCGCAGGTGCAGAGCAGAGTCACCCGAACGATCCCGGGGCTGAAAGGGTTAAATCCCGAGGGCAGGTTGCACAGACTTGGGACCCCCACCCCCCGCCCCTACCCCCGAGTCTCGAGGATTAAGGGGTGATCGAATCGAGGGGGGTTCAAGATGATTCAAGGGGTCGACGGAGAGGAACTATTTCCCCTGGTGGGGGTTGGGGGGAAGAGTCCAGGACAAGGGGGCAGAATCTTCAAGTTGGAGCCAGGCCGTTCAGGGGGTGATGTCAGGAAGCACTTCTTCACACAAAGTGGGGGGGGGGGTAGAAATCAGCAACTCCCTCACCTAGAAAAAGCTGTCGAGATTGGCAAGGGTCAATAGAAAATTTCAACACTGAGATTGAGAGATTTTTGTTGGTTAAGGGGATTAAGGGTCACAGAACCGAGGCAGGTGGATGGAGTTAAGATACAGATCAGGCGTGATCTGATTCAATGGTAGAGCAGGCTCGAGGGGGTTGAATGGGCCTCCTCCTGTTCCTGTGTAACAGGCTCGAGGGGGCTGAATGGGCCTCCTCCTGTTCCTGTGTAACAGGCTCGAGGGGGCTGAATGGTCTCCTCCTGTTCCTGTGTAACAGGCTCGAGGGGGCTGAATGGGCCTCCTCCTGTTCCTGTGTAACAGGCTCAAGGGGGCTGAATGGGCCTCCTCCTGTTCCTGTGGAACAGGCTCGAGGGGGCTGAATGGGCCTCCTCCTGTTCCTGTGGAACAGGCTCGAAGGGCTGAATGGGTCTCCTCAGTTGGATGTTTCGAGGGGGCCTGTGTGGAAGGTGGGTATATGCTCTCTTACCTTCACCCTCCAGTGCACGTTCTGTTCCAGGATTAGACTGTAGCCATAAGCCTTCACCTCCACTCGCCTGGTAACAGCCACCTTCCCATTTCCGAAACTCTCATTCTCCACGTTGACGGTGAATTTTGGCAGATTTTCCTCCTGCTCTTCCACTGTGACCAGGGTGTAGGTGCAGGTCCCCTGGAAATCAAAGGCCAGTCCGTCGAATGAATAGTAATGGGCGTCTCCGGCCACAGTGCAGGTGCCCACTCCCACACCGTGGCAGCCTCGCACCCCCTTCACCACCTTGCACTCCTCATGAGGGCCGCACTCCACCTCCCGGCACCTCACGGTCCCACCGTCTTCGCACCTGCAGCGCTGGCCGCACTCGCCGCTGGGGTAGAAGGTCTGGCCCAACTTGTAGTACTCTCCCTGGTACAGACAGCCGCACTCGGCCAGCGGAACACACTGCTCCCCGCTCACGACAAAGCCATCGTCGCACTGGCACCCTTCAGCACATGGGGCATTGCACCCGTCCGGTTCAGACAGAGTGCCACACGAGATGGGGCAACCGCTGCCGCACAATTCGTAATGGCTGTTCACTGGGCACACCATGGCTGTAAGACACAAACACAGAGTCAGAGGGTCCAGTCCCACTGACCCAACGCGTTACCCCCTGCTCGTTACCCCCCACTCGTTACCCCCTGCTCGTTACCCCCACTCGTTACCCCCCCACTCGTTACCCCCCACTCGTTACCCCCACTCGTTACCCCCCACTCGATAATCCCCACTCATTACTCCCCACTCGTTACCCCCATTCGTTACCCCCCACTCGTTACCCCCCGCTCGTTACCCCCCACTCGTTACCCCCCACTCGTTACCCCCACTCGTTACCCCCACTCGATAATCCCCACTCATTACTCCCCACTCGTTACCCCCATTCGTTACCCCCCACTCGTTACCCCCCGCTCGTTACCCCCCACTCGTTACCCCCTACTCTTTACCCCCACTCGTTACCCCCACTCGTTACCCCCCCACTCTTTACCCCCACTCGTTACCCCCCCACTCGTTACCCCCCACTCGTTACCCCCCGCTCGTTACCCCCCCACTCGTTACCCCCACTCGTTACCCCCCCACTCGTTACCCCCACTTGTTAACCCCCACTCGTTACCCCCACTCGTTACCCCCATTCGTTACCCCCCCACTCGTTACCCCAACTCGTTAACCCCCACTCATTACCCCCACTCGTTACCCCCCCACTCGTTAGCCCCCACTCGTTCCCCCCACTCGTTACCCCCACTCGTTACCCCCCACTCGTTACCCCCCCACTCGTTAGCCCCCACTCGTTAACCCCACTCGTTACCCCCACTCGTTACCCCCCCGCTCGTTAACCCCCACTCGTTACCCCCACTCGTTAACCCCCACTCATTACCCCCCACTCGTTAATCCCCACTCGTTAACCCCCACTCATTAACCCCCACTCATTAACCCCCACTTGTTAACCATCCCGACAATGTTAAACCCCCCCAAACATGTTAACCTCCCCAAAATGTTACCCCATCCAAACATGTTAACCTCCCCACAGCAAGTTAACTCCTGACTCATTAACCCCCCACTCCCCAACATATACCCCCCCACCCCACTCCCCGCCACATTCCCCCCACTCCCCAACATATACCCCCCTACCCCACTCCCCGCCACATTCCCCCCCACTCCCCAACATATACCCCCACCCCACTCCCCGCCACATTCCCCCCCACTCCCCAACATATACCCCCACCCCACTCCCCGCCACATTCCCCCCCACTCCCCAACATATACCCCCACCCCACTCCCCGCCACATTCCCCCCACTCCCCAACATATACCCCCCCACCCCACTCCCCGCCACATTCCCCCCACTCCCCAACATATACCCCCCCACCCCACTCCCTGCCACATTCCCCCCCACTCCCCAAAATATACCCCCCACCCCACTCCCCGCCACATTCCCCCCCACTCCCCAAAATATACCCCCCCACCCCACTCCCCGCCACATTCCCCCCCACTCCCCAACATATACCCCCCCACCCCACTCCCCGCCACATTCCCCCCCACTCCCCAACATATACCCCCCCCCACCCCACTCCCCGCCACATTCCCCCCCACTCCCCAACACGTACCCCCCCCACTCCCCGCCACATTCCCCCCACCCCACTCCCCGCCACATTCCCCCCCACTCCCCCAACATATACCCCCCCACCCCACTCCCCGCCACATTCCCCACCCCACTCCCCGCCACATTCCCCACCCCACTCCCCGCCACATTCCCCACCCCACTCCCCGCCACATTCCCCCCCACTCCCCAACATATACCCCCCCACCCCACTCCCCGCCACATTCCCCCCCACTCCCCAACATATACCCCCACCCCACTCCCCGCCACATTCCCCCCCACTCCCCAACATATACCCCCCCCACCCCACTCCCCGCCACATTCCCCCCACTCCCCAACATATACCCCCCTACCCCACTCCCCGCCACATTCCCCCCCACTCCCCAACATATGCCCCCCACCCCACTCCCCGCCACATTCCCCCAAACTCCCCAACATATACCCCCCCACCCCACTCCCCGCCACATTCCCCCCACTCCCCAACATATACCCCCACCCCACTCCCCGCCACATTCCCCCCCACTCCCCAACACGTACCCCCACCCCACTCCCCACCACATTCCCCCCCACTCCCCAACATATACCCCCCCACCCCACTCCCCGCCACATTCCCCCCCACTCCCCAACATATACCCCCCACCCCACTCCCCGCCACATTCCCCCCCCCACTGCCCAACACATACCCCCCCACCCCACTCCCCGCCACATTCCCCCCAACTCCCCAAAATATACCCCCCACCCCACTCCCCGCCACATTCCCCCCCACTCCCCAAAATATACCCCCCCCACCCCACTCCCCGCCACATTCCCCCCACTCCCCAAAATATACCCCCCCACCCCACTCCCCGCCACATTCCCCCCCACTCCCCAACATATACCCCCCCACCCCACTCCCCGCCACATTCCCCCCCACTCCCCGCCACATTCCCCCCCACCCCACTCCCCGCCACATTCCCCCCCACTCCCCAACACGTACCCCCCCCCCACTCCCCGCCACATTCCCCCCCACTCCCCAACATATACCCCCCACCCCACTCCCCGCCACATTCCCCCCCACTCCCCAACATATACCCCCCCACCCCACTCCCCACCACATATTCCCCCACTCCCCAACATATACCCTCCCACCCCACTCCCCGCCACATTCCCCCCCACTCCCCAACATATACCCCCCCACCCCACTCCCCGCCACGTTCCCCTCCTCCATTCCTCAACACCCTCATTGTCACAGTGAGGGGTTCGAGTGTTTAATCAATAATGGAACCTCGACTCTCTCCCTCCATCTCCCCCTTTCCATTTCTGTCCCTTCCCCCTCAGCACCTTCTCTCTCTCTCTGCTGCTCTCTCTTCCCAATTCTCTCTCTTGCTCTCTGTCCCTTCTCGCCACCTTCTTGGTGTCTCTCACCATCTCTTTCCTCACCACGACTCTCCCTCTCTACATCCTCACGGCCTTCCCTCGCTCCCTCACCTGCACCCCCCCCAGCAAATCCCTTTCACTCTCGACCTCCTCACCCCTTTCTCTCTTTCCCTCCTCCCTGGCTCCTCCCTCTCTCTCACATCATTCCTCTCCCTCGTCCCTGTGCCTCACTCTCTCTCTCTCTCTCTCTCAATCCCACCCCCGGCCCACCCTATCACTCCCCCTCCCTATCTCAGTCTCAGCTCCTCCACTACCAGCCATCTCCCAATTTCCATCACTCCACCAATGGCGGTTGGGGCTGGAATTTCCGACACTAAATCTCTACATCCTCTCTCACCTCCTCCTCATAAATCTGACCTCTTTGACCGAGCTTGTGTAACGCCTGCCCCAATATCTCTGTGTGTGACTCGGGGTCTGGTTTGCGCACATGTGACTGACCTTGCCACATCGCGGACATGGTACAACCGTGGCCGCTGGTCATCTGGGTACTTACTGCAGAAGGACTGGCTACGCCATTGGTAAATGGTGACTCCAGCCTCCTGACAGGCGGCTACGTAAGTAGCCAGAGCCTCACACACCAGCGCCCGGTGGCCTTTGGAAAGGCAAGAGTCGAACACACAGTCATTGAAGTACTCGTCAGGGTCCACCCGGTGCAGACATTCCCGGAAGGGTCCGCTCGCTTCCTTGATCTGGCCGCAGAACGAGGGACTCTCGTAGCGTCGGGCTGCCACAATCTCGCACTCCGGACATTTGCCCCGGCACTCATGGGAGCAGCCGGGAGTGCTGTCCACTTGCCAGCTCTTGCCGAAGGTGACGGGGTTTGTGGTCTCCTCCCCGCCCCTGGTCCTCAGGTCATTGTTCTTGTGACCGTCAAAGTTGCCACAGAGGCCACAGACGGAGCCGGCGTAGGTGCTGGGCAGGGTGAGGGTGACTCTGCTACGCCAGTTGTAGGTCACTCGCAGCCCAAAGTCTGTTTCTAGGGTGGCTCCACGACAACTCTTGTAGATAACGATCTTCCCGTCGCTGAAGAAATAGGGGAGATTGACCAAGATCCCATTCACCTGTCCGATTGGATAACACCAGAGTTACTCAGCCATACACAAATCTCCAGAGCGTTCAGTCCTTAAGATAAACCTATGCTCCTCGTACGTGTCTCTTACCACAGGAGTGAACTGTGACATTCAACCCCAGTGGCACAAAACCAACTTGCATTCATATAGCCCCTTTGTCACATCCCTAAGCACTTCACAGGAGTATCAATTAGAGAGAAATCTCTCCCCGAGACACATAGGGAGACAGTAGGGACAGGTGACCAGAAGCTCGGTCAAAGAGGTTGGATTTAATGAGGGGAGAGAGAGAGAGAGAGAGAGAGGTGGAGAGATTTAGCGAAGGAATTCGAGACTTTAGCGCCCCAGGCAGCTGAAGGCACGGCCGCCAATGGTGGAGCGATGGGAATCGGGGGATGGTCAAGAGGCCGGAATTGGAAAAGTGCAGAGATCTCGGAGAATTGTTTGGGCTGGAGGAGGTTACAGAGATAGGGAGGGTTGTAGGAGCTGGAGGAGGTTACAGAGATAGGGAGGGTTGTAGGAGCTGGAGGAGGTTACAGAGATGGGGAGGGTTGTAGGGGCTGGAGGAGGTTACAGAGATAGGGAGGGTTGTAGGGGCTGGAGGAGGTTACAGAGATAGGGAGGGTTGTAGGGGCTGGAGGAGCTTACAGAGATAGGAAGGGTTGTGGGGGCTGGAGGAGGTTACAGAGATAGGGAGGGTTGTAGGGGCGGGAGGAGGTTACAGAAATAGGGAGGGTTGTAGGGGCTGGAGGAGGTTACAGAGATAGGGAGGGTTGTAGGGGCTGGAGGAGTTTACAGAGATAGGGAGGGTTGTAGGGGCTGGAGGAGGTTACAGAGATAGGGAGGGTTGTAGTGGCTGGAGGAGGTTACAGAGATAGGGAGGGCTGTAGGGGCTGGAGGAGGTTACAGAGATAGGGAGGGTTGTAGGGGCTGGAGGAGGTTACAGAGATAGGGAGGGGTGTAGGGGCTGGAGGAGGTTACAGAGATAGGGAGGGGTGTAGGGGCTGGAGGAGGTTACAGAGATAGGGAGGGGTGTAGGGGCTGGAGGAGGTTACAGAGATAGGGAGGATTGTGGGGGCTGGAGGAGGTTACAGAGATAGGGAGGGTTGTAGGGCCTAGAGGAGGTTACAGAGATAGGGAGGGTTGTAGGGGTTGGAGGAGGTTACAGAGATAGGGAGGGTTGTAGGGGCTGGAGGAGGTTACAGAGATAGGGAGGGTTGTAGGGGCTGGAGGAGGTTACAGTGATAGGGAGGATTGTAGGGGCTGGAGGAGGTTACAGAGATAGGGAGGGTTGTAGGGGCTGGAGGAGGTTACAGATATAGGGAGGGGTGTAGGGGCTGGAGGACGTTACAGAGATAGGGAGGGGTGTAGAGGCTGGAGGAGGTTACAGAGATAGGGAGGGGTGTAGGGGCTGGAGGAGGTTACAGAGATAGGGAGGGGTGTAGGTGCTGGAGGAGGTTACAGAGATAGGGAGGGGTGTAGGGGCTGGAGGAGGTTACAGAGATAGGGAGGGTTGTAGGAGCTGGAGGAGGTTACAGAGATAGGGAGGGGTGTAGGGGCTGGAGGAGGTTACAGAGATAGGGAGGGGTGTAGGGGCTGGAGGAGGTTACAGAGATAGGGAGGATTGTGGGGCCTGGAGGAGGTTACAGAGATAGGGAGGGTTGTAGGGCCTAGAGGAGGTTACAGAGATAGGGAGGGTTGTAGGGGCTGGAGGAGGTTACAGAGATAGGGAGGGTTGTAGGGGCTGGAGGAGGTTACAGAGATAGGGAGGGTTGTAGGGGCTGGAGGAGGTTACAGTGATAGGGAGGATTGTAGGGGCTGGAGGAGGTTACAGAGATAGGGAGGGGTGTAGGGGCTGGAGGAGGTTTCAGAGATATGGAGGGGTGTAGGGGCTGGAGGAGGTTACAGAGATAGGGAGGATTGTGGGGCCTGGAGGAGGTTACAGAGATAGGGAGGGTTGTAGGGCCTAGAGGAGGTTACAGAGATAGGGAGGGTTGTAGGGGCTGGAGGAGGTTACAGAGATAGGGAGGGTTGTAGGGGCTGGAGGAGGTTACAGAGATAGGGAGGGTTGTAGGGGCTGGAGGAGGTTACAGTGATAGGGAGGATTGTAGGGGCTGGAGGAGGTTACAGAGATAGGGAGGGGTGTAGGGGCTGGAGGAGGTTTCAGAGATAGGGAGGGGTGTAGGTGCTGGAGGAGGTTACAGATCAATGAGAATCAGCTTTGGACATTTTACAATATAAACATTGCTATATGAAGACAAGCTGGTGTTGGTGAACATCATTTCCCATCCTTCTGTTCAATGTTTACAATATTACAACACAGAAACAGGCCATTCAGCCCATCTGCTCTGTGCTGGTGTTCCTGCTCCACACCAGCCTCTTCCCACCCCCCCCCTCCATCTCCCCCCCTCTCCATATCCTTCTATTCCTCTCTCCCCCTCACGTGTTTATCCAGCTTCCCCCTTAAACACATCGACACTATTCTCCTCGACCACTCCCCGTGGGAGCGAGTCCCACATTCTCCCCCACTCTCTGGGTAAAGAAGTATCTCCTGAATGCCCCCCCCATTGTGTTTATTAGTTACGATCTTATATCGATGGTCCTCTAGTTCTGGTCTCACTCCAAGTGCGGTCCAACTGAGGGATATGGAGACCGGAACTGTGCACAGTGCTCCCAGTGTGGTCTAACCAAGGGTTATGGAGACTGGAACTGTGCACAGTGCTCCCAGTGTGGTCTAACCAAGGGATATGGAGACTGGAACTGTGCACAGTGCTCCCAGTGTGGTCTAACCTAGGGATACGGAGACCGGAACTGTGCACAGTGCTCCCGGTGTTGTCTAACCAAGGGATATGGAGACCAGAACTGTGCACAGTGCTCCCAGTGTGGTCTAACCAAGGGATATGGAGACCGGAACTGTGCACAATGCTCCCAGTGTGGTCTAACCTAGGGATACGGAGACCGGAACTGTGCACAGTGCTCCCAGTGTGGTCTAACCTAGGGATACGGAGACCGGAACTGTGCACAGTGCTCCCAGTGTGGTCTAACCAAGGGATATGGAGACAGGAACTATGCACAGTGCTCCCAGTGTGGTCTAACCAAGGGATATGGAGACCGGAACTGTACACATTGCTCCCAGTGTGGTCTAACCAAGGGATACGGAGACAGGAACTGTGCACAGTGCTCCCAGTGTGGTCTAACCAAGGGATATGGAGACCGGAACTGTACACAGTGCTCCCAGTGTGGTCTAACCAAGGGATACAGAGACAGGAACTGTACACATTGCTCCCAGTGTGGTCTAACCAAGGGATACGGAGACCGGAACTGTGCACAGTGCTCCCAGTGTGGTCTAACCAAGGGATATGGAGACCGGAACTGTACACAGTGCTCCCAGTGTGGTCTAACCAAGGGATATGGAGACTGGAACTGTACACATTGCTCCCAGTGTGGTGTAAGCAAGTTGCCACTTACCGTTGCTTTGCCAGTGTATTCCCGGGTGAGGACAATGGTTTGCCTGTAGACTACGATCGATGCCAGCCTGGTAAAGGAGACCACTCTGTGTCCTCGGTACTCGTTCTGGACTTGGATATCGAAGGGTTCCAGGCCGGTGTTGTTTGTGCAGAGGGAGGAGAACCTGTAGAGGCAGGTCCCCCGGAAATTGTACTTGCGTCCGTCGAAGGTCCGATAGTGAGGGTCTCCAGCGGCTGAGCAGGTCTCATAGCTGAGCGGGTGGCAGCCCCTCACCCCCTTCACCACCTTGCACTCCTCATGAGGGCCGCACTCCACCTCCCGGCACCTCACGGTCCCACCGTCTTCGCACCTGCAGCGCTGGCCGCACTCGCCGCTGGGGTAGAAGGTCTGGCCCAACTTGTAGTACTCTCCCTGGTACAGACAGCCGCACTCGGCCAGCGGAACACACTGCTCCCCGCTCAGGACAAAGCCATCGTCGCACTGGCACCCTTCAGCACATGGGGCATTGCACCCGTCCGGTTCAGACAGAGTGCCACACGAGATGGGGCAACCGCTGCCACACAATTCGTAATGGCTGTTCACTGGGCACACCATGGCTGTAAGACACAAACACAGAGTCAGAGGGTCCAGTCCCACTGACCCAACGCGTTACCCCCCTGCTCGTTACCCCCCACTCGTTACCCCCTGCTCGTTACCCCCACTCGTTACCCCCCACTTGTTACCCCCACTCGTTACCCCCACTCGTTACCCCCCCACTCGTTAACCCCCACTCGTTACCCCCACTCGTTACCCCCCACTCATTACCCCCCACTCGTTAACCCCCACTCGTTACCCCCCACTCGTTACCCCCACTCGTTACCCCCCCACTCATTAATTCCCACTCGATACCCCCCACTCGTTAATCCCCACTCGTTACACCCACTCGTTACCCCCACTCGTTAGCCCCCACTCGTTACCCCCACTCGTTACCTCCTACTCGTTACCTCCACTCGATACCCCCCACTCATTACCCCCACTCGTTACCCCCCCATTCGTTAGCCCCCACTCGTTAGCCCCCACTCGTTACCCCCACTCGTTACCCCCACTCGTTAGCTCCCACTCATTAGCTCCCACTCATTTCCTCCCACTCGTTACCTCCCACTTGTTAGCCCCCCACTCGTTACCCCCCGCTCGTTAACTCCCCGCTCGTTAACCCCCCGTTCGTTACCCCACGCTCGTTACCCCCCCGGTCGTTACCCCCCCACTCGTTAATCCCCACTCGTTACCCCCCGCTCGTTACCCCCCACTCATTACCCCCCACTCGTTAATCCCCACTCGTTACCCCCACTCGTTAACCCCCACTCGTTAATTCCCACTCGTTACCCCCCGCTCGTTACCCCCCACTCGTTAATCCCCACTCGTTAATCCCCACTCATTACCCCCCACTCGTTACCCCCCCACTCGTTACCCCCCACTCGTTAATCCCCACTCATTACCCCCGGCTCGTTACCCCCCGCTCGTTACCCCCCGCTCGTTACCCCCACTCGTTAACCCCCACTCGTTACCCCCACTCGTTACCCCCCACTTGTTAACCCCAACTCATTAACCCCAACTCATTAACCCCCACTCGATAACCCCCACTCATTAACCCCCACTCATTAACCCCCACTCGTTAACCCCCACTCATTACCCCCCACTCGTTAACCCCCACTTGTTAACCACACTCCCCCAAACACACGAATGCCCCAGCGCCAACACATTATCCCCTGACTCCTTAACCCCCTCCCCAAACACATTAACCCCTGACCCCTCAACCCCTGACCCATTAACCCCATGCACATGATAACCAACGGACAAGTGAAACTCTGACTGGTTAACCCCTGACCCATTAACCCCACCCCTGAACTGGTTAATCCCGGATTCGCTAACAACTCCAAACATGTTATTGCCCTCCTGCCAACGTGTTAACCCCTGACTTGTTAATTCTCCAAACGTATCAACCTCCCTCGACGCGCTAACCCTCCGACACACTCGTCTCGCTGACCTGCTCACCTCCAAGTCCCTCATCGCCGTAGCCAGGGTTTCACTCCTCAGTAAAAACATAAACTCAACTGACAGCTCGAACACGCTCCACCTCTCCCTCCACCCTCTCCCTCCACCCTCTCCCTCCACCTCTCTCTCTGTCCACCTCAAAATCTGACCTCTTTGACCGAGCTTGTGTAACGCCTGCCCCAATATCTCTGTGTGTGACTCGGGGTCTGGTTTGCGCACATGTGACTGACCTTGCCACATTGCGGACATGGTACAACCGTGGCCGCTGGTCATCTGGGTACTTACTGCAGAAGGACTGGCTACGCCATTGGTAAATGGTGACCCCAGCCTCCTGACAGGCGGCTACGTAAGTAGCCAGAGCCTCACACACCAGCGCCCGGTGGCCTTTGGAAAGGCAAGAGTCGAACACACAGTCATTGAAGTACTCGTCAGGGTCCACCCGGTGCAGACATTCCCGGAAGGGTCCGCTCGCTTCCTTGATCTGGCCGCAGAACGAGGGACTCTCGTAGCGTCGGGCTGCCACAATCTCGCACTCCGGACATTTGCCCCGGCACTCATGGGAGCAGCCGGGAGTGCTGTCCACTTGCCAGCTCTTGCCGAAGGTGACGGGGTTTGTGGTCTCCTCCCCGCCCCTGGTCCTCAGGTCGTTGTTCTTGTGACCGTCAAAGTTGCCACAGAGGCCACAGACGGAGCCGGCGTAGGTGCTGGGCAGGGTGAGGGTGACTCTGCTACGCCAGTTGTAGGTCACTCGCAGCCCAAAGTCTGTTTCTAGGGTGGCTCCACGACAACTCTTGTAGATAACGATCTTCCCGTCGCTGAAGAAATAGGGGAGATTGACCAAGATCCCATTCACCTGTCCGATTGGATAACACCAGAGTTACTCAGCCATACACAAATCTCCAGAGCGTTCAGTCCTTAAGATAAACCTACGCTCCTCGTACGTGTCTCTTACCACAGGAGTGAACTGTGACATTCAACCCCAGTGGCACAAAACCAACTTGCATTCATATAAGACATAGAGCAGAAATTAGGCCAATCGGCCCATCGAGTCTGCTCCGACATTCAATCATGGCTGATAAGTTTCTCAACCCCATTCTCCTGCCTTCCCCCCGTAACCTTTGATCCCCTTACCAATCAAGAACCTATCTATCTCGGTCTTAAATACACTCAATGACCCGGCCTCCACAGCCTTCTGTGGCAATGAATTCCATCGATTCACCTCTCTCTGGCTAAAGAAGTTTCTCCTCATCTCTGTTCTAAAAGGTCTTCCCTTTACTCTGAGGCTGTGCCCTCGGGTCCTAGTCTCTCCTACTAATGGAAACATCTTCCCCACGTCCACTCTATCCAGGCCTTTCAGTATTCTGTAAGTTTCAATCAGATCCCCCCTCATCCTTCTAAACTCCATCGAGTATAGACCCAGAGTCCTCAAACGTTCCTCATATGTTAAGCCTTTCATTCCTGGGATCGTTCTCGTGAACCTCCTCTGGACCCTCTCCAGGGCCAGCACATCCTTCCTGAGATATGGGGCCCAGAACTGCTCACAATATTCTAAATGTGGTCTGACCAGAGCCTTATAAATCCTCAGCAGCACATCCCTGCTTTTATATTCTAGTCCTCTCGAAATCAATGCCAACATTGCATTTGCCTTCCTAACTACTGACTCAACCTGCAAGCTAACCTTAAGAGAATCCTGGACTTGGACTCCCAAGTCCCTTTGCACTCCAGAATTCTGAATTCTCTCCCCATTTAGAAAATAGTCTATGCCTCTATTCTTCCTACCAAAGTGCATGACCTCACCCTTCCCCACGTTGTATTCCATCTGCCACTTCTTTGCCCATTCTCCTAACTTGTCCAAATCCTTCTGCAGTCTCCCCGCCTCCTCAATACTACCTGTCCCTCCACCTATCTTTGTATCATCTGCAAACTTAGCCAGAATGCCCTCAGTTCCTTCATCTAGATCATTAATGTATAAAGTGAAAAGTTGTGGTCCCAACACTGACCCCTGCGGAACTCCACTAGTCACCGGCCGCCACCCTGAGAAGTACTCCCTTATCCCCACTCTCTGTCTCCTGCCAGACAGCCAATCTTCTATCCATGCTAGTACCTTGCCTCTAACACCATGTACCGTCTTCGTCACATCCCAAAACACTTCACAGGCGCATAAATTAGACAGAAATCTCTCCCCGAGACACACAAGGAGACATTAGGGACAGGTGACCAGAAGCTCGGTCAAGGAGGTTGGATTTAAATAGCTTCTTCAAGGAGGAGAGAAAGAGAGAGAGAGAGAGAGACAGGTGGAGAGGTGGAGAGGCTAAAGGAGGGAATACCAGAGCTCAGGACCCCCCCCCGCCCAGGCAGCTGAAGGCACGGCCGCCAATGGTGGAGCGATGGGAATTGGGGGATGGTCAAGAGGCTGGTATTGGAGGAGCGCAGAAATCTCGGAGGGTTGTAGGGGCTGGAGGAGGTTAGAGAGATAGGGAGGGTTGTAGGGGCTAGAGGAGGTTACAGAGATAGGGAGGGTTGTAGAGGATGGAGGAGGTTACAGAGATAGGGAGTGTTGTAGAGAATGGAGGAGGTTACAGAGATAGGGAGTGTTGTAGGGGCTGGAGGAGGTTACAGAGATAGGGAGGGTTGTAGAAGATGGAGGAGGTTACAGAGATAGGGAGGGTTGTAGGGGTTGGTGAAGGTTAAAGATTTAGGGAGGGTTTTAGGGGCTGGAGGAAGTTACAGAGATAGTGAGGGTTGTAGGGGCTGGAGGAGGTTACAGAGATAGGAGGGGTGTAGGGGCTGGAGGGGGTTACAGAGATAGGGAGGGTTGTAGTGGCTGGAGTAGGTTACAGAGATAGGGAGGGTTGTAGCGGCTGGAGGAGGTTACAGAGATAGGGAGGGTTGTAGGGACTGGAGGAGGTTACAAAGATAGGGAGGGTTGTAGGGGCTGGAGGAGGTTACAGAGATAGGGAGGGGTGTAGGGGCTGGAGGAGGTTACAGAGATAGGGAGGGGTGTAGGGGCTGGAGGAGGTTACAGAGATAGGGAGGGGTGTAAGGGCTGGAGGAGGTTACAGAGCTAGGGAGTGTTGTAGTGGCTGGAGTAGGTTACAGAGATGGGGAGGGTTGTAGGGGCTGGAGGAGGTTACAGAGATAGGGAGGGTTGTAGGGACTGGAGGAGATTACAGAGATAGGGAGGGTTGTAGGGGCTGTGGGAGGTTACAGAGATAGGGAGGGTTGTAGTGGCTGGAGTAGGTTACAGAGATAGGGAGGGTTGTAGCGGCTGGAGGAGGTTACAGAGATAGGGAGGGTTGTAGCGGCTGGAGGAGGTTACAGAGATAGGGAGGGGTATAGCGGTTGGAGGAGGTTACAGAGATAGGGAGGGTTATAGGGGCTGGAGGAAGTTACAGAGATAGGGAGGGGTGTAGGGGCTGGAGGAGGTTACAGAGATAGGGAGGGTTGTAGGTGCTGGAGGAGTTTACAGAGCTAGGGAGGGTTGTAGTGGCTGGAGGAGGTTACAGAGATATTGAGGGTTGTTGGGGCTGGAGGAGGTTACAGAGATAGGGAGGGTTGTAGGGGCTGGAGGAGGTTACAGAGATAGGGAGGGGTGTAGAGGTTGGAGGAGGTTACAGAGATAGGGAGGGTTATAGGTGCTGGAGGAGGTTACAGAGATAGGCAGGGTTGTAGGTGCTGGAGGAGGTTACAGAGATAGGGAGTGTTGTAGGGGCTGGAGGAGGTTACAGAGATAGGGAGGGTTGTAGGGGCTGGAGGAGGTTACAGAGATAGGGAGGGTTGTAGGGGCTGGAGGAGGTTACAGAGATAGGGAGGGTTGTAGGGGCTGGAGGAGGTTACAGAGATAGGGAGGGTTGTAGGGGCTGGAGGAGGTTACAGAGATAGGGAGGGTTGTAGGGGCTGGAAGAGGTTACAGAGATAGGGAGGGTTGTAGGGGCTGGAGGAGGTTACAGTGATAGGGAGGGTTGTAGGGGCTGGAGGAGTTTACAGAGATAGGGAGGGTTGTAGGGGCTGGAGGAGGTTACAGAGATAGGGAGGGGTGTAGGGGCTGGAGGAGGTTACAGAGATAGGGAGGGTTGTAGGGGCTGGAGGTGGTTACAGAGATAGGGAGGGTTGTAGGGGCTGGAGGAGGTTACAGAGATAGGGAGAAGTGTAGGGACTGGAGGAGGTTACAGAGATAGGGAGGGGTGTAGGGGTTGGAGGAGGTTACAGAGATAGGGAGGGGTGTAGGGGCTGGAGGAGGTTACAGAGATAGGGAGAAGTGTAGGGACTGGAGGAGGTTACAGAGATAGGGAGGGGTGTAGGAGCTGGAGGAGGTTACAGATAGGGAGGGGTGTAGGTGCTGGAGGAGGTTACAGAGAGGGAGGGTTGTAGGGGCTGGAGGAGGTTACAGAGAGGGAGGGGTGTAGGGGCTGGAGGAGGTTACAGAGAGGGAGGGTTTTTGGGGCTGGAGGAGGTTACAGAGAGGGAGGGGTGTAGGGGCTGGAGGAGGTTACAGAGAGGGAGGGGTGTAGGAGCTGGAGGAGGTTACAGAGATAGGGAGGGTTGTAGGGGCTGGAGGAGGTTACAGAGATAGGGAGGGTTGTAGGGGCAGGAGGAGGTTACAGAGATAGGGAGTGTTGTTGGGGCTGGAGGAGGTTACAGAGATAGGGAGGGGTGTAGGGGCAGGAGGAGGTTACAGAGATAGGGAGGGGTGTAGGGGCTGGAGGAGGTTACAGAGAGGGAGGGGTGTAGGGGCTGGAGGAGGTTACAGAGATACGTAGGGTTGTAGGGGTGGAGGAGGTTACAGAGATAGGGAGGGTTGTAGGGGCTGGAGGAGGTTACAGAGATAGGGAGGGGTGTAGGGGCTGGAGGAGGTTACAGAGATAGGGAGGGGTGTAGGGGCTGGAGGAGGTTACAGAGAGGGAGGGGTGTAGGGGCTGGAGGAGGTTGCAGAGATAGGGAGGGGTGTAGGGGCTGGAGGAGGTTACAGAGAGGGAGGGGTGTAGGGGCTGGAGGAGGTTACACAGAGGGAGGGGTGTAGGGGCTGGAGGAGGTTGCAGAGATAGGGAAGGGTGTAGGGGCTGGAGGAGGTTACAGAGAGGGAGGGGTGTAGGGGCTGGAGGAGGTTACAGAGAGGGAGGGGTGTAGGGGCTGGAGGAGGTTACAGAGATAGGGAGGGGTGTAGGGGCTGGAGGAGGTTACAGAGATAGGGAGGAGTGTAGGGGCTGGAGGAGGTTACAGAGAGGGAGGGGTGTAGGGGCTGGAGGAGGTTACAGAGATAGGGAGGAGTGTAGGGGCTGGAGGAGGTTACAGAGAGGGAGGGGTGTAGGGGCTGGAGGAGGTTACAGAGATAGGGAGGGGTGTAGGGGCTGGAGGAGGTTACAGAGATAGGGAGGAGTGTAGGGGCTGGAGGAGGTTACAGAGAGGGAGGGGTGTAGGGGCTGGAGGAGGTTACAGAGATAGGGAGGAGTGTAGGGGCTGGAGGAGGTTACAGAGAGGGAGGGGTGTAGGTGCTGGAGGAGGTTACAGAGATAGGGAGGGTTGTAGGGGCTGGAGGAGGTTACAGAGATAGGGAGGGGTGTAGGGGCTGGAGGAGGTTACAGAGATAGGGAGGGGTGTTGGGGCTGGAGGAGGTTACAGAGATAGGGAGGGGTGTAGGGGCTGGAGGAGGTTACAGTGATAGTGAGGGTTGTAGGGGCTGGAGGAGGTTACAGAGATAGGGAGGGGTGTAGGGGCTGGAGGAGGTTACAGAGATAGGGAGGGTTGTAGGGGCTGGAGGAGGTTACAGAGATAGGGAGGGGTGTAGGGGCTGGAGGAGGTTACAGAGATAGGGAGGGTTGTAGGGGCTGGAGGAGGTTACAGTGATAGGCAGTGTTTTAGGCACTGGAGGAGGTTACAGAGATAGGGAGGGTTGTAGGGGCTGGAGGGGGTTACAGAGATAGGGAGGGTTGTAGGGGCTGGAGGAGGTTACAGAGATAGGGAGGGGTGTAGGGGCTGGAGGAGGTTACAGAGATAGGGAGGGGTGTTGGGGCTGGAGGAGGTTACAGAGATAGGGAGGGGTGTAGGGGCTGGAGGAGGTTACAGTGATAGTGAGGGTTGTAGGGGCTGGAGGAGGTTACAGAGATAGGGAGGGGTGTAGGGGCTGGAGGAGGTTACAGAGATAGGGAGGGTTGTAGGGGCTGGAGGAGGTTACAGAGATAGGGAGGGGTGTAGGGGCTGGAGGAGGTTACAGAGATAGGGAGGGTTGTAGGGGCTGGAGGAGGTTACAGTGATAGGCAGTGTTTTAGGCACTGGAGGAGGTTACAGAGATAGGGAGGGTTGTAGGGGCTGGAGGGGGTTACAGAGATAGGGAGGGTTGTAGGGGCTGGAGGAGGTTACAGAGATAGGGAGTGTTGTAGGGGCTGGAGGAGGTTACAGAGATAGGGAGTGTTGTAGGGGCTGGAGGAGGTTACAGAGATAGGGAGGGGTGTAGGGGCTGGAGGAGGTTTCAGAGATAGGGAGGGGTGTAGGTGCTGGAGGAGGTTACTGATCAGTGAGAATCAGCTTTGGACATTTTACAATATAAACATTGCTATATGAAGACAAGCTGGTGTTGGTGAACATCATTTCCCATCCTTCTGTTCAATGTTTACAATATTACAACACAGAAACAGGCCATTCAGCCCATCTGCTCTGTGCTGGTGTTCCTGCCCCACACCAGCCTCCTCCCACCGCCCCCCTCCATCTCCCCCCATCCCCATATCCTTCTATTCCTCTCTCCCCGTCAAGTGTTTATACAGCTTCCCCCTTAAACACATCGACACTATTCACCTCGACCACTCCCTGTGGGAGCGAGTCCCACATTCTCCCCCACTCTCTGGGTAAAGAAGTTTCTCCTGAATCCCCATTGGTTTTATTAGTGACGATCTTTTATCGATGGCCTTCTAATTCTGGTCTCACTCCAAGTGCGGTCCAACTGAGGGATATGGAGACTGGAACTGTGCACAGTGCTCCCAGTGTGGTCTAACCAAGGGATATGGAGACCGGAACTGTGCACAGTGCTCCCAGTGTGGTCTAACCAAGGGATATGGAGACCAGAACTGTGCACAGTGCTCCCAGTGTGGTCTAACCAAGGGATATGGAGACTGGAACTGTGCACAGTGCTCCCAGTGTGGTCTAACCAAGGGATATGGAGACTGGAACTGTGCACAGTTTCCCAGTGTGGTCTAACCAAGGGATATGGAGACTGGAACTGTGCACAGTGCTCCCAGTGTGGTCTAACCAAGGGATATGGAGACTGGAACTGTGCACAGTGCTCCCAGTGTGGTCTAACCAAGGGATATGGAGACCGGAACTGTGCACAGTGCTCCCAGTGTGGTCTAACCAAGGGATATGGAGACCAGAACTGTGCACAGTGCTCCCAGTGTGGTCTAACCAAGGGATATGGAGACCGGAACTGTGCACAGTGCTCCCAGTGTGGTCTAACCAAGGGATATGGAGACCGGAACTGTGCACAGTGCTCCCAGTGTGGTCTAACCAAGGGATATGGAGACCGGAACTGTGCACAGTGCTCCCAGTGTGGTCTAACCAAGGGATATGGAGACCGGAACTGTGCACAGTGCTCCCAGTGTGGTCTAACCAAGGGATATGGAGACTGGAACTGTGCACAGTGCTCCCAGTGTGGTCTAACCAAGGGATATGGAGACTGGAACTGTGCACAGTGCTCCCAGTGTGGTCTAACCAAGGGATATGGAGACTGGAACTGTGCACAGTGCTCCCAGTGTGGTCTAACCAAGGGATATGGAGACCGGAACTGTGCACAATGCTCCCAATGTGGTCTAACCAAGGGATATGGAGACCGGAACTGTGCACAGTGCTCCCAGTGTGGTCTAAGCAAGGGATATGGAGACCGGAACTGTGCACAGTGCTCCCAGTGTGGTCTAACCAAGGGATATGGAGACCGGAACTGTGCACAGTGCTCCCAGTGTGGTCTAACCAAGGGATATGGAGACCGGAACTGTGCACAGTGCTCACAGTGTGGTCTAACCAAGGGATATGGAGACCGGAACTGTGCACAGTGCTCCCAGTGTGGTCTAACCAAGGGATATGGAGACTGGAACTGTGCACAGTGCTCCCAGTGTGGTCTAACCAAGGGATATGGAGACTGGAACTGTGCACAGTGCTCCCAGTGTGGTCTAACCAAGGGATATGGAGACTGGAACTGTGCACAGTGCTCCCAGTGTGGTCTAACCAAGGGATATGGAGACTGGAACTGTGCACAGTGCTCCCAGTGTGGTCTAACCAAGGGATATGGAGACCGGAACTGTGCACAATGCTCCCAATGTGGTCTAACCAAGGGATATGGAGACCGGAACTGTGCACAGTGCTCCCAGTGTGGTCTAAGCAAGGGATATGGAGACCGGAACTGTGCACAGTGCTCCCAGTGTGGTCTAACCAAGGGATATGGAGACCGGAACTGTGCACAGTGCTCCCAGTGTGGTGTAACCAAGGGATATGGAGACCGGAACTGTGCACAGTGCTCACAGTGTGGTCTAACCAAGGGATATGGAGACCGGAACTGTGCACAGTGCTCCCAGTGTGGTCTAACCAAGGGATATGGAGACTGGAACTGTGCACAGTGCTCCCAGTGTGGTCTAACCAAGGGATATGGAGACTGGAACTGTGCACAGTGCTCCCAGTGTGGTCTAACCAAGGGATATGGAGACTGGAACTGTGCACAGTGCTCCCAGTGTGGTCTAACCAAGGGATATGGATACCGGAACTGTGCACAGTGCTCCCAGCGTGGTCTAAACAAGGGATATGGAGACTGGAACTGTGCACAGTGCTCCCAGTGTGGTCTAACCAAGGGATATGGAGACTGGAACTGTGCACAGTGCTCCCAGTGTGGTCTAACCAAGGGATATGGAGACCAGAACTGTGCACAGTGCTCCCAGTGTGGTCTAACCAAGGGATATGGAGACCGGAACTGTGCACAGTGCTCCCAGTGTGGTCTAACCAAGGGATATGGAGACTGGAACTGTGCACAGTGCTCCCAGTGTGGTTTAACCAAGGGATATGGAGACCGGAACTGTGCACAGTGCTCCCAGTGTGGTCTAACCAAGGGATACGGAGACTGGAACTGTGCACAGTGCTCCCAGTGTGGTCTAACCAAGGGATATGGAGACCGGAACTGTGCACAGTGCTCACAGTGTGGTCTAACCAAGGGATATGGAGACCGGAACTGTGCACAGTGCTCCCAGTGTGGTCTAACCAAGGGATATGGAGACTGGAACTGTGCACAGTGCTCCCAGTGTGGTCTAACCAAGGGATATGGAGACTGGAACTGTGCACAGTGCTCCCAGTGTGGTCTAACCAAGGGATATGGAGACTGGAACTGTGCACAGTGCTCCCAGTGTGGTCTAACCAAGGGATATGGATACCGGAACTGTGCACAGTGCTCCCAGTGTGGTCTAACCAAGGGATATGGAGACCGGAACTGTGCACAGTGCTCCCAGTGTGGTCTAACCAAGGGATATGGAGACTGGAACTGTGCACAGTGCTCCCAGTGTGGTCTAACCAAGGGATATGGAGACTGGAACTGTGCACAGTGCTCCCAGTGTGGTCTAACCAAGGGATATGGAGACTGGAACTGTGCACAGTGCTCCCAGTGTGGTCTAACCAAGGGATACAGAGACCGGAACTGTGCACAGTGCTCCCAGTGTGGTCTAACCAAGGGATACGGAGACCGGAACTGTGCACAGTGCTCCCAGTGTGGTGTAACCAAGGGATATGGAGACTGGAACTGTGCACTGTGCCCCCAGTGTGGTCTAACCAAGGAATATGGAGACCGGAACTGTGCACAGTGCTCCCAGTGTGGTGTAAGCAAGTTGCCACCTACCATTGCTTTGCCAGTGTATTCCCGGGTGAGGACAATGGTTTGCCTGTAGACTACGATCGATGCCAGCCTGGTAAAGGAGACCACTCTGTGTCCTCGGTGCTCGTTCTGGACTTGGATATCGAAGGGTTCCAGGCCGGTGTTGTTTGTGCAGAGGGAGGAGAACCTGTAGAGGCAGGTGCCCCGGAAATTGTACTTGCGTCCGTCGAAGGTCCGATAGTGAGGGTCTCCAGCGGCTGAGCAGGTCCCATAGCTGAGCGGGTGGCAGCCCCTCACCCCCTTCACCACCTGGCACTGCTCCTTGGCCCCGCATCCCCGGGTTTCACACCTGACCCGCTTGCGGCGGGGATCGCAGCGGCACACGGTCTGGCACGCGTCATCGACCCAGAAGCTCTCGCCCGCCCTGTAGTAGCGGCCCTGGTGGGTACAGCCGCACTCCTGCTCCGGGACGCACTTGCCCACACTCAGCACGTGCCCGTCGTTGCAGACGCAGGATTCCACGCAGCCTCGCTGGCAGCCGGCCGGCGCTGAGGTGTTGGAGCAGGTCGCTGGACAGGCGGTCCCGCAGGCCTCGTAGTGACTGTTCTCCGGACAGGGCAGGGCTGCAAACAGACAAGGGTTGTGTGTGTGTGTGTGTGAAACAATCACAGAGACAGGTAAACCCACCACAGGCATCACAGTTGCAAACCCCACAACTCCCATCGCTCAGCTTGGAGGAACAGAGAAACAAAGGAAAATACTATCAACAAGAGCAGGTCAGAGGCTGGGAATCCTGCAGTGAGTAACTCACCTCCTGACTCCCCAAAGCCTGTCCACCATCTACAAGGCACAAGTCAGGAGTGTGATGGAATACTCCCCACTTGCCTGGATGAGTGCAGCTCCCACAACACTCAAGAAGCTCGACACCATCCAGGACAAAGCAGCCCCGCTTGATTGTCACCCCATCCACAAACACTCACTCCCTCCACCACCGACGCACAGTAGCAGCAGTGTGTGTACCATCTACAAGATGCACTGCAGCAACTCACCAAGGCTCCTTCGACAGCATCTTCCAAACCCACAACCTCTACCATCTAGAAGGACAAGGGCAGCAGACACATGGGGAACACCCCCACCTGGAAGTTCCCCTCCCAGTCACTCACCATCCTGACTTGGAAATATATTGGCCGTTCCTTCACTGTCGCTGAGTCAAAATCCTGGAACTCCCTCCCTAACAGCACTGTGGGTGTACCTACACCACACGGACAAAATCCTGGAACTCCCTCCCTAACAGCACTGTGGGTGTACCTACACCACGTGGACAAAATCCTGGAACTCCCTCCCTAACAGCGCTGTGGGTGTACCTACACCACACGGAAAAATCCTGGAACTCCCTCCCTAACAGCACTGTGGGTGTACCTACACCACAGGGACAAAATCCTGGAACTCCCTCCCTAACAGTGCTGTGGGTGTACCTACACCACACGGACAAAATCCTGGAACTCCCTCCCTAACAGCACTGTGGGTGTACCTACACCACACGGACAAAATCCTGGAACTCCCTCCCTAACAGCACCGTGGGTGTACCTACACCACAGGGATAAAATCCTGGAGCTCCCTCCCTAACAGCACTGTGGGGGTACCTACACCACATGGACAAAATCCTGGAGCTCCCTCCCTAACAGCACTGTGGGTGTACCTACACCACATGGACAAAATCCTGGAGCTCCCTCCCTAACAGCACTGTGGGTGTACCTACCCAACACGGACAAAATCCTGGAACTCCCTCCCTAACAGCGCTGTGGGTGTACCTACACCACATGGACAAAATCCTGGAACTCCCTCCCTAACAGCACTGTGGGTGTACCTACACCACATGGAAAAAATCCTGGAGCTCCCTCCCTAACAGCACTGTGGGTGTACCTACACCACATGGACAAAATCCTGGAACTCCCTCCCTAACAGCACTGTGGGTGTACCTACACCACATGGACAAAATCCTGGAACTCCCTCCCTAACAGCACCGTGGGTGTACCTACACCACAGGGACAAAATCCTGGAACTCCCTCCCTAACAGCGCTGTGGGTGTACCTACACCACATGGACAAAATCCTGGAACTCCCTCCCTAACAGCACTGTGGGTGTACCTACACCACACGGACAAAATCCTGGAACTCCCTCCCTAACAGCACTGTGGGTGTACCTACACCACACGGACAAAATCCTGGAACTCCCTCCCTGACAGCACTGTGGGTGTACCTACACCACAGGGATAAAATCCTGGAACTCCCTCCCTAACAGCGCTGTGGGTGTACCTACACCACATGGACAAAATCCTGGAACTCCCTCCCTAACAGCACTGTGGGTGTACCTACACCACAGGGACAAAATCCTGGAACTCCCTCCCTAACAGCGCTGTGGGTGTACCTACACCACAGGGACAATATCCTGGAACTCCCTCTCTAACAGCGCTGTGGGTGTACCTACACCACACGGACAAAATCCTGGAACTCCCTCCCTAACAGCACTGTGTGTGTACCTACACCACAGGGACAAAACCCTGGAACTCCCTCCCTAACAGCACTGTGGGTGTACCTACATCACATGGGACAAAATCCTGGAACTCCCTCCCTAACAGCACTGTGGGTGTACCTACACCACACGGACAAAATCCTGGAACTCCCTCCCTAACAGCGCTGTGGGTGTACCTACACCACACGGACAAAGTCCTGGAACTCCCTCCCTAACAGCACTGTGGGTGTACCTACACCACATGGACAAAATCCTGGAACTCCCTCCCTAACAGCGCCGTGGGTGTACCTACACCACACGGACAAAATCCTGGAACTCCCTCCCTAACAGCGCCGTGGGTGTACCTACACCACATGGACAAAATCCTGGAACTCCCTCCCTAACAGCGCCGTGGGTGTACCTACACCACATGGGACAAAATCCTGGAACTCCCTCCCTAACAGCGCCGTGGGTGTACCTACACCACACGGACAAAATCCTGGAACTCCCTCCCTAACAGCGCCGTGGGTGTACCTACACCACACGAACAAAATCCTGGAACTCCCTCCCTAACAGCGCTTTGTGTGTACCTACACCACACGGACAAAATCCTGGAACTCCCTCCCTAACAGCACTGTGGGTGTACCTACACCACAGGGGACAAAATCCTGGAACTCCCTCCCTAACAGCGCTCTGGGTGTACCTACACCACATGGACAAAATCCTGGAACTCCCTCCGTAACAGCGCCGTGGGTGTACCTACACCACATGGACAAAATCCTGGAACTCCCTCCCTAACAGCGCCGTGGGTGTACCTACACCACAGGGACAAAATCCTGGAACTCCCTCCCTAACAGCGTTGTGGGTGTACCTACACCACACGGACAAAATCCTGGAACTCCCTCCCTAACAGCGCTGTGGGTGTACCTACACCACAGGGGACAAAATCCTGGAACTCCCTCCCTAACAGCGCCGTGGGTGTACCTACACCACATGGACAAAATCCTGGAACTCCCTCCCTAACAGCACTGTGGGTGTACCTACACCACACGGACAAAATCCTGGAACTCCCTCCCTAACAGCACTGTGGGTGTACCTACACCACAGGGGACAAAATCCTGGAACTCCCTCCCTAACAGCGCCGTGGGTGTACCTACACCACACGGACAAAATCCTGGAACTCCCTCCGTAACAGCGCTGTGGGTGTACCTACACCACAGGGGACAAAATCCTGGAACTCCCTCCCTAACAGCGCTGTGGGTGTACCTACACCACAGGGACAAAATCCTGGAACTCCCTCTCTAACAGCGCTGTGGGTGTACCTACACCACAGGGACAAAATCCTGGAACTCCTTCCCTAACAGCACCGTGGGTGTACCTACACCACAGGGACAAAATCCTGGAACTCCCTCCCTAACAGCGCCGTGGGTGTACCTACAGCACACGGACAAAATCCTGGAACTCCCTCCCTAACAGCACCGTGGGTGTACCTACAGCACACGGACAAAATCCTGGAACTCCCTACCTAACAGCGCTGTGGGTGTTCCTACACCACAGGGACAAAATCCTGGAACTCCCTCCCTAACAGCACTGTGGGTGTACCTACACCTCAGGGACAAAATCCTGGAACTCCCTCCCTAACAGCACTGTGGGTGTACCTACACCACATGGACAAAATCCTGGAACTCCCTCCCTAACAGCGCCGTGGGTGTACCTACACCACACGGACAAAATCCTGGAACTCCCTCCCTAACAGCGCCGTGGGTGTACCTACACCACATGGACAAAATCCTGGAACTCCCTCCCTAACAGCGCCGTGGGTGTACCTACACCACATGGACAAAATCCTGGAACTCCCTCCCTAACAGCGCCGTGGGTGTACCTACACCACAGGGACAAAATCCTGGAACTCCCTCCCTAACAGCGTTGTGGGTGTACCTACACCACACGGACAAAATCCTGGAACTCCCTCCCTAACAGCGCTGTGGGTGTACCTACACCACAGGGGACAAAATCCTGGAACTCCCTCCCTAACAGCGCCGTGGGTGTACCTACACCACATGGACAAAATCCTGGAACTCCCTCCCTAACAGCACTGTGGGTGTACCTACACCACACGGACAAAATCCGGGAACTCCCTCCCTAACAGCACTGTGGGTGTACCTACACCACAGGGGACAAAATCCTGGAACTCCCTCCCTAACAGCGCCGTGGGTGTACCTACACCACACGGACAAAATCCTGGAACTCCCTCCGTAACAGCGCTGTGGGTGTACCTACACCACAGGGACAAAATCCTGGAACTCCCTCTCTAACAGCGCTGTGGGTGTACCTACACCACAGGGACAAAATCCTGGAACTCCTTCCCTAACAGCACCGTGGGTGTACCTACACCACAGGGACAAAATCCTGGAACTCCCTCCCTAACAGCGCCGTGGGTGTACCTACAGCACACGGACAAAATCCTGGAACTCCCTCCCTAACAGCACCGTGGGTGTACCTACAGCACACGGACAAAATCCTGGAACTCCCTACCTAACAGCGCTGTGGGTGTACCTACACCACAGGGACAAAATCCTGGAACTCCCTCCCTAACAGCACTGTGGGTGTACCTACACCTCAGGGACAAAATCCTGGAACTCCCTCCCTAACAGCACTGTGGGTGTACCTACACCACATGGACAAAATCCTGGAACTCCCTCCCTAACAGCGCCGTGGGTGTACCTACACCACACGGACAAAATCCTGGAACTCCCTCCCTAACAGCGCCGTGGGTGTACCTACACCACATGGACAAAATCCTGGAACTCCCTCCCTAACAGCACTGTGGGTGTACCTACACCACACGGACAAAATCCTGGAACTCCCTCCCTAACAGCGCCGTGGGTGTACCTACACCACACGGACAAAATCCTGGAACTCCCTCCCTAACAGCGCTTTGGGTGTACCTACACCACACGGACAAAATCCTGGAACTCCCTCCCTAACAGCACTGTGGGTGTACCTACACCACAGGGGACAAAATCCTGGAACTCCCTCCCTAACAGCGCTCTGGGTGTACCTACACCACATGGACAAAATCCTGGAACTCCCTCCGTAACAGCGCCGTGGGTGTACCTACACCACATGGACAAAATCCTGGAACTCCCTCCCTAACAACGCCGTGGGTGTACCTACACCACAGGGACAAAATCCTGGAACTCCCTCCCTAACAGCGTTGTGGGTGTACCTACACCACACGGACAAAATCCTGGAACTCCCTCCCTAACAGCGCTGTGGGTGTACCTACACCACAAGGGACAAAATCCTGGAACTCCCTCCCTAACAGCGCCGTGGGTGTACCTACACCACATGGACAAAATCCTGGAACTCCCTCCCTAACAGCACTGTGGGTGTACCTACACCACACGGACAAAATCCTGGAACTCCCTCCCTAACAGCACTGTGGGTGTACCTACACCACAGGGGACAAAATCCTGGAACTCCCTCCCTAACAGCGCCGTGGGTGTACCTACACCACACGGACAAAATCCTGGAACTCCCTCCGTAACAGCGCTGTGGGTGTACCTACACCACAGGGACAAAATCCTGGAGCTCCCTCCCTAACAGCGCTGTGGGTGTACCTACACCACACGGACAAAATCCTGGAACTCCCTCCCTAACAGCACTGTGGGTGTACCTACACCACAGGGACAAAATCCTGGAACTCCCTCCCTAACAGCACTGTGTGTGTACCTACACCACAGGGGACAAAATCCTGGGACTCCCTACCTAACAGCACTGTGGGTGTACCTACACCACATGGACAAAATCCTGGAACTCCCTCTCTAACAGCGCTGTGGGTGTACCTACAGCACACGGACAAAATCCTGGGACTCCCTACCTAACAGCACTGTGGGTGTACCTACACCACATGGACAAAATCCTGGAACTCCCTCCCTAACAGCACTGTGGGTGTACCTACACCACAGGGACAAAATCCTGGAACTCCCTCCCTAACAGCACTGTGGGTGTACCTACACCACAGGGGACAAAATCCTGGAACTCCCTCCCTAACAGCGCTGTGGGTGTACCTACACCTCAGGGACAAAATCCTGGAACTCCCTCCCTAACAGCACTGTGGGTGTACCTACACCACAGGGGACAAAATCCTGGAACTCCCTCCCTAACAGCACTGTGGGTGTACCTACACCACACGGGACAAAATCCTGGAACTCCCTCCCTAACAGCACTGTGGGTGTACCTACACCACAGGGGACAAAATCCTGGAACTCCCTCCCTAACAGCACTGTGGGTGTACCTACACCACACGGGACAAAATCCTGGAACTCCCTCCCTAACAGCGCTGTGGGTGTACCTACACCACACGGACAAAATCCTGGAACTCCCTCCCTAACAGCGCTGTGGGTGTACCTACACCACACGGACAAAATCCTGGAACTCCCTCCCTAACAGCACTGTGGGTGTACCTACACCACATGGACTGCAGCGGCTCAAGAAGGCAGCTCACCCACCACCTTCTCAAGGGGCAATTAGGGATGGGCAATAAAGGCGGGGCCCGGCCAGCGAAGCCCACGTCCCCGTGAATGAATTAAAAAGATGGTACATGGGGGTGAAGAAGCAGAGGGACATGAGGGTATATGTACATAAATCATTGAAGGTGACTGAGAGGTTGAGAGAGCATATCGTATCCTGGGCTTAATTAATAAGGGCATAGAGTACACTAAAGGGCGCTTAGGGGTGGTAAATAGATGCTGGTAAGCCAATGATGCCCACACCTAATCAGCGAATTTCAAAAACTAGCAAGAACTTGTATAGAACATTGGATCAGCACCAACTGGAGTCTTGTGTCCAGTTCTGGGCACCGGACTCTAGGGAGGAGTGTGGGTGCGGAAAAGATTCACAAGAATGGTTCCAAGGATGAGGAACTTCACTTCCATGGATAGATTGGAGAAGCTGGGGCTGTTGTCCTTGGAGGAGAGAAGGTAGGGAGGAGGTTTGATAGAGTTACATTTTTACCCTTTCATGAGAAGTTGGGTGGTGGTGAACTGCCTTCTTGAGCCGCTGCAGTCCCTGTGGTGTAGGTACACCCACAGCGCTGTTAGGCAGGGAGTTCCAGGATTATGTCCATGTGGTGTAGGTACACCCACAGCGCTGTTAGGCAGGGAGTTCCAGGATTATGTCCATGTGGTGTAGGTACACCCACAGTGCTGTTAGGGAGGGAGTTCCAGGATTTTGTCCGTGTGGTGTAGGTATACCCACAGTGCCGTTAGGGAGGGAGTTCCAGGATTTTGTCCCTGTGGTGTAGGTACACCCACAGCGCTGTTAGGCAGGGAGTTCCAGGATTTTGTCCCATGTGGTGTAGGTACACCCACAGTGCTGTTAGGGAGGGAGTTCCAGGATTTTGTCCCTGTGGTGTAGGTACACCCACAGTGCTGTTAGGGAGGGAGTTCCAGGATTTTGTCCGTGTGGTGTAGGTACACCCACAGCGCTGTTAGGGAGGGAGTTCCAGGATTTTGTCCGTGTGGTGTAGGTACACCCACAGCGCTGTTAGGGAGGGAGTTCCAGGATTTTGTCCGTGTGGTGTAGGTACACCCACAGCGCTGTTAGGGAGGGAGTTCCAGGATTTTGTCCCTGTGTGGTGCAGGTACACCCACAGCGCTGTTAGGGAGGGAGTTCCAGGATTTTGTCCGTGTGGTGTAGGTACACCCACAGTGCCGTTAGGGAGGGAGTTCCAGGATTTTGTCCGTGTGGTGTAGGTACACCCACAGTGCTGTTAGGGAGGGAGTTCCAGGATTTTGTCCCTGTGGTGTAGGTACACCCACAGTGCTGTTAGGGAGGGAGTTCCAGGATTTTGTCCGTGTGGTGTAGGTACACCCACAGCGCTGTTAGGGAGGGAGTTCCAGGATTTTGTCCGTGTGGTGTAGGTACATCCACAGTGCTGTTAGGGAGGGAGTTCCAGGATTT